>JALGBA010004215.1:725000-1195000 GCA_023970755.1 Azemiops feae | reverse complement strand
GCTAATTTATAAACAATTTCTTTTTCACTGGAAAATGTGCCATTTTACCACAAAAATGCTCTGATTTACTATCCTATCGAAACCTGAAGTACTCACCTGTTTCAGAAACAGACACTTCAACTACTAGGCAAATTATGCTTTTTTAAAAAAGCAACATACTTTAATATATACCTATTATTTTGTCCCAGCAGAGGGAGCCCCTATTATTTCATGCATGCTGATCATTCTTGGAGAATTACAAGGAAAATTAAGAAAAATGGATATAATGACTAAGAATTTTTAAATTATAACTTCCTCTTTCAGTAAAAGCACCCAGGTATGTACTTAATCATTTTTTAAAAAAAAATCCATAAAAATGAATAAATATATGACAGGACTAGATTGGTAGATTTGGTTCCATGTGGTTTTAAATTAAAGGTTCATGAACTGAACATTGCATTAAGATAATGAGTTAAGTGGATATCCTTAATCAAAGACAGAAGGGATTTAAATCAAGGAACAATCTCTCATCCTGAAAAAAATCCTAGATAGTTTTGTCACTTTGTGATATGATATGATATGATATGATATGATATGATATGATATGATATGATATGATATATGATATGATATGATATGATATTCCCATGGTAAAAGTGATACCATCACAGAACTGATATTAAACACTAGAAAGTAGGATGGACATCAGCACAAAGTAACAGTTTTATGCAATTGGAAAACAAAGAGGAAAAAACCCAATTTTTATTTTTACCCTAATAAATAGAGATTTACTTGACATCCTGTAGAGCAGGGGTGTCAAACTGGCACCCCACAGGCCACGCCCACCCCACCTCCACAAAGGCAAAAAATGTTGCGATACATCACAATATGTCACGTGACGCAATCGAGTTTGACACCCATGCTGTAGAGGATCCTCTGTCATTCTAACCTGCTGCCGTGTGGTGCCACCTGAATATTTCTTCGTACAGCATCTTTTAATAAGGCATATGCATTTGATTGGCCAGTATGATTATAATCATACCATATAAGGTGGTATGCCAATAAAGGAGAAGAATGGCTCATTGGTAGGCATCCTTCATGGGTTTCTATTGAGGGATGTAAAGCATGAGGATAATGTTTTCACCTGCTTCTTATCTTCCATTCCTTTCAAAGGGCCTTTCATTCAGCAGGAATGTCCAACTCTGCCAACTTTAAGACTTGTGGACTTCAGCTCCCAGGAATTCTGGGAGTTGAAGTCCACAGATCTTAAATTTGCCAAGGTTCCACACCCCTGCTCTATAGTATCTTAGATAGTGCATAAATACCTCATCACCTTTGTAAGAATTTTTTTTTAAAAAATGAATATTCTAATTTCCCAGGTGATTTGGAGCAATCATTTGTTCTTTTCAATATATTCAGAAAAGGGTATATCCTGCCTGTCTTCAGATTCTGTTCATACATGAATCCGGCCACTGAATGATATACTGAAAGAGGACTTTTATGGAAACACTCCCCCCCCCAACACTCTAATCCAAAACAGAGTTAAAGATGCTTCCATCATACCTGCATGGGACTGAGGCAAGCTATGTGTTAATTAATAGAATTGGCTTATTAATACTCCGGGTGCTCTAATACTTTATTCTCTTCTTCTCATTATTGACATCTCCAAACTACATCCTGTCATTTCTGGAACAAGTCCTAGAACAAGCTTGTAATTTTTCATAATAGCAGTTAACGAGTAGTCCCATTGCAGCCATGCAGACTGCCATAGTTTGTGAGTCTGTCCTGAATATCTGAAGCTCGCCTTGCTAGAATTGCATAATTCCTGATCTGTCTTCCAACAGGGGAACCCAGTTCTGAGGAAGCCATGCTGAATCTATCAACATGGACCCACGGCTAATTCTGCAGCATTTCCAACCAGGGCAGCTAAAAGAACGATGGGTACGAAGGCTGTATGGCCCGCTCCTTTCTTTTCTGCCTGCTTGTGGATGCTACATGCCAACTCTTGCAAAATTTCAAGTTTGCTAACCAAGACAAACAAAAGCCACCCGCATGCATTTACCAGCAACATGCAGTTTTCGTTCAGAAGTTCACCCGCAACAAGCCAGGCTGAGACCTAATTTCTAAAGTGTAGCTGATGTTTTGAAAGGCAGGAGAGGGGCAGGGGAATAAGCAAGAGCCGTGAACAGTGAATATAACATTGGATCAAATTACCATTTTTGACATTACTTGTCTGAAACCTGATTTGCTTTCAGTCCTCGGCAGAAAGTACAAAGAATCTTGCACTATGAAATACGAAGACACTTTCAGAAGGGCTGTAAATCCAGGCTTTTAATCATTAGGATTGTCACAGTCTAAACTGGATAGGGGAGAGGGACACATACTGGTCTATTTCAGTTCATTTCACAGGTTGGGACCAGCACATCACCATTTTAGACTATAGAGTTTGCCGCCATTGGACTTTTGAATTAAACCGAGTGGGTCACAGGTTAAAAAGATGTCTTTCTCCCAGAGAATTCCTCTTCCTTTACGCTTGCGTCCAATAAAAAGCACAATAATTTTCTTCAGCTTTTTGAACTCTGACACTGTTAATATTTACTCTATTTTGAAGCATCTTAAATTAAAACTATTTGACGCTCCATTTATTTAAAGAACCATACTATGCTCACATAAGGTAGAAAAGGGTTAAAAAGAATTGTAGAATAAATCTAATCCACAGTGGGCTAAACATAACAGAGGCTTGTGTGAGTTCTTTTCTAGAGGGAACATTAGCTTTCAATTCTTATTTGTTTCATTATTTTGCTTTTCTTTTCCTTTTTTTAAAGTTTTTTTTTAAGTATATAGTTTACTTAAAAATAGTTACATAAAACAAGATGTATTAGTTTTGTTCTTGGCTATAGTTGCATTATTTGTATTAATACTAACACTACAATTTCAAGTAATATCTGTATTATGAATTGTATTGATTTAAAAATTCAATAAACTTATTTTTTTTAAATAAAATGTTTCAACAAGCAGAAATGGAAGTGGTACATTTCAATCTATCTTTAAGTAAGCCAAAATCTCTGTGCTGAGGAGATATTAGTCTCAATCTCTTTCTCTGAGCTGGTTTGTCTATAAAGCTAAACCATAGTTTAGCATTAAGAGAAGGCAACATATCATTCTTTCTCTCTTCTTTTTAACAAGACATCAGGAAATTAGAATTTTCACTTTAAGGTTAGGTTAGATGCAATTTACTGTACCAAGTAAACATTAAACTATTTTAACTTTTCATTATGGTTAGAAATTATTTTTGTAGCTTCCCGTTCTCTTAAAAATATTACAGCCTTCATCAAAGTTTCAAGGAACTTAACCAGTATTTATCCTTAGGTGACCCAACAAAGCTTTGCTAAATGCCTTTGTTAATGAATCAGCTGACTAAGAAAAGAAATGTGCTTAGCTTATGTTACATCCTCCATTCAAGCAGTTCAGCATAAAGCAAATTCGAAGGCTCATTTTCCAAATAAGCAAACTGAAACACTGGGAGAAAAATAACTCAGCAGAGCAAATCTTACAACGGCTACACTTCCTTACAGTTTATGATCAGATGGATCAGGCAAGCTGTGTTAAGACTCACTCCATTCTAACAGTTGCCAGCTACAGGCATATGCCATGGAGACGTTTAATTAGCTATTAAATGCCAACTTCTCCTTGAACTCTGAGAGTTTTCATCCCAAGGCCTAAGAGGTGAAAAGCCTCGTATCTTATTTCTCATCCCTGAACTTCCAATCAGTTGACTGAACAGCTGCTGGGTTAAAGGCTCCTTCCCTTATTAGTAAACCCAGCAAATGACTTGAGTTGCGCGAGTTATCCAGCAGCCTGGAGAATCCAGTTAACAAGCAAGCAGTAGTAATAAGAGAATTTGATCAACAATTTCAGGCCTAATTTTAAAAGATCTGGGCTCAGTCATTACTTTTCACACATCATTAAATCTCCAACTAAAACTATAGCGGGCTAGCTTTTCTTTTTCTGTGGGGAAAATGACCAAAAGGGGATTTTCACTCTTTGTCTAGAGGAAGCAGAAAAAAATCCTAAGCCTACCTCAGTCTCTGTTGGATCTCAGTTCAGTCAACAGGGTTCATGAGGATTAAGGTCCCATAGAATTTGGTGGCCTCCAATTGGAGAATGGCTGGCTGAGGAATTCTGAGAGTTGAAGTCCACAAGTCTTAAGGTTGCCAAGTTTGGGGAGTCCTGCTCTAGGATCCAATGACCTGCAGGTTACATCCAGATTCAGCCAGATTCAGACACAGCCAATGACTTTGTGAAGATGAGCAAGAGAAGACTAGTACAAATGCCACTTGGCAGACTTCAAGACCTTCAGAAATTTATCAGATTTGTGGAAAACACTTTTCACAACAGTTTAGAATTAAAATGATTATGGTATATTTCTGTCAAATAATTAATTCATCACTGTGTATTGAAATCGCTGTGTTTCACACAGCTGACACTGAATTGGGCCACATTCATCTGTCAAACAGCTCTCGACCTAATGCCCAATTTTCTGACAAATTAGGTACTCTTCATCAAATCTATTATTAAACAAATATGAATTAACTGCCTGCAATCCTTGCCATTGCTTCTGAAACTGTTCTGATCTACCCTTTTCCACAGCCTTATAGTTTTATTCAATTGATTAACTTCAACCAGTTTTATCACTAAACTACTCATTTAATTTAGCAAGCCACTAAAGCTTCCATTAAAATGCACCATCTGTCCCTCTTCTTGGGCCTTTAATAATTATCCACGTCTACTGTGTGTTCTAATCTCTTCTTTAATGAGCGTCCCAAGCCCTTAATAATTTAAAAGGATGTCAAGACAAGTCTCAATTAAAGAGGCTTTTTTTCCCTCTCGAAGTGAACGCAATGGCATGCATTACACCAATCAAAAGCAACAACAGTGGTAATCTTTATTAGGAAAAAAGAAAGAAAGAAACACGTGAAAAAGGTTTATCTCATATATTTCAGGGCAGATGTGTTCTTCAGTGTTAAAAATCCCAAATTTCCATCAAGCTCTGAATTTATAATATGTGATGTAAAAGCGCTGGTCAAATTGCCCTAAGCACATTTGATTTCAGTAAAAAAATATTCACCAACCCTCAAGAGTTCCATCTGAAATACTAACAAGTAAGACTAGGAATAGAATTTTAACATTAATGAAAAAAATATGAGAGTATGAATATAAGAAAGACCATATGAAGTAAACATGTAGACCCTCATCATAACTTTGGGACAAAAATGATCATATTCCTCAGCTTTTAATATTTCATTGGCAATGCAATGGATTGAATGTAGGATCTTACTACAAAGGATGTCCCCACTGAGGAGTCAAGTTTTAATGCTCAGGATTATGAAGGATTTTTTCTTTGCATTGAAAGGTATTGTTATAGAAGGGTAAAGCCACAGTCATTAAAGCCACACAGAACAAAAAGGGGGAATGCACAAGAAAAAAAATTATTAGCATTATTCAGAAGGTCAGGTCTAGTTTGTCCTTATTTTTTTAAAAAATCCATTTATTGCAGGGAAGAAGGATTAAAACTGATACATTCAGTAATGAATCAATTCTTAAAGTCAAAAGATGTATGTGAATCTTTTGTCAAACTGTTGCCAGCAGTTCTATTGAGCACATAAACAAATCTATTTGTTGGATGCAAAAAAAATAAAATAAAATTGTTTTGATGATGGCAAAAAATGTACAGTAGATATGGTCATAGACAACTATCTACATCAGAGCCCATGATGGTCTTTTGTTGTTTTTCATCTGCTCATGTTTAAGAATTCCTTTGAACCATCAAAAAGAAGTTTTCCCCTTTAATGCAAGCTGATTGTTCTAAGATTTCAGCTTGTGTTTTCCTCTGCAGGAAAACCTATGATTTTTAGTTCCATTTCTCCATATGTTTAATTAATTGGATAAAAAAAATCAGATTTGAAGAAGGGAAAGAAGAGAGGGAGCTACCCCCTGAGATAATTACAAACTCAGCCAAAATGAATAGGTAGAAATAGAGAAAAAAACTAAATGGCATTGATAATTGTGTTCTACGTCTCATTATGAAGGAAGTTTAGTTGGGTGAATAGACAATGTAGATTAGCTCTTTATTAAAAATTGAATAGGTATTGAAGTCCTTGTTTCTTTGGCTTTGGTGAATTTTAATGTCTTTTCTGGTACTATTTTAGCTTCTACCAAAAAGAATTCAGGTGTCATGTGATCTATTGCTTTATTATTATTATTATTATTATTATTATTATTATTATTATTATTATTATTATTATTATTATTATTATTATTATTATTATTATTATTATTATTATTATTATTATTATTATTATTATTATTATTATCCCATTGAAATTTTAAATAAGCATCACACTGGGCAGCTGCAAGGTTTAAAGCATTTTATAAATGCTTTAAGTAAATCCATCAATGATAAGGTGACCATATCAGTTTTATCATATCCATACCAAGAGCTTTCTCCCACTTGTCCTTAACCATGGCACAAATATGACCTGACAAAGTCTTCCCCCCCCCCACTGTGTTTTTATGACATTTCCTTCCATTCATCCCAAAAGTGAGACAGCTTTAAGTCATATATATTAAAGGATATTTTCCCCATTATTCTGACACCATGCAAAGGCAATCTCAAGGTATATAAATTCTGTTAGCTTTTGTTACATATTACTTTGGAGGGAAGTCAGGATAAAGCAGTGACTTGAAACAACAGCAAATTTCACGCCGGTGCAGTTTTCTGCTGACTCACTGATGGGTGGAGAACACTTAATCTCAGCAAGAGGGAAAGGACCAGAAAGTTTTCTTTTGTCCATATTTGCTTGCTTTCTCTTCCCATGAAAGCCTGTAGAGAATTCTGCTTTTATATTTAGTGAGATTGAAAAGTAAATGATTGGATTGGTTTATAGTCCCAAAGACAAACAAAAGAATAACATAGGAATCAAAAGTTGTCCATCCCAACTAATGTGAACTTTTGCAGTACCTTTGCTAGGATCCCTTTGGTCAACTTTGGTCAATCAACTTTTTGGTTATCTGAAAAACCATCTCCTTCCAATGGGATTGGTCCATCCCACCATGCCAGCAGAAGGGGCATGCTGCAGACCCCATTGGTCAAGGAATTTTGGCTGGTAGGGTGCAGAAGAGCCTTTTCTGCTATGGGTCCTTCCCTTTGCAATATTGTACCCCCTCCCCCAGGTGAGATCCATATCCACCCTGCTGATTTTCTGTAAGGACTTGAAGACCTGGCTTTCCCAGTTGGTCTGGGGCTCCAACAAGGGTGCAACATTCTATTGGATTAGGAAACCCCCCACCTACTTCTCCCTGTGGTCTTCATACTCTCTTCTCCCAATCTTTTAACTGTACTTATGGTTTTTGTCACACAGTGAGCCAGATGTTCAGACTGGATTTGGCATTTTTGTCCAAGGACCTGGGATAGGTAGATATGGATGCTTGATGGTGTTATAGATACCATTGCAGGATGTAAGCTGTTGCAAGTAAAGCTGCCTTTTGCTATTGACTGATGGTGAATTTGTCAATGCTGATGGAGATCAAGTGGTGCTCCAATTGCTTTGGGATTGCACCCAAGGCACCTATTATTATTGGTACTACCTTTGCTTTCTTTTACCGCACTCATTCTATTTCTATTTGTAGGTCTTTATATTTTGTTGTCTTCTCAAATTCTTTCTTTTTCCATTCTGCTGTACTTATTATTGTTGTTGTTATTTATTGTTTTATCATTTTAATATCTAACTGGTTTAATATTTGTGAGCCACCCAGAGTCACCTCTAGACAAGATGGATAGCACATAAGTCTAATAAATAAATAAACTTTCAATTGGCCCCTTGGGCCTTTTGTAGCAACAGGTTGCTTCAAGCTGTTGTCATCAGTATGACCCTTTGAGAATCAGCGATGAGGGCCTTGGGTGGCCTTATTCAATCTCACTTATTTTGTATGGGACGTTTTGTTCAGTGAAGAGGACTGAGGCAAAAGAGAGGTACAAGAGACTGGTAATTGGCATCTGACCTTCAACTCAGCATAACTGTGCTCTGCCACAGCCTCTGGATGAAGTGTGAACAGCTGTTCTGATGGGCTCCTAAGTGTAGCGGAATGGGAGTTGGCTTCTCTCTCTCCAATGTGATGAGTGCTGTGATGTTTGCCAAACACATGCCTGCCTGCTCAAACACATGGGGGGGGGGGGAGAGTGTGTGAGAAAGAGCACCAAACTTCATCTGAGAAGTACAGCTTGAATCTCCTGTTTCTTGACCATAATTTGCTTTAGTTGCGGATGGACATTCCTCAGTATGAACATAGGATTAGGCCTTTGCTTGTTTGTCATACACTAGAACTTGCTTTATGTGCCACTGAAGCACAAATGATGAATGCCTCTCTCGCTCTCTCTCCTTCCCTTTGCTAAGGAATCAATACAAACTAATCATGATAATTCAGTCTTGAATCAAGACTGAACACTGAATTTATCCAGGTTGATCCTGGAGCTACTTGTTTTGCCTTAGATCCATTGGATGGAGCTGCTTTCACTTAGCCTAACCTTGAACACACCTGTGTTACATGAAATTGACTGCATGTCTATTCAGGGAAACCTGCCCCCTTCTCATATAAAGGAGTTCCTGCCCTTCTTTAATTAAGATTTACGAGCTCCTGGCTATTTGCACTTTTATTTTGACTGGTTGCTTTTTAATATTTTAAAATTGAACCATCTTGCCTCTTTTTCCCTTATAGAATGATAAACATGATTTGGAAACTTGTTAGGAGGAAACAAGGTCAGTTAGGATTTGTAGTGATAAAGCTATAGAAAGAATATGGTTAAATATGCTGTTCCATCCATTATCGCTCTACTGGACAATAGACAATAGCTGCTTTTCTCAGTAGATATTTTTACAGCTACACTGTATATGTATATGTATATGTGTGTATGTGCATGCACATGTACCTTTCAGTCAGTTCTTCACTCTTAGTGTCTGCCTGGACTAGTCCCTGCAGTTTTCTTGGCAAGACTTTGGAAGTGGTTTGCCATTGCCTGCTTCT
Organism: Azemiops feae; assembly: GCA_023970755.1. NCBI lineage: Eukaryota > Metazoa > Chordata > Lepidosauria > Squamata > Viperidae > Azemiops > Azemiops feae. The sequence goes on along the minus strand of JALGBA010004215.1, from coordinate 1,185,940 downwards.
TAGAGCTGAGAGAGAATGACTGGCCTAAGATCACTTAGCTGGCTTTGTGGCTCACAGTCTCCTGGTTTCTAACCTGGTACCTTAACCATTACACCAAACTGGTTCTCGAGCTCTTGGAAAATTAGATATTTTATTAGACAAACAGTCCCACATCCAACATTTTTTAAGGAGGCAGATTGGTACAAATCCACTGGACACTACACTTTCTAGCTTAAAAAAGCCTTTTCTCAACCCAAAATTGTAGAAGCTTTCTTAGAGACGAGAGTTGCAGCCTCCTTGCTAGAGATGGAAAATTGGGAATCATCCAGAAGATGTCCAAATCTTCACTATGTCTAAGATATTGGGATAAAACTAATTTAGATCAATCCTGCATTCCATACTTTATCTACCACAAGCACAAAGCTTTTCACTTGATTCTAGAAACAGTAACATTGTAGTAACTCATGTGCATCTAATTAACTTTGAGAGGAACCCATTAATTGGAATTTTAGAAGATTCTTTCACATTCTTATTTTGTGGCGGATGTAGCCAGGCCAAGAGTGGCACAGATTTGGGGTGGGGTGGTAACCCTGCGTTAACCGAGATTGGCAGGTAGCAGCTGAACATACCTCCCAGCATTGGCTACCTCCCAACTGAGTGAATAAGCCAATCCCAGGAGTGATCCTCAGATTCCATTCATTTGGCTGCCTGACACTGGCCCAAGTCCTATAGTTGTGCTTCTAGTACAGGGATAGCCCAGCTGGTGTTATGTCCAAGGAGAAGTGTAAATATGCATCTGCTTTGAATAGCTGAGCTCCAATTACAAGTTCTTGATTTCATGGATCGTGCTAGGGCAGCAACCCAAAAACCAGTGGCTAAAACAAGGTTCACCTCAACTCAGCACATACTTTGAAAAGAAAATTAAGACACCAGAGCAACCTTCAAATGTCAAGTTTTAAAGCGATAATTATAAACAGCAATGGGAACTTGTTTTAATTATCAAAACTACCATGACAGTATGCTTTTAAATTATAGATAATGGAAAATAAAATGAGTGACACAATCACGCTCCATTTGACACATAGCCATCTTCTTCAACAATTTTCACCCTGCCCCTGTGTCAAGACTGTGCAGTGGGGGGGGGGAGGCAGGGTTCTTTCGGGAGGTGAATATGCATCTCATTTATCCCCGGATGATCCAGAAGAAGTCAGCCCTGAGAATGGCATCTTATGAAGCCACTTACAGCAAGTTCAGGTTAAAACCTCTCCCAAGACTAGCTGGATCTTTCTTATTATATTTAAGAAACAAGCCAACCCACTTAAGATCATAGAAATAGAATATTTACAGTAAAACTTCATGGCACCTTAAATGCATGTTTTTCAGAGCCAAGAGAAAAGTGTATCTCAATCTGTCATTAATGTGTAAAATTGTGATGAGGCACGATGGTTCATTGCACAGTCAGCCAGATGTTTAGATTGGATTTAGCATTTTTATCTCCCTATCGAGTCCCAGGACAGGCAGATGTTCATATTTGATCTTCTTCTCCTTGTGCCATATCTGTTATCGGACGTTGGTGATCATGTTGCCGATCCTGTTTTTATCAGCAGCCGCATGAAAAAGTGCTGCTGAGTTTTGTCCAAACCAGTCCCTTAGATTTTGAAGCCATGATGTTCTTCTTCTGCCTGGACCTCGTTTGCCTTCAATCTTTCCCTGGAGGATTAAATGGAGTATGCCGTATTTTTCTGGGTGTCGCATCACATGTCCGAAATATTCTAACTTTCATTTTTTCATTGTTTTGATGATTTCCCTTGGCTTTCCCAGGCAGCTTATCACCTCCTCATTTCTGATCTTTCATATTTGATGGTGTTAACGGAATCATCACAAGATGTAAGCTATTCTGAGTAAAACTGCCTTTTGCAATTGATTGAAGGTGATTTTGTCAACGCCGATAGTGTGGTGCTCTAGATGTTTTGGGATTGCACCGAAGGCACCTGTTGCTATTGGTGTGGGAAGAAGATGGCATTCTTCCTGCCCTTGAGAAGTAATCAGTAGCCTATGTAGCAAGGTTCATTTAAAAAATCATCAAAATGGTCAAGATGGAAGATACAATATCACAATATAAACACAAACAAAGTGTAACAGTATGTGGCAATGACCTTGGGAAACTGGGCAAAGAGATGCTGCCAAGGGAATGATCAGATGAGAGACAATATAACCCACAGTTTGGTAGTGGGTGAGGCGAGAGGCTCAGAAGATACCCTCCCTCATTTCTCAGACTGTAAAGGAGATGGGGATGGGGCTGAGAAGATATAGACTTTCAGACTTGCAAGATTCTGTTAATGCAGTTTACAATAAAGTAGAATTAGCTCATCTGGTCATCTTTCCCATCTGGTTTATCCTGCAAGGCCAATGGGTTTGAATTGCAAAGCAAAAATGAAGTGAATAAGCTGTATTTATTTCAAGCCTAAAACAAAATGGGAATTCAAATTAATGAATACATTTCTTGTTTATTTGATTGCTTCTCATTTGTTCTTTATTGCAACAAATTTTTAAACTGGTTGGAAAGGCTTGTGAAGTAACAGAGGAGTTCTATGTGATGACAAAATAAAGAACTAAAATTTTGGTAAATGGGAAATAAAACTATTCAGCTCAGATTTTTAATGTGAACCATTCAATGTGGATTTCTTAAACTGACACTTAAAGGGGAATGCAGAAATGGTTGCCATATGGCTCATTTAAATACACACACAAAGAACAGATAGAAGAATATTGGTCGTGACTCTCACTGAAACCAACTTTAAAAAAAAACCCTGGAAAATAAAATAAGCGTAATTAAGAGGAATAAGAAAAAATAAAATGAATGGAAACAAAATGAATGACTTTGTTTAAATAAAAACAACTGGATTTTTTTTAATGCAGAGTCCTAAAATGTAAAGAAGAATCATTCAAGATTCTTCATATCAAATCTATCTAGAAAATTTACCCCACTTAATGATGGGGGAAAAGCTTTTTCTGAAAACTTGTTGGTGAAACTGAATTTTGATTCTTTTTTTTTTCAAGAATTTTGCCAATCAAAGACTACCCACTGAGAGCCTTCATTTTAAAGTTGGTCCTGTCCACACTCCTCTAAAATATTAGTGGTCTGATAAGAAATGATTATTTTTAATGGCTAGTTAAAAAAAAGAATCTACTTTCAAGAATAGTATTTTAGAAAAAAGTCTTCTGGGTGGGTTGTAGGCTTCTGGCACTTATCCCATTTACACAGTGGCCAAAGATTATTATCCTCTATATCTTTGTAATATCATCTTTGTGACAGGTTGCAGCCTTCCCGTCTTTCTGTGCTACAATTATATTTCAGTGGAAGCCATCAGGAGGATCTACTCTATGGGGGTTTTTTTAGATGTGCATGTGGACAGATAGAGATGCTATGAAATGACAGGGGAAATATGCCACAGGGAAGAAAAGAAAAGAAAGAAATGTGTCTCTCAACCATCTTTTGACCACATCTTGTAACTACCTTGTGACCATGTTCAACTCTGCCACCTTGTAACAACTCTGCCGTCTTGTAACAAAGCTCAACTCTATCCTCCCCTTTAACAATTCAGTCATCTTGTAACAAAGTTCAGCTTCACCACTGTGGGAAATCACCCCCCCTCAGAGAAAGAAATATTTTTGGAAATATTTAAAAGGCAGAATATATTTTCCTAAAGGATTTAACGGCAGAAACCAATCCCCCCCACAAGTCTCTCTGTCCCAAACAGAAACCAAGTCTGCAGAAATGCAGATGTGATAATCTTGTCAGAAAGACTGGAATCAGGAAACTGGGATTAGGAAGAAAGATCCCTAGAATCAACACACCAAAAATCTAAGAGTCATCAGCCACAGCCCCAGGGAAGCAGGATTGACCTTTGGGACATAATAGGATTAACCCACCACCATCAGAATACCAGAAACGCACACTCAGAGTCAGGTCAAAGTTCATGCCACAGGAACAACTCCAAACAAAAGGCTCAAGAAGATATAAAACCCACTCCCTACATGTGCTCGCTCTCTTTTCTTCCAGAGCCATCTTTCTGTCTGGCTCTCCTCTTCAATAAACTGCAACCTTCTTTCTAAAGCAGTCGCCATGTTGTTTATTCCCGGATTGGACTGAACCATGATGAAGACTTTTCCTTCAACACCACCTTGTAACAACTGAACCATCCTGTAACAAAGCTCAACTCTACCCCCTCCCTTTAACAATTCAACCATCTTGTAACAAACCCCTTTTAACAATGCAACCATCTTGTTACAAAGCTCAACTCCATCACTTTGTAACAACTCAACCATCTTGTAACAAAGCTCAACTCTACCCCCCCCCCTTTAACAATTCAACCATCTTGTAACAAAAGCTCAACTCTACCACCTTGTAACAACTCAACTACCTTGTAACAAAGCTCAACTCCACCACAAAAATAGATTTAAGGTATTTTTTAAAAAGATAGAAAAACAGCATTTCTTTTTTTTTTCCCCTCAGGGGAAAACATGAACAGAATATGGGAAGACTTGATCATGGTTTTCCTAGATCTTTCAAAACAAAAGAGACTGGAAAGAAATGGCACCTTAGCTGTAGTTCATTAACTGGACATTTGTTCAGTAGATAAGATTTGCAGTGGATTTCAAAAGAGAAAGAATGCAAAACAACTTCCTGAGTCCTTGCAATGTCATGGCAGGGTGCTCCCAAACAACTACAGATCCCATTTCTCCACTGAACTATGGATGATGAATAAAGAAAAGCTTATTTATTTAAACAGATTTATTAGATTTATTACTTGCCATAGTTTCAAAACTTTCAGCAATTTATAATAGTACAAGATTACAAAGCTCCCATCCCTAGTAACATTATAAAACTTAAAGACCATTGAATAGCCATTTATCCTAAATATTATCATAGATACTCCAGAATAGTTCTGTTTTTTAATCAGTTTATTGAAGGGGCAACCAGAGTTTGAGCAGGAAGCTATTACAAAGTATAGGTTCTACCACAGAAAAACAGCATATATCTGAAATAAATAGGAGACTACCAACAGTTTTTCCTGGGTTCAGACAAGTCAGTCTGATCAATATTTGTTAAAGCTGGTAGCCCTGAAGATATTTTCATGCTAAGGGACCTTGAATTGTATTTGGATACTAACTGATAGCTAATGGAGGTCCTGGAGCACAAATATAATATGCTCAAGGTCAATAAGCGAGCTATTCTGGGTAATTGCATTCCGGGATAACCGAAATTTCCAGGTAGTCTTCAAGGTCAGTCCCATGTAGCATGCACTGCAGTAGTTCAGTGGCATATTCCTGAATACCTGAATTACTGTTGCAAGGTGCTACCCTCTGAAATAGGGATGTATTCATTCATTTATTTGCAGGATTTATGGCCCACTCCAGGGAGCCAACTTGGAGTGGTGTTGAATTATCCAATACATAATTGGGATTAACAACAATGCAAATCAAATTTACAAATGAGTGTAGAATAGAAGAATACAAAATTGGAAATCATACTTCAAAAATTAAATCCAAGTGTTTCCCCCACCCCCCATGAAATGTCACATTTTCACTAATGTCCTGAAGCCCACCAAGTTTATCTACAGAAGCCCAGACTTAATTCTTTGGGGGCTTTTTGTTTTGTTTTTAGTTGTATTGAAGTTCTTTATGTCTTGCCCTCCTTCTGGATTTTTGTTTTATTATATTTCATAATAAATATAGTGAAATGCATTCATTATTTTTGCTGAAAATAATCTTCATTAGACACAGTGGTACATTTTTCAGCATACATGGACTTTACAATATCATAATGTTAATAAATAATAAAAGATGCATTTGTATGTTTCTGTGTGAGAAAATGAAACATGTATTGAATGTTAATTATTTCATCCTGCAAAACAGAATTCTATACTTTCCTGCTGCCTTGATACCACTGAAAGGAGCCTTTTGAGTTTTGAATTGTTAGGGTCTCCACATCCCAACTCATGTTCTACTTTATAAAAATTCAAAGTTACGTGACTCCTCCTTCCTAACCTCTTTTTTGAACACTACTCTCTTTGCTCACTGTGGTGAAATACCAAACAAAGCAATCAAACTGGCAGATTAGTCAAATTTGCTTATTGCATTTCATTTACATTTGTAAAAAAGCAATTTCTGCTCTCATTATTTATTGATGTCAAAGGGGGCAATTTAAAATTCTGCTCTTTTTTTCCTCTGATTGTCAGAAAGATGTCCTCCCCCCTTTTAACATGCCCCCTTTAAAAAAAATACAAACGATTTCAAGTGCCAAAGAACTGTAATATGTAAACGTTAAAAAAAAAAAACACTTAGGTTTAACATTTTAAACAGTTTGTTGTTTTGTTTCAACAAAAGGGAGGAGGAAGGACATCTTTTTAGCTCCTCAGACCCGTGTTTTCTTTTTATTAGTACTAGTAACTGCTTACATTTTATCTGAATGGGGATTTAGATTTTGTTCTCTCTTTTTTTTTTCCCTGTGAAGAGTACAAACGATTTCTTCTAAACAATACCCTGAAGGTATCATCAGCAATCGTATTTTCATAATGGAGAAAATGAGAAGGAAGAAACAGCTCTTCTAGTTCTGTTGATCTGGATTTGAAGTTCCTTAAGGAACAATTCCTGAAGGTCCACATTTAATCAAACAGTTCTACAAGTGGTCCCCTAAGACACAAGCCGGCTCCATTAGAAGTCCGTACTTTAAAAGAAAGTACAAACTTCATCACATATGAATGTGAAACTGCTCTACATTTTAACATTATGTTCTTTTAGTTGTTTCTCATTCTCTAACCTAGGATGCTCAGCTGGTGGCTTCAAAGCCCTATACATCTAGTCCTCAACTTATGATCACAAATGAGCCCAAAATTTTCATTCCTAAGCAAGATAGTTGTAAAGTGAGGTTTGGCCCATTTTATGGCCTTTCGTGCCACAGTGGTTAAGTGAATCACTGCAGTTGTTAATTTGTTAAGCATGGTTGTTAAGCAAATCTGACTCCCCCATTGACTTTGCTTGACGGAAGGTCACAAAAAGCGATCACATTACTCCAGGACACTGCCGCCGTGATAAATATATGCCAGTTGCCAAGCCTCTGAACATTGATCATGTGACCACGGGGATGTTGTAGCAGTCGTGAGGAAAAAGGACCTAAATCGCTTTTTTCAGTGCCGTTGTAACTTCAAATAGTCACTAAATGTATGGTTGCAAATTGTAAGCTGAGATACCTGTATGGCACGTAAAACCTTGAGTGATACATTAGGGCCTTGGCAAAAAGCCATCATCTATTTGTACTTTAAAAAAAAAATAATAAAGTTTACTATAGTACATAATACCAATAAAATCAAAGACCATGAGGGAATAAAGAAAAGTAAAGAAGGGGAAACGGGTGAAAGGTAAAAGGGAATGAAAAAAAGCAATGGCTTTCAACCTTCTTCTATCCACTAGACCACAACATGCAGTTATAACCTCAGGTTTTTGCTTTACTTATTCAGTGAGTGCAAGCCATTTCTATAACAACCTATTTGCAATTTTCATGTGACTGAAGGGAGTAATCAGTGCGGGGCGGGGGACGGGGGGGGGGGTTGGGAATCACAGGAGTTAATGTAATGAAATGAAATTAAGGTTTTGCTCTGGATCTACCCTCCCGAGGGCCAAATTAAATTATCATGGTTAAAAGAATTTGCACAACTTCCCTTAGCTTTCTGTGCTGCAAATAACTTCCTTCCTCTCTGTCTGTCTGTCTGTCTGTTTGTCTGTCTGTCTTATGCTATTGGGTGCAGCATTCTAACATTTAAAGCAGGGTCTTCAAACTTGGCCCTTTTATGACTTGTGGACTTCAACTCCCAGAATTCCTCAGCCAGACCCTCCCTCCTGCGACTCCAGACCACATCCTATCACCCATTTTACTCATGAGAGTTTTGTGTATATCAGGATGAATTCTGCACCCTCCTGATCACATTTTTTAAAAAAAAAACAACAGCTGATCCACTTACTTCTAGCTTTCATGGGATATAAATACTGTTTTAAAGCCAGTTTTAAAATTGGGGCACTGGAACTTTATGGAATTGGGGTATCTCATTTCCCAATTGGTGAACAAAACCTGTCTCATACCTACTGCTAGTTTCTAATCTTCAGTTACTCTAGTCTAATAGATCCTGGTTTTACAGTTTTACAATTCTCCCTTTCAATATCTAAGTGAATAAAGCAAGGTCCAAGTTCTATCAATTCCATCCCCACTTCTCTTCTGTAGGAATTGAACTCTGTGACCCTTTGCCCCTCCCCCCCCACACAGATTTTGGCAGCAAGTGATGTTGTCAGTGTTTCTGAATCCTCATCAATCTATTATCCAAAGCATCTGAAGGCAAGACAAGAAGCAATAAATGGAAACTAATCAAGGAGGAGAACCAACCTAGAAATAAGGAGAAATTTCCTGACAGAACAATTAATCAGTGGACCACCTTGCCTTCAGAAGTTGTGGGTGTTCCATCACTGGAAGCTTTTAAGAAGACATTGGACAACCACTTGTCTGAAATGGTATAGGTTCTCCTGCTTGAGCAGGGGTTGGACTAGAAGTCCTCCAAGGTCCCTTCCAACTCTTTTATTCTGTTGTCTTATTCCCAGGGCTTTTTTTCTCATAGAATGCTCAGAACGGAGTTCCGGCACCTTTTTTGGATGGAACCTTGTAGGGTAGGCAAAGTGGGTTGTATGACATGTGTGAGTTCCGGCACCTTTTTTTTTTTTTACAAAAAAAGCACTGCTTATTCCTATAAGGGAACATAATTGTAGAAGCATTCAAAATCCATTTGAAGGACTAATGAATGGAAAGAGAGTAATGTGAAGGGATTACTAAGAAATAATGTGACTCCTTTCACTCTCTATGGGTCAAGAAAATGAAACAAGTTATGAAATGTTTTTAAAAAACAGAATAATGCTGTAACTTTTCATTTTCCTGATTTAGGTGATATATCTATATCTAAAAAATAAATGAAGGGTGAACTATCCTCCCTATAAATGGTATCCAACCCATCTGATGAAGCTAGTCAATGCAATCCCATTATTTCATTTATATGAAATGGGGTGTTTTAATCATGATATTATTAAAAAGAACTGTGGAAAACTAAATATAATGAACATGGGTGTCTATAGAAAGAATAAAAAAATATCTTTCTTTTAGAAAGGTAAAGGTAAAGGCTTTTCCTGCCCAGTCGTGTTCGACTCTAGAGGGCAGTGCCCATCTCTGTTTCTTAGCCAAGGGAGCCAACCTTGTCCAGTGGTCATGAGGCCGGCCTGACTCTACACTGAGGCACACAGAATGCTGTTACCTTCCCATTGAGGTGCTACTTATTTATCTACTTGCATTTGAATACTTTTGAACAGGAGCTGGGGTGAGTAATGGATGCTCACCCTGTCATGCGGTACTTGGGTCTCGAACTGCCAACCTTCCAGTCAACAAGCCCAGCATCTTAACCACTAGGCTACAGCACCCCACTAGAGATGGCTATTCTTTGGCCTTAGATCAGACCTGGGCATTTTACAGGCCATGGAGCTATGGGCCTCGTGAGGTCAATTGGAAATTAGATATCAAATGTAAAGAAGTGTCCTGCAGGGGTCAGGAGAAGAAGTCAAGTCAGATCTGGCTCTGTGCAGTCCGCTGGGTGCTGCTTCAGTCAGCTGGCAAACACAGGAGGACAAGGAGAGAAAGTGCTTTTCTGTGCCTGTGCAGTGCTTGCCCCTTGCCTGGAGCACCCTGAGGAGGTGGTGGTGGTCATTATCACATGAAGGGACCTGAGGTCAGCTACCTACCATTGCCTTGGTCAAACTGCAGTCTTATGAGTGAGCTCAGCTAGGAATTATTAGTTGGCCTCTCTGCCACAGTCCCAGTTTTTCATGTGGCCCTTTGGGAAAATTAACCCACCCCTGTCTTAGGTGAAAGGCAATCCTTGTCTGGTGAACTCATTTACACAGCTTTGACCATGGAGCATTTTTTTAAAAAAACCTTGCTTCAACATTTTATGTCTTTGGGGAGCATTAGAATCTCAGTGGAATCTCTCCCATCCTCACCCTCCATGGCTTGCTTCTTTCTTGTTCATAGCTGAAATGATATTATTACTTATGAAAGCTGCATTCCACCTTCTACTTCTTTCTCTGAGTACTTAGATGCAAGCTTGGGGCTGTGTACTAATCTGATTACATAAAATTAAGAAACGCATGTACAATTTATACCCACACCCACACTTGTTCTGAATCCCTCTGTGGTACAAGATAAGATAAGCCAAAATTTTGTTAGCATCTGAGGACATGATAATCTCATTCTTCTTCTTTAATGCCTATCCAACAAATAATATGGCTGTGTAAATATAGATGAGTGTGTACACGTCCATCTTTTTTTTCCTTTCATATGTCCTTGGTTCTTACTATCTTTAACATCTAGTCACTAAAAACTACACCTCATAAATCACCCATTAGTATCTCTGCCATTGGTATATCATGTACGGCTATTTTTATTTTTGTAAGTCACAGACTCAGCATCCTGTCTTCCCTTTTATTCACAAAGCCATTTAATTTTATTACAGAGCCTTCTTTATTCTTCACTTGGGTTAAGTGAAAAAAAAAGACATAGAAATAGAGGTCATCAGCATATGGGAGACATCTCACAAAAGCCCTGAAAAACTGGCCTGGTACTTTCAATACCTTGGGTAAACTCAACAACAAAATAGGATCTTGAAGCACTCCTAAAGGAGCTGCTCTGAAATTTAGGTTTCCTAACTTGGCAACTTTAAGATGTGTGGACTTCAACTCCCAGAATTCCTCAACGCTGTTTTAGGAATAGCAATAGCACTTAGACTTATATCACTTCACAGTGCTTTACAGCCCTTTCTAAGAGGTTTTACAGAGTCAGCCTATTTCCCCCAACAATCTGGGTCCTCATTTTACCAGCCTTGGAAGGATGGAAGGCTGACCCAACCTTGAGCTGGTCAGGATGGAGGGAATCGAACTCCTGGCCATGTGAGCAGAGTTAGCCTGCAGTACTGCATTCTAACCACTGCACTACCAAGGCACAGAAAGATGTTCAAGCTAGAACCATCAAAGTTGTTGATGATTCAAGGAGATCCCATAGGACAGTGGTTCTCAACCTGTGGTCGGTGGACCCCTGGGGGAGTGCAATGTCATCACAGGGGGTCCACAAAAGCTTGAAGAAATTTTATGATTTACATCTTGAATTAAGTCTTAGGAGTCTGTGGCCATGGTCTGTGGCCATAAAAGATATTTAAAGGAAGATTGTGGTGAAGAAAAGGTTGAGAACCATTTCCATAGGATCACATAACCCCTATTTCCTGATATAAATCACTCAATGGGAGAAGTTATGATTTGACAACTGGTGAGTATGGAGTTAGGCTAATGCAAATCCACATGTCTTGTCTAAGGTTGGAAATTCAGACAATGGATCTCTTACTACTGATAGAAGAAATTATTTGTAGCTCAGAGTTGAATTGTGGCGCCCTTGGTGCTCTCTGAGCTTGGTTGTTTTCTTGCAGATGTTTTAGTACCAAACAGCTTGCACTGATGATGTTATTTACTTTGGTAATGAAACGTCTGCAAGAAAACAAACCAAGCTCAGAGGGCACCAAAGACCCCTAAGGATCTACTACTTGATGGGAGCACCATAGATAAGTCAGGTGCAATCTTTGTGGAAATTTTAAGGATAACGAAAACTGACTCCTATTCTCACAGAATAGACATAAAGATTTCCTTCTGCACAAAAGCCAGCTATATTCCCAGTCATTTTTTTCTGCTAGAGCAAAGAAAGAGGCTTCCTTTCCATGCCTCTTTCTGAAGGCTTCATTTCTGGCTCACAGTCAGCTGTGATTCTCACACACACATATCTTTGCAATTACAGAGCAGAGAGGCCTGCTGGGGAAGCAGGAAGGAAGCATGCAGGTATCCCAGGGAAACTTTGCTTTTGGAATAATGAGGATGATCATAATTAATAAATTATTCTGTATCTTTGGAGAATTGTGCTAATTAGTAATCTCCTATTTCAAAAGTCCTAATATTTTATTTCTGCTTATTGCCAACTACCAAGTGGAACATTAATGGAAATGTGGACGACTGGTAGAGCAATAATTATAACGGTAATCATATGAACTCGTCTGCTGCTAACCTCTAATTAAAATAAATCAGAGGATGTAGAAAAGGGGTTTCACAGAACTAGCTTTTCAATAACATGTATTACTGGCGAGGACTAATTCCCTCGCACTCCATGCAGATGCTCCAGTTTTAGAAAGTGAAAAATCCTTGCCGGGAGATTTGAGTTGTACAAAAGAGATATTCTGAGTTCCTTAGAATATGGTTAATAGATTTGTTCTGTTGAAAAAGGCCGCTTAACAACTGTAGAACAGCCTTCTCAAACTGGTGCCTTCCAGGTGTGCTGGAGTTTAATTCTGAGAATCTTCATGTCTTAGGGTAAGCTGATTTAGAAGGGAAGAGAAAAAGTAGATTAGGCGGTAAAACTAATGATTAGATACACATATTATTGAAGCTTTGGTATATGAGGCTGCAATCCTGTATGCACACTTATTTGGAATTAAGGACCACTGAACTCAATTAGATGTGCTTGGAATTTGGTAGAAGGGCACTTTTATAAAACATAATTTGATTCATTTTGACTGATTATGAGAAACTAATGTGGCGAAAATTATCAACAGCAGGAAATTAAACCTACATTCACAGATCTATGTCCAATAAGCTTTTCGAAGGGGTCATTTTAGATTTAGAGATGTGCTTATAAAGGCACCCAAAGGGAGAAGGATACATTAAAATTTAGCTTGTGAACAGACGTTATCAGACCTACCACAGTCTCATCCTGTGTACACGAATAGCACATGCCATCACATATTTCTTCCTTTAACAAGCATTTAAACGTACCCATGGAATTAGAATTTGCAATCCAAATATACCTATCAATCTTTTATTATATTCCACTGCATCTTACATTTCACTTAGAGCATATGTTTAACCCAGTGTCAACACATTCCAGTGCACAGCTGAATACATTCTAAATTAGCCTTTCTAACCTAATATCCTCCAGATATTTTAGTCTACCATTTGTAGAATTCCAACATCGCATGATGTATTCCACCTCCCTATAGCAGGAGACTAATAAGTATTTATAGACAAGATACAGTCAGGCGTGTTCATTGCATCCACTTTTTTGCACCAAGATTTGGAGAGGCTTTATTAAGTCAAAGTTCAACTATGTGCTGCTCTGCAGATATGTGGGTCTACAACACCGCTTAATTGCCTGCAAATTACAAGAATTGTCAGTCAGATATTAGCAAGACACCAAGTTAAGCACGGCTACCTTAAAACTCAGAGCAAGTAAGTAAGTAAGGTTGAAGCTAGAGTTGCCATTGGATAGGAGAGAATGCAGACTTCTCTCATATGTAAAATGGAGGCAAAAGAGACAAGCAAATTATAATATTGATGGCAATACCACACGTGAGACGCTTGTACCATATAGGTTTCAACCCTTGTGGGGGTTTCAAAGAAAACTGGTTTCAGCTCTCTTTAAATCTTTGTATCAGAAAAAGATGTTTGGCTTAACCATTATCTATCTATCTATATCTATCTATCTATCTATCTATCTATCTATCTATCTATCTATCTATCTATCTATCTATCTAACATCTATCATCTGTCTATCATAGCTCTTCCATCTATCTCTCATCTATCTATCTATCTATCTATCTATCTATCTATCTATCTATCTATCTATCATCTAGCTAGCTAGATATCTAGCGATAGATAGATAGATAGATAGATAGATAGATAGATAGATAGATAGATAGATAGATAGATAGATAGATAGATAGATAGATAGATAGATAGATAGATAGATAGATAGAGCACATCTAGGTATTTATCTAGCTATCTATTATCTAGCTAGCTATCATCACTTCTCTTATATTCTGTTTTTCTAGTCTGATGAGCCCGTGAACTTAAGGTGGCTAATACCAAAAAGAAAACTTAAACTTTAAAGAAGAAAATCAAAATAGCTATAAAACAAGTACTAACAAAGCCAAAGAATTAACAGACTGGTGACATTACAGGTTTCTGGACTGCTAAGTGAGTAGAAGCCACCTGCAACTCGTGTAGGAGTGGGATCCATAGCCAGAAGGTATTGGACAAGAGACCTTCTCCCACGTTTCAGAAAGAAGAGCCTCGATCTGTCAGTGGGAACAGTTGGTGTCCGTGCTGTTGCTAATGTTCAGTTATCATTTGCCTCTAAAGAACAACAGGAGGCCCCTTTGAAGCCCTGTTGTGCGACTTCTTTCTCGGGTCTCCCTCCGTTAAAAGCTTCTGTAAGACCAAAGTGATAAAAAGAGAGTTGCCAGGGACTTAAAGTATGAATCAAAAGATTATTTGGGATCACCTTTTTTTTCCTTCGGAACAAGAGGTCACAAAGGTCCAGGTGGATGGAAAAGACATTGACAGAGGTAGCTTCCTGAGGAAAAAAATAACTATTTGTGTAAGTCCCCAGAGGTGTGTGTATGGAGGGGGTGTTTTAATCGCATGTCCCACCTCTTCCATGGTGTCTTACTTGGAGACAGCTCTTTGCTTTTTCCCTGCAGAGATCATGCTGAAATAAACTGCCAAACATCCCTTATACCTCCATGCCATCTAATTATAGCCTGTAACACAAGAGAGTGCTGACAGTGCTGAGCTATTGACTCTTGACACTCTCTAAAGCACTTAATTATCTTTTCACATCAGCCCCTTTCAGACCTGTCAACTCCTTTTGTATTGTTTATGGAGGGGGGGGGAGTTGCCTATTAAGATTTCAGGACTATGCACCTGGAGTCAAACTTGTACACACCACACGCACACACACACACACACACACAGATTACTTAAGTAGCAAATGGAAGACGAACTCCATCAATGTTGTTTAAACTAAAGGATGCTTGGACAACTGAGGTGAAAACAAAGGACCAAAATTACCCTATTCCTCAAAGAGGCTCCCTAACCCGCTGGAAAGAAAGGTAATCATTATTTTTCCTGTATTTTGTATTTCAGTGTCCCTGTCCAGATCTTCCTTCAAATTCTTTCTTCAATTCATGGTTGTAGGGCTGAGTGGGAGAAAAGAGTCCAGGTAGTCCTCGACTTACAACAGTTTTTCACACTTACGACCGTTACAGCATCCCCATGGTCTCATGATCAGAATTCAGATGCTTTGGCAACCAACTCATATTTGCGACGGTTGCAGTGTCCCGAGGTCATGCAATCATCTTTTGCGACCTTCCGATAAGCAAAGTCAATGGGGAAGCCAGATTCATTTTACAACCATATTACTAACTTAACAACTGCAGTGATTCACTTAACAGCAGTGGCAAGAAAGGTCGTAAAATGGGACAAAATTCACTTAACAAATGTCTCACATAGCAGCAGAAATTTTGGGCTCAAATTGTGGTCACAAGTGGAAGACTACCTGTAGCACATATGTTTGGTTCAAGAATACAAATGCAGCTAAATTCACATTTAAATGTGAACTAAATGTTTCTTTCTCTCATTCCTAATGGTTGCAAATGTTTCCTCAAAGCTTCTCCTAATTTCATAGACCTGAGAACAGGACAAAATCATTTATCAATGCATTCCTTAATAGCAGATTAAAGGACAGTGCAGTTTGCTTTGAGCTGACAGCTCTGTGTCCAAAATTGAAGGGATCGGTTCTCTAACCACACTTGTCAATTCTCCCTCCTACCTTCGCAAGTGAACAGAACAATCTTGGCCCACTTAAAGGTTTTTCTCATCATCCTTTGCCGTTGCAACAGTTTTCCTTTAAAGCAGAGATTCACTCATGCAATCAAAAGCTCACATTAAAAGCATTTAGAAAGCATTTCGTGAGCAATTAAAAAAACTACTTTAACACATGTGCATTTTTTTAAAAAAATGAATGTTAAAATAGAAAAAAAAACTACTTTGAAGTTTAGGAGATCAAATAAGGAGTCTGAAGAGCAGACTGCTATTAACATCAGTACATAAAAGCGTGAAAAATATCTGATTCCTTTATTACCAGGAAGCTGAGACTCACTGCCATTGTAAGGACACCTCTCGATGCAATCGTCTCTATCTTGGCAAGTTCCAGATGTCTTGGATATCAAGTCTCATTCTCTTCAAGTCTGCTGGAGAAACTGGGAATCAAAAGATGAGGTATTAGGAGAGACTGTAATCTGAGGGAGTGTTACCTAATCAGCTCAGCTCAGTTCTTGAAAACCAATCCTTAAAATGTTCTTCTTCCTCTGAGGAAGAAACAAAGGGCCAGCAAGAGGATGGAAGAAACCAAGGCCCCAGATGGAAATCCAAGTTGCTCATATTAGTGTTGTTGCTATAGGTAGTCTTCAACTTATTACCCTTATGGATCAGTTGTTTTATGACTGTTCAGAGTTACAAAGACTTTGGAACAGCCCACAAATCCCTTCCAACCATCATATAATGCTGTGGACCCACACAGTCACATAACTACGTTTCAGGCCCTTGGTAACCAGCTCAACTTTACCAACAGTTGCAGTGTCCCTTCGTCATGAGTCCACAATTTGTAATTTATTTCATTATTTTTTTTGCCGGTTTCTGGCCAGAAACATGAATTTGAAAAAAAGGTTCTCTTAACAACTGTAAGATCTGCTTAACAACTGCCATGAAAAAAAATGGGGGAAAATGGGTCTGGTCACATGGGTGCCTCAACTTACATCCACAACGACTTACGAGTGGATGACCCCATTGTGGTTGTAAGTCAAGGGATACCTGTGTTTGCAACTGTATCGGCTGCCTTCTGTATAACTTTGGCATCCACTGTAATTTGGGAATAAGCCTTCTTCATTTCCCTACTAAGCAAGATCCAGGATGAGAGTCCAATAACCTAGCCAAGTTGCAAAAGGTGGAGAAGGCACAATAAGACAAGGCCAACCAGGAGGGGTATAGGTAGGATGGGATATGGATTATGATGCAGTACAATGCAGCAAGGAGAACAGAGGGGTGAATGAAAGCTCCCCTGTCCTGAAAGAGAGAGAGAGAGAGGGAGGGAGAGAGAGAGAGAGAGAGAGAGAGAGAGAGGAGAGAGATGAGAGAAGAGAGAGAGAGAGAGAGAGAAAGAAAGAAAGAAAGAAAGAAAGAAAGAAAGAAAGAAAGAAAGAAAGAAAGAAAGAAAGAAAGAAAGAAAGAAAGAAAGAAAGAAAGAAGGAAGGAAGGAAGGAAGGAAGGAAGGAAGGAAGGAAGGAAGGAAATTTCTATTGGTAGCTCCCCTACCCTTTTTTCCCCCAGTAGATCCTCTCTTCACAATGGCTAAAGGGGGAAGAGGTTGTTTTCCTACAACTAGCTCTCTGAAAAGCAAGGCTTTGCAAAGCAAGGTAAATGTCTATGGAGATTCTATGGTGGTCCCAAAGGTGTTTTTTTCCCCAAAAGGCAATTGGACTTTCTTTGTTTTTCCTTGAAGATGTTTCATTTCTCATCCAAGAAGCTTCTTCAGTTCTCCACCCTTCAGTCAGAACTGAAGAAACTTCTTGGATGAGAAGCAAAACATCTTCAAGGAAAAACAAAGAAAGTCAAGTTGCCTTTTGAAAAAGCACCTTTGGGACAAAGCAAGGTAAGATCAACACACATACATGATTTCCAGCTTCCTTTCAGTCCTGCAGCAAAGAAATTAGAATCTCTCTTTCATGTCCAACCATCATGTATAGGTACAGTATGGGGTAGAATTCCACACCAAAGTTAGCCAAGAAATAGGTGAAAGATGGAATCCACCTATCAATTTTACCCCCCCCCAAAAAAAAAACCCTCACCTTTTACTCTCTACAACAAAGTATGGGAGAGAGGAAACACTTGAAATGGCATAACACTCAGTAGACAAATGTTGTTAATTGAATGGAATGTGACTTAAATGACTCTCTGCTGTTTGCTTAACAGGGAGGTTAAAAAAGAAAAAAATAGAACGTATTGTTCTGCAAAAACATTATCATCCAGATCCAAAGATTCCAAAACTACAGAAGCTTAATTTAAAGAAAAAATGGAAATAGACTTTACTATGCAATATTGATCTCTGTTCATCAGTGCAAAGAGTTACTTATTAAACAGAGCTGCTGGCATGACACTCAGTTCTGCACTCCATGCATGAATGCCAGGGCCCCATACATTTGTTCAGGATTTCACACATGATACACATTAAAACTACAGTGATGTTTAAATGTTTGTGAACCCTTTTTCAATATTTCTGCATAGACATGACCTAAAATGTAATCTCTTTACCACAAAAGTCCTAAAATTAGATAAAGAAAACCCAATCATGTTTTTGTGTGGAGAACAGATTATATTTTAAGTCATATTTTGGTCAGAAATATT
Source organism: Azemiops feae (assembly GCA_023970755.1). Classification (NCBI taxonomy): domain Eukaryota; kingdom Metazoa; phylum Chordata; class Lepidosauria; order Squamata; family Viperidae; genus Azemiops; species Azemiops feae. The sequence continues at coordinate 1,167,541 of JALGBA010004215.1, read as the reverse complement.
GAAAATTCAAAAAAGGTTCACAAAATTTAAGCCCCACTCTGATCCAACATCATACTTCATACAAAATCACCATCTACAAGATAAGATTACTTATTTTGCACACATACATTTTGTGGCTGTTCCTCGCTGTTTTTGCCTGCAATGTCTGAATGCTTTTTCCAATGCCGGAATCTGCCATTTCCCCTTTCCCTTCCCGTGAATAATGTTCCTGCTGAATTTTCAATCCCAAATGATGCCATCAAGATCACGGCCAGATTTTTTGGCATGACAATGACTTCTGTAAAATTTTCTTGCATTTCATTCCTCAGTTTTTAAGAAATCTGAGTTTTAAGAGTTTATCTCTCAGGGTTGAATTAGAAGACCTCGGATTGCCTGGTTTAGGTTACGCTCCCAGAAATGTGAAGTCCACTTACAAAGCTAGCTTACTACGATTTGGGGAAGATCCATTGAAAATGTGCAAAAAGAAAGGTTTGCAATCCTGACAGAAGAAAATAATGGTGTACTAATGGTCCTGAATTTACAGCATGCACGATGTATCTGTTCTCTTGTAATTATTACTTTTTTAACAGTCCCAGTCTAAGAAACACAATGTACTTGACGCTGATACTTAAGCATCCATAATTCATATAAAACAAGCCTTGCTTGGGCTAACACTTTATCCTTGTGGCAGGGCTTTGACATTAGATAATATCTGCATCTCCAATCTCTCTCCAATCCTTTTTCCTTTCTTTGAGATTTTATTTACATATGGTTCTCTTCCTGGCCAAGCCTAATTAGGCTCTTTATAACCACGGTCCATTCACTCCTTTCTTCCTGTTTGAGAAAATGTCTTGCTTCCTGTAAAAATCTTTCGCTTGCCCATTTTTGCAATTTTTCTATTAAGTACCACATCACATATCCATCTTTCATTATTAATACAGCATATGCTGAGGCTTGACTCAAGAAATCTAACTCTCATTTGAAAAGATACTGTGTGACTCCATTTTCTTCTCTCTTTTTTTGGTCTGGGGGAGAGGGAATAGAGGAATAGAGGACCCATAACTTTCAGAGGTTGTTGAACTCCAAGAGCAGACAACAGAAATAAAGATAAGGATGGGATTAACAGTCCAATAATACCAACTGGGTCACAGTTCTCCATTGCTCCCTGGAGATTTGCCAGGGCATGAGAAAAAAAAAAGAGAGAGATATAGTAACATATTGTATTTAATCCAAAGATGCTTTTTTAAAAAAAAAATCAACTGGACTTTGTTTTGTTTTTTTTCATTTCTTTGAAGATGTTTTACTTTTCATCCAAGAAGCTTCTCCAGTTCACTGAAGAATTGAAGAAGCTTCTTGGATGAGAAGTGAAACGTCTTCAAAGTAAAGAAAAAACAACGTTCAGTTGCCTTTTGAAGAAAAAAAAAATAAGCACTGTTGGGACAACCATGACCTGGATGACTGAGAATCTCCGTGGATATATTGTATTTAAAACTGAGCACAGAACAGGAAGTAATGCTGGGAATTCCTCTAAACACAGCACCCACTCCTTTACGTGGTCTCAGAACATAAATAAGTTAGAAAATACTCCGTTTACTCTGCTTACATTCCATCTACATCTTCTGTACTGTTTTCCGAGTCCTAGATCTCCTATGATTACTACTAAGCACAACTTGGCAATGAACATTGATTTTTGACGTAACAGGGAACTAATAGTGCCTGTTTTCCTCTGATATTTCATGCCGTGCACTATGCGCCAAACAGATGCCTTTTAATGTTGTTCTCTGTAAGAGAAATTTCTTTTTGCACCTTATTCTCAGGATGCTCGAGAATTTAGAATTTATTTTGGTAGCATTTTTGTCCTTTATTGTTGGAGGGTGCAGACAATACAAGTCGTCCTTGATGTATGACCACAATTGGGATCAACATTTCATCACTAAACAAAGCGGCTGTTAAGTGAGTCGCGGCTGATTTTCTGCCGCAGTTGTTAAGGGAATCACACAGCTGTTAAGTGAATCTGACTTCCCCCGTTGATTTTGCTTGTTAACAGCTGGCTGGGAAGGTTGCAACGGGTAATCCCAGGATGCTGCAGCCCTTGTAAATTAATTCTAGTTGCCAAATACTGTGACTGCAGGATGCTGGGGTGGTTGTAAGTGCAAGGACCAATTTTTTTAAGTCACACTTTCCAGTGTTGTTGTCACTTTGAATAGTTGCTAAACAAATAGTTGTAAGTCAAGGACGACCTGTACTCCTGATCAACTTTTTTTTAATATATTTTATTAATTTTTTTAACATAATCACCATTAATATTTGGTAAACAGCGTGTTGTCCGGGTTTATATTTACAAACAATCAATAACAATTAGTTTCTATAATTCCACACTCCACATAGTAGCTTTCCTTGATTTTCTCTTCTTCCAATAATATTCTCTTTTATCAACCTTAAATTAGTACATTTCTTAGTATTTTAGTAGATAACAATTGAATATAAACATTTTTCTAGTATTTCTACAAGTAACAACTACATCAATATGAAGCTTCTTTTCTAATTAATCACCTTAATCACCTTGTCATAGATCCTGTTATTAAAGTTCTTATTTAAATTTATTTTCCCCACAATGTTCAAAAACAGTTTTACCTGTTAAGATTTTCTTAGAGTTAATTACACTTAAATATTTAAGTGTTTTTCCTCATACAAGCCATCCCAACAGTTTTACATTTCTCATATCTTAAAACCAAAATAAAGAAAAAGAGAAGGAAAAAAAGAAGGAAATAATATACTATTTGAAAAACATGTCCCGCTTAAGCTAAAATACATTTATGTCCAAAAAAATTTCTATTCTTTTTAAACATATTCAAACCAATATTTAATCTTTAAGTATTCCGTCTAATAAATCCACAGCTAATCTTTTAAAACTATTCAAAACATTTTTATTAACTAAATTTTTCTCAAAATCCATTACACTTAAGTATCTAAAACATTTCCCTCATATAAATCATCCCAACATGATTAAGTTAGAATTAAGAAATTAGATGATGGGATTTATCAGATGGAATATTTAAAGATTAAGCACTTGTTTGAATATGGTTAAAGAAATAAAATTTTGGATATAAATGAATTTTAGTTTAAGAGGGATAGGCTCCTCAAGTAACATAGTATTTTTTGTTTATGATATGAGAAATATAAAAATGTAGGGATGATTTATATGAGGGAAATGTTTTAGATGCTCCTGATCAACTTTTCTGTTACAGGTCTTTCCACTTCATTTTTGTTGCTCGTACTTCCCAATCTGAAAACATTCAATTCCTTTGGCTGTCTTTCCTCAAGAACGACTTGAATGTTTCCCAGTCAGGAAAGCTGAAGACTATTGGAGATGCTATTTCCTACTGAAAGTACATGATATTGGTAGATTGCCCTTGGCCATTTGGAGCAAGTATATAACTACAACAACTCCATCCTCCAGCCATGAGAATTTCATCAAAATTCTCTTTACCTTTGGAAAAGAAAATAGAAAACAAATTCTCTTTTAAGAACTTGAATGAGAACCAATAAGAAAAGATATAGGAGAATTTGTTAGATCTGGATTCATACTAGCGAAAAATTGTGGAGTCTGGAGAAGCTTATTAGATACAGTGCTAGACAACATGAATTATTATTGGCCAATATCCTTTTTAGCTTGTGTGTAGCAATATAAACTCCAATTTGAGAAATCAGGTACCCAAAATATTATCTCAAGAACTACGCTCAAATCTACAATTAAATAGAGCATAGCACATTGCATTGTTCCAGAAAACATATGTATATATATATGCGCATACACATACACATACACATATGAATGAAAGCTTCATTAAAATACAGTTACATGGTACCTGGAAGGACTGCAAAATTGAATTATTGGATGACTTTTATTCTTCTTCAGAATGGCAAGAAAAGAGATATTTCATTCTAAGGGACTTGAATGATTCATCACCATTTATCTCTACACAGGAGAGAAATAATTATGTGTTGAAGACAGACAGACAGACAGAGAGATAGAGAGATAGTGATATGACTATAAATTGTTGCTGTATTGTAAAATGTAAACACAGATGTATTTGTGTGTGTATGTGTTTAATTCTGGTTGTCAACTGTGTTTGCTTTCATAAAAGCCTTGAAAGTAATCTGAAAAGTGCTTTAAATTACATGATTAATAGGGTAGTGTTTTTTATATTTAACATTTCTGAAATTAATAAAAAAAAAGCCAAACTCAAAGTTATTCTTTCTTGCATTTCTCTTTCCAACAGGTTTAATTAGTAGATTTTTATCTAACTGCTTTTTCAATACTCTAAAGACTTAATGACAATGCTCTCATTAGTAGCCAATCCTTCAACTTAAATTGCTGGATTGCCATATGCTTTTAAAAATTTATTTAGTATATAATGTTAAAGCAATGGAAAAATATGTGGACTAAAGGACTGAAATTTATGTTGAATTATAATCTTAAACATATTTTTTAAAAAAATTATGTACTAGTGGGTATTTAAATTATTAATTATTAAAACCATATAAGGGTGTTTCAAATGTTTGTTGTAAATGTAAATACAAGGAGCATATTTTTATCACATGTGGTGGATGTGTAATAAGGCAAAGAATTATTAGGAACAGATTTATGGTTTAATTCAGAAAATTTTAAAAATGAACTTACAATGGAAACCAGAAACTTTTCTCCTAGGGCTATTAGATTAAAGAAATGGGGGGGGGGGGAATGAAACAAGTGATATCCAAATAAAAAACATAAATATATTCTCCTCTTTGAATAGAACAATTAGTTAAACCATTTCTGCTTTATCTTCCTTGCTGTTGAAATAATATGTATTTCTATTGGGCACTTAATAATATTTATAAACTATCACCATTTATATTAACACAATTCACTGTATTCTTTCAGATTCTTTAATCTTAAAGGGAAAAATACTTTTTCCCCATCCTTTTTAAAAGCTTTTCTTTAAAATCATTGCTAAAATCAAAACATTCTAATACCTCTTTTTTAACTTCCTCTTAACATACATACTTTAAAGTTCACATTCAGACCAATAAAATTCCAACTAACTCCAATTAACTCATTGAATTTTGATCAGTCCCTCCAAGTTACCCTCATAGAATATTTTTTTTCTTGTATATATCCTTTTTAAAACTCTAAATTTTTCTTTAAGCAAATACATCTTTTTCTTTAACTTTCTCTTAACATAGATATACACTATTTAAAAAACTTTAGGAATTACTTAAGCATTACATATAAAGGAAAAAATACATTTTCAAACTTTAGATTAAGACATTCTTTCAATTCCAAATATCAGACAGGTAGAGATCCATCCTAATTCCAATTGACTCATTAAGTTTAAGTCACTCCTTCCAGCTTGTCTTCATGGAATAAAATCCCATTTTTCTCTGGAATGTTTGTCAAGTAAGTTATAAGCTTCTCTTTTTCTCAAGGATTTCTCAACCTTGTTAATGTCCATGAGGAAAAAGTCCCAAACTTGTCCTTTTAAAAGTTGCAGATTTTCTTGGAGCTCTTCTTTCAATTGTGTTGGGAGGTTTATGTTTAAACTATCATAATAAAAATTGATGTGAGGTTTATATTCCAAAACTACAATTGACTCCTCTGCATTGTCAGCTACTTGTGAAATTGCCTTGGTGGTTTGGTAACTTTCTACACATAGTTGCATCTCTGAAGTAGTTTGAGTAGTTTTTTGACATCTTTGGAGCATAGCTGATCTATGAAGTGATGGATTTTATTTAAATATTTTTCAAATACATCTCTAATAATTTGCTTCTCCATCTTCTTAACTCCCTCTTTAGTCAAAGAGTAGCTTTTTTTTTCGCCTGGCAGGGTGAAATCAGCTGTGGGGTGCGGAGCCCCACGATCCCTTGGCTGCGTTGATACAGGGCAGAACTGGAAGTCCCATTCATCTGATCTTTTAATGGCCATCTGTGAAATTTGCCATTGGAAAGGAATCTTTCAATTAAGCACTGTCAGCATTACTGGGAAGCTGGGCCACTAGAATAGGGCCCCAAATCAATATAGAAATGAGGGGGAATAGGAAGACAGTCTCAGACTTTTTCAATCTCCATTGGATGTAATTGTTAAAATGGTTTCAGAGAGCCACCATCTGAGGTTGGGGAGTGGACAATAGATTTATGGACAATTAATAAATCAAGGATGGCCAACGGAAATCTGCATGTGTCCCTTGAAGTCTTTTCTGCAATTCCTGGATGCTTTCCGATTTACACAGCTGAGAATTTAGGGCAAATTTTTAACAAAAGGAAAAAAAGAAATGAGGGCCCTGGCCAACTAGGGCTGTTTTAGCTTAATCTCTGTAACATGCTAGAAAATAATTTTAAAGGCCAAATATTCTGACTGTGACTTACTTTTGTCTTTGTGTCACGCTGCAATTCCTCTGCAAACCTCAAAGGCTTAAGAAATGATTTAAAAATCTGCCTCTTGCAGTCCCCAAAAGATGCCCCATCCTTGTAAGAGATTTGTGGAAAGTCTTCTGATTTCTTAAGCTGCCAACCAGTGAGAAAAACAAAAAATGATTGCATTTTCCTTTGAGAGCCTTTATAAATATTTATTATATTTCCACATAAGAGAAATATGGAGTTTTAAAAATTATTATTATTGCATTTTGTCATCTTTGTATAATATTTATTCTTGGATCCCTTAGGTAGTGGAATAGCTACCAAAAAGGAAAAAAAAAAACTAAAAAGGGAACTACCAAATTTAGCAATATGAAAGTAAGACACAAAGTATTGTATACCTTTATTTCTGGCTTAAAATTCCTAAGCACAGGATAATTGTCAGCTTCATCTGGGCTGTGTTCTTTTTCTGTTATATTTAAATTAATTGCATATGGAAATATTTGTTCACTTGAGACACAGCTTAATGGAAAAGCTAGACTTTATTACAGCAGATACAGAGACAAAAACATTACAGCTTCTTCTCATTTATTGTTCCAAACATCAAAAACAAATCCATCTATCAGTTCTGTACACATACACATACAAAAGGAGAAAAAAGGAGGGGGAACCTTCACAAATCCTTCCACAGCAGTCTGAGGGGTCATTTCTTTTTATTTTTGGCTGTTTTATTTTTAATATGTTTTTTTTTAAGTAACACACTTTCCCTTACCAAAGTGATCGAAAGTATACTTTCATCTCCTTCTATGGCTTCTCTTCCTGATCTAATTGTTCACTGCCATCTTAACCTTTCACCTCTGATTCTTAGCTAAGGTTGCCCAATGGGCGATGGCTCATCTACGCTACTGACATGTTTGGGACAACACCAAATAACATTAACCTTAAATTGAGTTGTGTTGAAATGAATAAAACTAATAAAATTATATTTATGCAACCCCTTTTTCCCTTTCTGAGATTAAAATAATATAACTTCAGTGGTCTGTTTCAAAGGAGTTAGAGAAATCACATCCTTTCAGATCTCATTATGACTGTGGAGCTGGAGGTGATTCCCTTTGTGACATAGTAGGGTTTATATCATTCATAGGGATGATGGATCCAAAGTTTTAGCTTCTCAGGATGTAGTTCAAAAACTTTTAAGTTCCTTTTCTCTTTGAACAAAATGTGAGGGAGAAGTCTCCATGTTTTTTCTGGTGATTTTTTTTCTTTTTGATAGTATCTGGGTAATAAATGAATACAACTGGACTTGCAATAAAGATCTCAACCAATGGATAGATGCCCAAACAGCATCATCTTTTAAAGTTCACTTAGTGAAGGACAATGACGTGGCAGTTTCATCAACTAGATCAGTGATGGCGAACCTTTTAGAGACTGAGTGCCCAAACTGCAACCCAAAACCCACTTATGCATCGTAGAGTGCCGGGTGGGTGTGGCCCATTGGATGGGTGTGGCCCATTGGGTGGGCGTGGCTGCGGTGGTAACGGCAGACAGGGTGGGACTAAAAAGTTCAATCAATCAATTCCAACTTTGCAAGATCTTTTTTTTTTCCGCGAGAAGTTGAAATTGACTGATTGAACCTTTTTATTTTTTTGCACACGGTGGTGGAGGCCTAAAGCGAAAAGGTTTTATAAAACCCAGCTGAAGGCCTAGGACTGGGGCAATGGTGTGCGTGCCCACAGAGAGGGCTCTGAGTGCCGCCTCTGGCACCCGTGCCATAGGTTCGCCACCACTGAACTAGATGTTTTAAAGGTTTTAATCTAGCCACATGATAAACACCAGATCTTTAGCTGTTTCTCAATAGCATGTTCGGTATCATCCAACAAGGGGCCCCATCATCCAACATATATTATTAATCACTTTACACCACCTATCGATGTAGTTTTCTTGGTAAAATATACGAATGGTTTACTAGTATGTTATCCTGCACAGTATGAATTAATGCCTTCGTCATTGTCACTAAAGTCATCCCCCGCCTCAGGCATCTATCTATATCACTGCTGCCAATATAGCTGCCTGCTTCCTTCAGTTGGACAGCTAGAATGACCTTAATGCCTTAAATGATTCTGCTGGGTTTGTATACTCTTGGCATAGACTACTGACATTCTTCACTTATCCCTCTCAGGAACAGCCCTGTTACAATACAGCAGTACAACAGAATTAGATTTGAATTAGATTAGACATTGCAATGAACAAGGACATACATTCAATTTGTAACTACTAAGATTGCTGGGTGAGCAGGCACAAAAATAGCCAGGGAAGTGATTGAAGTCTGGGAAATGGGCCCCTCATCTGTCAACAGGAGTGCTGAATTATCACCAGTTTATCAAGTTCTTAGAAGGTGAGGGCTTAACAGCACAAGAAAACAATAGCCAATGACTTAATAGCCAGCCATCAACACCCCAATCAACATCTAAAAAGCCACACACAACAGGCATCATATAAATATCACACACAGAATAGCCCAAACCACAAACTCTGCTAGAGAGAAGTTCCCTGAGGATGGGCTCCAGCACAAGTCTGAAAACTTAGAAGAAAAAACCTCTGGATCCTGCAAAGAATTAGAGTTTTATTTTACTATATAAGGCAGCTTCCTATGTTCCGGGATTAATAATATGTAATCAATAATTATGCTTGTAGTGAACATATTATTTTAAAACTACATGAGGATGAGAATATTAAAGGATGGAAGTTGTAGCATAGGAGAAATATATATATATATATTAGCAAGTCATTCCTTACACAACATTCTGTCTTGCAAATAGTCCTGACACGCAAAAAGTCAAGAGATATGTATACCCCCCATCTAAATTTCCCAACAAATTAATTTGTTTGCCTACTTTATCGTGTCAGAATTTAAATTGGGTTCAGGAAACTATTGGACAGAGCTTTGATGTGACTTTTCTCCCTTCTCCAAGCATATTTGTGGTTGTTTCTTCTCTAGTTTACTTCAGTCTATTAGCAGGTTACATTAGAATTTCCTTGAAAGACAAGTGGACAGAATGCTAAGAGCACTTGTCAGCGATTGAAAATGATCTTTGCATTTATGCAGACATTAGGCTATTACTACAAAACTAAAGAATGCGAAGAGCCAACCAACACAAATGGCATTGCATATGCATGCATTTTAGAGTGATAGGGTAGCATGACCTTCTACACACCAGTGTTGGAATAAAAGTGAAACTAGGTCTTGAGAGCCTGCATTAAAAAGACATGCTTTCCCCATAATAAATCAAACTCACTCATAGACTAATCAATAAAACAAGACCTAGACTAACCTTTGAAGGGCTCTTATTACATTAAATTGCTTCTCTAACATAATATAATCAGTTTAAACTGTTCAAGGTCTTCCTCTGTAATCATCATGGAACCATCTAAATGCACAGGCAAAATCCCAGAAAGGGAGGCATATCATACAGGAAAAAGACCTCATTTGCTATTTTTCAAATATTATTGGCATAATTCAGACAAGCAAATGGACTGTGGGCTATTTAATACCTACTTCCACTGTCTGCTGAGGTTGAAAGGATTATTTAAGAACTTACTCTTTAAAATTCCATGCTTACTTTATTTATTAATTTGTTTACTGAATTTATGGAGCTGCCCATCTCAATCTTGTGATTCTGGATTGCTCACGATACAAAATTTAAAAACCAAAAGTAATAAAGCATCATTATAGCAAAGCTAAGCCTCCTGAAAACTAGAACCCAATTGAACTATACATATTGGGTTCTACTAATAACCTGGCCCAAACAGGAACAGTCAAGTCTTGAAAGCTTTCTAGAAGGCTTGCAGCATCAGGCCCATCTTGATAGAGTCAGTATAGGCATGATTCAGTCCAAGGCCCCTGGCCTGCTCGTCCAAGAAGCAACCCTAATCTCCAACAAACCATGCAATAGAGCTTCTGGAATTACTTCATATTCCATTTGGAACTCTCCCAAGTTCATCAGGCACTGGAGCAGACCCATTGAATAGAAACAGTACTTCCTCTTTGCAGTAAGAGGAAGTTGAACTTGCAAAGGACAACTGCAAGTGACTTGTCCACAACAAGAAATGGATGGTAACATCTCCCAACTCCCAACTCCAGATCATGTCGCTACTGTTCTGAGGCAAAATTCAGATCTAATGAGTAAAACACACACACCCATAACAGGTTATGCCTTTAATAACTTAGATTAGGTCAAAATCATCGTGCCATGATTTCTGAGTCAATCTGAAATTCAGATTTCAATCTGAAAGGCAGATTGAAGTCCCCATTTTAATCTGTTTTTTAAAAGAATAAGATGAAGTTAGTACCATAACTCAACAATAAACATATTTTACTGTATATGCAGAAATAAATACCCATAAATTCCCAAATTCATCTATAAAAACAATCTCAGGATTAAGAAGATATGACCTTAAAGATCTACCAGTTTAATTGATTGAGTGAGTGATTATGTACCATTAAATTATTTTCAACTCCTAGCAACCACATAGAAGATCTTCTCTATGACGGTCTATTCCTAACTGTTCTTTCACATCTCCCAATGTCGCACTCATTGCCACTATAACTAAATCCAGCCACCCTGTTGCTGGTCATCCTCTTCTTCTCTTTCCTTCCACTTTTCTCAGCAATAGATACTTTTCTAGAGAGCTGGGTCTTCGTATAAGGTGTCTGAAGCAGAATAATTTGAGGCTGGTCTTTTGTGCCTTGAGTGACAACTCTGGGTTAATTTATTCAATGATCCATCATTTTGTTTTCTAGGCTATTCACAGTATTATCAGGAATCTTCTCCACCACCAATGTTCAAAGGTATCAATAGTCTTCCAGTCCAGCTTCCCTTAGTATATATTTAGTATATAATTTGAATAAATAAAGCCTTGTTGCACTCCATTGGTGATCTGGAGTAAACCTGTTCCAACCATTCTGTGGCTTTTCACTGTGAGATCTTTTGAAAGACTTTCCTTGTTTTCCCATGTCTATTTCCATCTTCAGTGTCTTTACAGATGTTGTTGTAATACTGCTTCTTGTCCCTTCTAACAGCTTTTTGACACTCGATGTTGAATGATGAGACAAAGAACAAAATATGTATGGGGGAACAATTTCTGGATCACTTCCCTAAACTTCAATTGAAGGTCCATTGTTCTTTAATAAAATGCATGGGGTGTTGATTCATTATTTGCTTACTTAATTATGCATTTATAGATTAATTGCATCAATATATAGAGACATAAGCCTTATTGAGGCTTATTTTCAGATGAGTGTATAAATGATTGAACTTAGAAAAATCTTACTTTCTCTCCAAAGATTTGAAGGTCATGTCCATAATTCTTCTCTTCTCATTTTATTGACTCATCTTCACAGCTAAGTGGATATTTCAATCTAAGCCTCTCAAGTTAGGATAAAGAAACAGAGCTCAAATACAGTATTCTATGGACATAGGGAGACAGCTCTCAGTGCTGCTATTAAGCAATTTTTAAAAGCATTTTTTTTTTTACTCCAAGGACAGCTACACCAAGCCTGGGAAGAAGCCTATACATGGTTGGAACAGAGGAGATAGGCAGCTTAAGCCAAGATTTGACCGTTTGCAACTGTACAGTTAAAGTAAAATAAGTCTTCACTTTACTGGGCAATTTAATAGGCTAGCTGGGTCTTAGTAGAATTCACCTTTAGTAGGCTAATTCACTTGATTTGCTACTCAAGTATATCTTTCTTTTCTTTATTTATCTTTCTTAAATTATGGTGCCTGGATACAACTAAGTTCTTTCACACAGCCTGGAAAACTGTATTAGATGTTTTCAAGTGTGAAAAAGTAAAAATCATACACGGTATGAAAATCCATGTATATCTGAATCTTACACAGACTGGTGTCATATGCATTTTTCCAGTGTAAGAACCAAAACACATTCGTTGCTTTCTTCTCAGCTTGTGCAAAACGTGATGCAGAATGAGAAACACAGATGTTCTTGTGCTTTCCTGAAAAGAAGTACCTGAGCCATGTCATCTTCAAAAGGAACAGGGTTTATGCTAAATTAGAATACAAAACCACAAGCCTAAGCAAAATAACTCCAGTATTTTATCATTTGTTATGACTGTAAGAGCAAATAGACTAAATTATATTGTACGGATTTTAGATAATGTTAACAGTAGATGGGTTAATGGTTTTTTTTACCAGTGTATTATCAAACTCACTATACGAATATTTTTCATATATTTCATTGTAGAGGCATCTTTCAAAATTTTCCAAAATGCCAAGCTGCCAAACTTTTGTTAACTACAGGTAGCCCTTGATTTACGATGACAACATCTGTCTTGAGGAGAGCTAGGCAAGAGACCAAGAGGAGAAAGGTAGCTTAGGCTGAGACATGACAGGAGATGTCATTAACAGAACTGAAATCTGGTTTCCTTTGCATTTAGGTTCCTTCAGGATTTAGCATATAGGTAGTACTTGACTTAAACCCTTTCATTTAGTGACCATTCAAAGTTACAATGTCCCCCCCCCCCAAAAAAAAAAATGTGACTTACGACTGTGTTTTACACTTATAATCGTTGCAGCATCCCGTGGTCATGTGATCAAAATTTGGATTTTGGACAATTGTCATTTATTTATGAGAGTTGTAGGGTCCCAGCATCATGTGATCACCTTTTGCAAACTTCTGACCAGCAAAGCCAATGGGGAAACCAGATTCAATTAACAACCATGTTACTAACTTAACAACTACAGTGATTCATTTAACAACTGTGGCAAAAAAAAAAAAAGATTGTAAAATGGGGCAAAACTCACTTAACCGCTGTCTTGCTTAGCAACAGAAATTTTGGGCTGAATTGTGGTCATAACTTGAGGACTACCTATATTTCTTCCCTGCTTTAAATACACTGAATGTGTGGACTAGACATGTTTCTGATCATAAAGGAAATAACCTGTTTATAAAAGAGTTAGCATATATGTCTCCTAACAATACTTCACAATTCTAGGTTACAATTAATGGAACCCTTTTAAAAATACTATTCTAATTGTAGTTTGAATAACAAAATAAGTAATTTTTCAGTGATAACAACTTGAACGATAATGATGTAGTCTACTCATAGTTTATAGGCATATTATTAAATGCACTTGAGGATAGAATTGTTGCATTTCCAATAATCAGGTTTTGGCATGAAGTCTAGGAGAGCTGATGTTAAATTGGAACATTTAACAGCAGCTAGACTTCATGACTCTTAGCAAGTATAATTTTATTTTTGTGAGATAATGTGCACTGCAATTCCAGGGCTAATGCTTTGTACTTTAGTTTTTATTTATGTATTGTCATTAAAATGTACATTTATCCTCTGAGGAATAAATGGACTGGATGTTAAAATAAACCAGACAATAATCTGGAATCACTATGAGTAGCAATAACAAAACAGAAATTATGCAAAATGTGAAAATAAAGGAAACTTGTATCAGACACTGTATCTATTTCAGATAGAAAGGATGCTATTGTAAAAGAAATATAAGAAACTATAGCGTTTTATTGTCAAAATTGCTTAAGGCCAAAGCAGTCTTCGGGCCTAGCTTGTGCATTCTTCAGTTAATGCACACCACCACATAAGTCATGCTTAACCACCACCACCACAATCCAGCCACAGCTGTTGTTTTGCTTACAGAAAACCCATCTTCTCTTGTCACAATCTTAGTCGGCCACAAAACTCATTTTATGGAGCATAAAACATCTATGGCACCTACTTCCCCATATTTTCCCCTTATCTGGTATAGCATCAATTTTTGTACACAAGGGGAAATATGCCAGACAGCCTCTGCAGTACAGGAGACAACTGCAAGACCTGACAGTGTGAAGAGAACACAGATACTGCAATGAGATCCAATGGAGAGAGAGAGAAAGAGAAAGAGAGAGAGAGAGAGAGAGAGAGAGAGAGAGAGAGAGAGTCTGAGTCCCCAAGCCCCGAGCCATGGTCCTCCAGAACTGGGCTGCCAAAGCAGCAGGCAAGCATGTGCGTGCACATTTCTACTTGCGTGAATAGCGGGCAAGCAAATGCATTCATGCTTACACACCACTCATGCATAATAGATAGATAGATAGATAGATAGATAGATAGATAGATAGATAGATAGATAGATAGATAGATAGATAGATAGATAGATAGATAGATAGATAGATAGATAGATAGATAGATAGATAGATAGATAGATAGATAGATAGATAGATAATATTGTACTGTAGAGAGAGTGTGAGAGAGACAATATTGTACTATTGTACTGAGAGAGAGAGAGAGAGAGAGAGAGAGAGAGAGAGAGAGAGAGAGAGAGAGAGAGAGAGAGAGAGAGAGAGAGAGAGAGAGAATATTGTACTTGTCAGCCCAGAATTTTCTTTATGAGATGGGCAGTCATAAAAATCAATTTAAATAAATTCATTCATTCTTCTTCCCAGCAACCTAGGGCAGCGTCACTGTGAGAACAGAGAAAGTATTCTATGTTCTTTTTTTTTCCCCATCAAATCGATGCTCTTGTCCTGCAATTGATAATTGGAAATCATCAGGTTGCCAGCTCAATATTTAGATTGTTGGTGGCTGAAAACTGGAGGTGGTGGGTGGGTAGAGAGAAAGACCGTTTTTCTAGAGGCAGCTGCTAAGGCCAGTGGGAACCAGCAACCTGGCTCCTGATGATTAGGTGAGCATCGCAGCATAAAAATGGGCAAAGGTAACAGATACGTGCAAGCTGTGATGAAACCACACCCCCAGCTTAGATGCTCCTCAATGTTGAAGACTTCTTCTTTTTTTAAAAATAATAATAATAACTTGTATTAAAAGATTTTATCTAGTAATAAAAACAAATACAGATTTTTTAAAAGAAAAAGAATGAAGAAAAATGCAGCAGTGAATAAAACACAAAGCAAATAGAAAAAGATGGACAAGGGCAGGGCAGGGCAGGGCAGGGCAGGGCAGGGCAAGGCCAAGCAAGGCAAGCCAAGCCAAGCCAATATATAAAGCATCAGCCTGTGATCTTTACAAAAATTATAAGTAAATTTATCAACTATCTTCCTTCTTTAAGTTATACCATAATTGCCTTCCCCTCACATTTTATGCTTTCTAATCATCAAATCCATAATTCGCTAATTCTTTTTTTCTCCATTTTTCAGCAAAAAGACCATAAAGGCCTTCCAGTCACTAATAAATATATTTGTTGTCTTCTTTCTGATCAAACAAGTTAATTTTGCCAATCCTGAAGATTATGTCATTTTCCCCAACCATTCCTCCATTGTGGATATTTTGGAGTTTTTCCACCTTTGTGCATATTGTGGTTTTGCTGCTAGCATATGCAGAAACGATCTTCCATGATTTTTTTCTAGCTATACCAGTGGCCCACAACCTTTTGGGCATCAGGGACCAGTTCCATGGAGAGAGGTTTTCCGTGGACCGGAGGGGGTGTGGTTTTG
Organism: Azemiops feae; assembly: GCA_023970755.1. NCBI lineage: Eukaryota > Metazoa > Chordata > Lepidosauria > Squamata > Viperidae > Azemiops > Azemiops feae. Next base: position 1,151,695 of record JALGBA010004215.1, on the reverse strand, counting down.
TATGCTCCCTGCATCCCGCAGATGGGGCTTAATTTGTTTGCACGGCCCGGTTTCTGGCACGCCACGGACCGGTGCCAGTTGAAAGATCGGGGATTTGGGACCCCTGATCTATAGGTCTCAAAAAAATGGTTTCAGTTGAATATTGCTCTTTAAAATTAAAAGAAAAGTTTAATCCAGACAAAAAGATAAACGGAACTGAATTACACAAAACGGAATTCGAGACTGTATAACGTGCAAATGATGAATGTGTGTTCACTAAAATGTACAAACTTTTGTTGAAATTTGAAATGGAAGTTAAAGAATGCATGATAAAATGGGCCAAGAATTTGGCTTATAATATACAGATGAATTAATGGGAGAAGATGTGGGTGAAAGGACTGAGATTTACACTGTGTTATAATTTTTATAATATGATGTACCACTGGCATATGACACCAAAAAAAAAATTGTGCAGGATGTACAAGGGTATTTCCAATCTTTGTTGAAATGTGGAAAACATAAAACATGGTCATTTTACCAAGCACGGTGAACTTGTAAAAAAACTAGAAAATTCTAGCTACACAGGCATATAATAATGTAAAGAATTTTAAAGATGAATGATGAAAACTTCTTGTATACAGGTAGTCCTCAACTTACAACCACAAACTGAGCCCAAAATTTCTTAGTTGCTAAGTGAAACATTTGTTAAGTGAGTTTTACCCCATTTATGACCTCTTTTGGCACAGTTGTTAAGTGAATGACTGCAGTTGTTAAATTAGCAACACGGTTGTTAAGTGAATCTGGCTTCCTCATTGACTTTGCTTGTCAGAAGGTCACAAAAGGTGATCATGTGACCCCGGGGCGCTGCAACCGTCATAAATGTGAATCAGTTGCCAAGCATTTGTATTCTGATCAGGTGACCAAGGGGATGCTGCAACGATCATAAGTGTGAAAAATGGTCAAAAGTCACTTTTTTCAGTGCCATTGTAACTTTGAACAGTCACTAAACAAACTGTTGTAAGTGGAGGACTACATAAGCTTCCTGAAAAGACAGCTTGTATTCCAAAGGATATTATTTTTCCTAGTGGAGCCGCACAAAGAAAGTCCCACAGTCTTCATTCAATAGGTCCAAAGGCCTTTACTTCTGAATACACACTAGAATGGTGTATCTACAGTAGTTAGTAGATTTCCCCATTAAATAATTTGACTGGAAAAGTCTTCTCTATTCTCATCTGTTTGAGAAAGTTAGTGGAACACTGATCACTAAGGGATCACTAAAGGTTGCAAATGGTTTTCTGGGGGTTCAACTCAAAGTAATGTAAAAAAAATCAATGGCATTTTAAGAATATACATAATAATACATTATAAAAGGAAGACATGGATCTAAGTGGTGCTACTTGAAACCTACAATGAATGAAAATTTGTCACAATCTCTCAAAGTGCCAAGAAAGTAGGGTAGGAGCTTGCATAATTGAAAATAACTCTAATTAAACTCTGCATCCACATTCAACTTTGTGTGAGTTTATAGGGTTTTTTTTTCTCATCTTTAAATGTTATTGTTTTTTTCCCAACGAGATAATAGAATAAACACCCAATGTAGAAATTGCACAGCAGACAAGCCATGAGAAAGCTTGCCAGCCAGCATTTTCCATTCTTTCGCACTTTTGTACTGCAGTGCTGGATAGACCAATTAATGTAACTGCAAAGTCTGTTTTTGTATTTACTTTGGGGGGGAAAAGTAGCATTTTCAGCTAACTTGACTAGAATTAGTAAACTGCCTCTGGGTTTTTCCTAGCCAAACCACTATTTATTTTCATTAAGTCAAATGGCTTCAGTTATATCATTTGAAACACCTTTTGTTGCAAAGAGTTTAAATGCTGGATTTGAGCATGAATGTGAGGAAACAGGTAAAGTTTACTCCTCTTACATCTTCTTTCACTTATGAATTTCACTTACAGCCAAACAAATCTTAAGTATGAAGGATCTCTTTGAGGAAAAATGTCAACAGATGAAACTTTAGGGAAAAAATATTGTACATCTGTTTGAAAGGGCATGGGTTGCAGTTATAAGAGGATAATTAAGCTGTAGACAGGCAGGAAAAAGAAGCCAGGATTAGCACCAGCAGTTGGAGCTTAAACTGTAAGTCATGGATCAAACTGAGAATCTGCAGTTGTCCAGAAGAAATCTCAACCAGAAAGCCAGTGGTCCTCCTGGCTTGGTAAATAACAGAATAACATAACCCCCTGCCTCAAGCAGGTAACCCTATATTCTATACCAGCAGCCCCCAACCTTTTGGGTACCAGGGACCGGTTCCATGGAGAGAGGTTATTCCATGGACCAGAGGGGGTGTGGTTTCACGTGCTGCCTGCATCCCACGGATGGGGCTTCGCTTGTTTGCACAGCCTGGTTTCTGCCCTATACCATTTCAGACAAATGGCTGTCCAATCTCTTCTTAAAAGCCTCCAGTGACAGAGCACCCACAACTTCTGAAGGTAAGGTGTTCCACTGATTAATTGTTCTCACTGTCATGAAATTTCTCCTTATTTCTAGGTTGGATCTCTCCTTGATTAGTTTCCATGCATTGCTTCTTGTTCTACCTTCAGGTGCTTTTCTTTGTGACAACCCCTTAAATATTGGAAGACTGCTATCAAATCACCCCTCATCCTTTTCATTAGACTAGACATACCCAATTCCTGTAACCATTTTTCATATGTTTTAGCCCCCAGTCCCCTAATCATCTTTGTTGTTCTTCTTGGCACACTTTCTAAAGTCACAACATCTTTTTTATATCATGGAGACCAAAACTGGATGCAATATTCTAAGTGTGGTCTTACCAAGGCATTATAAAGTCATACTAACACTTCACATGATCTTGATTCTATCCCTCTGTTAATGTAGCCTAGGACTTTTTTGTTAGCATTGTTTGGTGGCTGCATTATATTGCTGGCTCATATTTAAATGGTTGTCCACTCTCACAGTTACTACTATTGAGCCAGATACCACCTATTCTATACCTGTGCATTTGGTTTTTCTTGCCTGTGTAAAACTTTACTTTTCTCACCATGGAATTTCATTTTATTTGATAGGACCCAGTGTTCAAGTCTACTGAGATCCTTTTGGATCTTCAGCCTATCTTCTGGAGTGTTGGCTATTCCCAACAGCTTGGTGTCATCTCTAATGAGTTTCCCTTCTATCCCTTTATCTAAATCATTTATGAAGATAATGAAGAGCACTGGACTTAAAACAGAACTCTGAGGTACCCCACTGCATACTTCCCTCCATTTAGTTGCCATTCCATTAACATCTACACGTTGAGTGTGATTGGTCAGTCAGTTACTAATCCATCTGCTGGAGATGCTGAATCCATCTGGTTTAAGGGTAGAACTTGGAACTTTCCCCCAGAAAACCTCCATTGCCCAATTATCTTCAGGGCTGATCCTTCCCAACCATGCATGTAGTGAGGAGAATGGGTGATCCTTTTCACAGCTTCTGATTGTGCTACTTTCTAGTGCTAGCGACTAGAAAGAGAGCTCACTTTGCAGGCATATATGTCCTGCCAACTTCAGGCTCAGGGAAGAAGAGAGTATCTTTCATTTTAAATCCAATCAGCAAATATCACCTCTGGCAGGCTGGATGATGAAACAAGGACGAGTTCCAAATTAATAGCCATAGTGTTTATTTGAACAGGATGAATGTGATGAGAGCATTTGAACAGAGCCTTATTAAAGGTTCACACCCTTGGAAATTATTTTCACTCAGTCTCTCTCCCCCTCCTTTTATAAATGCAGTCGGGATTTTATTTTTCTCTTTGTATGTCCAAAAATATACACAATCCAACCTGTTCCTGGAAGATAAAAAAGAACTGGAGAATTTTTGGCCTTGATGCACAACTCTAAGCATTCAAGTTAATTTTGGGCCTAGTACAGAGTAATAAGCCTGAATACGATCAGAGGAACTAAAGAACTGCTGGCTACAGCTTTGAGTAATAAAGGAGTACAAATCTGGCACCTTGTCTTGCCATCTGTTCCTTGTCCAGGGGAATGTGTTTCAGATCAATTGTTTTGGAGGGCTAGTTATAAATTGTTGCCTGTGGCATGTTTTTAGACATGGAGGACATATCTCCTCAGCTAAACCATCCTTTGGCCTGCTTTCTGGCACATCTATGGTGTTCAAAGCCAGGAATTGTTGGCTATAAACACAGTCTTTGACGAGCAGTATTTTGGCAGTGATCTCTCCTGACTTAAGTTGTTGTGCACGTTTTGGGAGAAAAGAAAGAGAAAACAATTTAAATTGACTTAGAGGAAGCATGAGATTGTAGCATAGTGGAGACATATAGAGATGAAGCAACTGAAGATCAAAACATGGTTGAATTTTAAATGTCAAGGAAGTTGATTCATGGCAAATCATCCCAACAACCTGTAATGCATGGACATTGCTAAAACCTTAATAGCATCCTGGTATCCCTTGAGTCCTAATTTGTATAAACTGTTTATGTGAATCTCTTTCTCTTTTAAACTCTCTTTATAACTGCATAAATATTATAATTCATTAAAATTTCACACAACACAAAGGCACCCGATTATTTTCCCATTCCAATCGCACCAAATAAAATAAATTGTTCAGTTAATTTACAAGCATATCTCAGGTCATTCTATCATCAATAATTCTTATCCAATTATAGTTAATTTCAGATGGCCACAAAGAAGCGTGAAAGCATGTAAAATAATCCCTAACTGTTATTATCACTAACATTTTGGCACAATTATAGATTTTCAAAAGTTAGAGCAACACTTGCCATATAACCAGCTATGGGCAGAGCACAGTGGCAACCCACCTAAGAGTATCTGCCAGGAGGTGGAAAAAAAAAAATCAAGATGGCAGCTACTGCCATGCAGTATGATGTACATGAAAAGGGGCAGAGTGTTGTGTGGTTACAGTTATCACCTTTGTAACACACCCATTGCACCGTAGTTAAGAAAAAAGATGGGTCTAGGGCTGGGCAGCAAAGAAGAGGCAAAGGGAACATAGAAAGAAAAGGGGTGGTAGGACAGTGGAAGAACAGTTTTCTCTCTTTCTCTGTTTTTCAATGCTGAGGCTATGATATCTTCTTATATAAGTTCATAAATTGTTATTTCTTTTTCAAAATTAATTTACAAGTAATCAAAAGCTAGATGTCACTACTATAAGGTCTTCATTGCTGTATCCCTTCCTTCCTTCCTTCCTTCCTTCCTTCCTTCCCTCCCTCCCTCCCTCCCTCAGTCCCTCCCTTCCTTTTTGAATTGTTTAAATTAAATGTTGTGAGAGATGAAGTCAGTGAGAGATGAAGCTAGGGATGGTTTACAGGAGTGCAGTATCTTCCTCTATTAAATATTCTTTACACTGAATCAGTCTAATATTTATTATCACTGGTGGATAGAGTGTTCACCACATTTATTTTAACTAAATACATTCTTCCTAATGCACTAGACAGCCTTATTATTCTTTTGAGCATTTAAATTATCTATTTAATTTAAAATTCAATTGTTTTCCTTCATTGAGTCAAACTGGAATTACACTATATGTGGTTGTTGCTTTTCATAATGAATTATGGGAGAGTTTGAATTTGACTAAAGTTGGTCCATGGGGAAAAAAAAGAGGCTGTTTTATTTCCCCCTCTAGTCATTTTTCCCCCTAATTAAAATACCCTCAAAGTTGGGAAATAATTTGGGGATATTTCTCTAAATTAATGAATTTCTTGCTCTCATTCCTTGCTCAATCTCATGTATTCCTCATTGACATAACTGCAAAAAATCGTTGCACACACATCTATTCTACAATGTCTGGTTTGAGTCTGTCACTCTTGTTCCTCTCTCAGGCAACATGCATCTGGACATGATAATTTCTCACCCTGGTTCTTTATTCCAGATCTTTTCTTCTCTTTTGATAGCGTCTCCACATTTCCTCAGTCACGTAAGATCCACCCAACTCAAACACTTCAAGGATTAACATAGCCCAACCAACAGACACCCAAATCTATTCATAGCCCTGCATATGTTGCTAGAGATACTGATAAATATAGAGACAGAGGGAAATACACATACTTTGAGAAAATATGCCTCTAGACAGAAGCATATTGTGCATATGCAAATAGGGATGTGTCTGCCACTAAAGTTTTGCTCTTTAGCATTTGCTTAACTGTATCTCTTTCCTACTTCTGTGCCTCCATCTGTTTATGCCACCTCCCCTTTAAAAAAAAATACCCAAAAAAATCACTTACGAATATATCACTGCAATAAAATACAACTGCCAGGTGTAACAGGATATTGTGTCTGGGGAAGGAGAACAAGAAGACAAATAAATAAATAAAAAGACAAAGGAGGCTTGTTCACATTTCCTAACAAAGGTTACTAGAAATGGGTTTGATTCATTTCATCTGAACTATGTTCACTCTTGGTTAGATTTCAAATCTGGTGGCTTACACTTTAAAGAAATTGTATAATCCAAGCCATGTCATCAGCTTTCTTAATTTATTTCCTTGAAATGACAGGCCTGGCAAAGACAGGCTAGCCTCTCAGATGTCTGGATTACACTGTAGCTATGGAAACAGGTGTTAAAGTGCTATGAATTTCAAGTTATACCAATGCTCTGTACTTCATGTTCTATACTGACGGTATGTTGTTATTTTACATGATGACCAATGCAGTGGCATCAATTTTCATGACTTAGAAGAGACAATCTTGCAAGTTATTCTTTGTGATGAAGTTAGGAAGCTTTTTCTGGAGACAGTTGGATATGTATGTGGTTAGGATATTTAGTCCCAGGTCAAAGTTTCCTCTTCAGCTAACAGATATAAGAGTTTTTAGAAGAAATACAAGCCTAAAGTTCATTTGCCCAGAGATTGCCCAAGTAACGAATTGGATCCTTTTGAGCATTTCAGTTCTACAATAAAACCATCATGTTGGAACTATATACTAGATGGGGGGGGGGGGGGGATAACAGAGTAGATGTACTCAGAATTGACTCAATTCAAATATCATAGTCCAATATGTTACATAGAAGTCTGAGTGAATGTTCCCAAATTCATCATCTCCTGAGCTATCAAACAGCAAAATCAATTGGGCTGGCCATTAGAAACAATTCAGAAATGGGGACACTAATATTGGATACTCAATGGTAACAGAGGGAAAATTGCTCATCTTCCCAAAGACAATGTTTAAAACTGAATCTTGACGCTAAGAAAACATAGTGCTATCATACAGAGCACCATCGCTCCATTTGCGGGTATTTTTTATGAAGGCATGAAAGTTTTCATAATCCTAGTGTCAATTCTACATCGTGTCAGGAAGCATAAATGAGTGGTTAGGAGCACCCATGTTTTAATCAATATCCACCTCAAAGGTAAGAGAACTGATCCATCTCTTAAGTTCTATCACCAAACTACAACCAATTTGTTTCTCCAGAAATCTCTCTCCCAGGTTGTGGTGATTGTTTCCTGCCTTTGAGTTAATCTTGACTCAATCTTAGAAACTGCCTGTACCAGTCCCTGAAGTATTCTGGGTGGCATTCTTTGGAAGCCCAAACATTATGTTCTTTCTAGGGCTGAGAGAGAGTGACTGGCCCAGAGTCACCCAATTGCTTTCATGCCTAAGGCGGGACTAGAACTTACAGTCTCCCATTTTCTAGCACAGCGCCTTAAACTGCTACACCAAATTAGCTCTTGTGTTTCAGTAGTTCATTCTAGTTTTGAGTAGAAACTTTAAACAAATAAAGCTGGAGAAGGATGTCAAAAAAGATTTTCAGTACGAAGTATGGTTCTTAGAATGTGGTATTTCAATACACCTAAATCCAGGATGAGTTTTTTCCTTCATTTAAATTTATATAGTTTGGAGATTTTGATGGACACAAACAATGGACACAAAAGAGGGGGGGAGGGGGGAGTGTGTGTGTGTGTGTGTGTGTGTGTGTGTGTGTGTGTGTGTGTACTGTGCAATTTGAGGCATCCACTAGAAAGGAAACTACTCTCTAGCGGAGTGTTTCTCAATTTTAGCATCTTTCAGATGGATGGACTTCAACTCCCAGAATTCCCCAGCCAGCCATGCTGGCTGAGGAATTCTGGGAGTTGAAGTCCACCCATCTGAAAGGTGCTGAACTCGAGAAACACTGCTTCTAGCACAAGTCCCCTTTTACAGGTCACAGCTTTGAGGTCAAGACAAGGCACTAAACCCGATCAGCTCTTTTATACCACTTAAAAAGTCAAATGACCTAATTTTCTTTCCTTGGCTTTGGAAAAGCTGTGCTGAGAAATCACCACGAACAGTGACAAAGGGAGAGAAAAAAAAGATTATAATCTGTCATCAAGCATCAGAAGCAGAACGTCTGGTGAAAAATGGGTCAAGAGAAATGTAACCTAATCTATCTGTGCCAGGTATGCGGTCTCAGAGAAGCAAGCAGCTGCAGCAGCAGTCAAAGGCTCCAGTATCTCAAGGGAGAAAAATGCTGGGAGGAAGGCCTTGTTTATTTTACCACCGTGGCCCTTAAATCAGCATAATCCCTCTTCTACAGAAAAATTGGTCCGTGTCTTAGCATAAGGGGGAGCAAAAACTCAGACTTTTATTATTATTATTATTATTATTGGATTACTTGAAAATGAGTATGGCAAAATTAATTTTTAGAAAAAGCAAAGAAAACAACAAGCCTACAGCTTTATCATCAGATGACATCTGTGAATTCCCTAGGCTAATTATACTATTCCTTACTACTTTTTCAGATTAAAATGTATTACTCACATGACACAGCGGGGCCTGCTGATTCCAGCAGGAATAGAGCTTGCAAAAAAAAAAAAAAAAGCAAGAGTTTGAAAAATTCATTTTCAAGCAATTGAAAGCTTGATGCCTCGCAACTGTTGTGCGCTGACAGAAAAGCTCAAAGCCACAGTTTCCTTTGCCAAAGGAGAGCTATAAAAACTGAGGGTTTGCTCCTGAACTCCTGCAAATGGCCGATTATCTTCCATTTGTGTGTCAGCTCAGCCCTCCCCAGAGGCCACCTTGATTCTGTTAAGGCCAGTTAAAAAATATCCCCAGTCGGCCTAACACATTGTTTGCTCCACTAATTCCACATTATTCCAACCTGGGCTGGTTTCAGGCTAAACGTTGTGCAGGCGAACAGAAGGATCATTGCATCCACTGCAATGCATCCCTCTAGCATGATTCGGGTGCAACACTGTTTTAAGAGAGCCTGTTTAAGGCTAAAGGCAAGGATAGGGGTCCAGGAACTGTTCACACCAATGACTTGAAGTTTTTGTGCAAGTTTTTGGAGGAAAAAAAGATAAAGGGCTAGTGGAGGAAAATGAATCATTTTGGAGGCTGCAGTTTAAAGAGGTTTGACATTGAACTCTCTCTCTCTCTCCTCTCTCTCTCTCTCTCTCTCTCTGTGTGTGTGTGTGTGTGTGTGTGAGAGAGAGAGAGAGAGAGAGAGAGAGAGAGAGAGAGAGAATCAGATAACTCCAAAAGTTTCAGTGACAGCCTCCAAGAAATTTCAGATGCCTTCTGATTTGACACACGCCAAGCACTATGTGTCCCGAGCTTCTTCCCTGAAAATGTCACCCACTTCTTCTCCAGGACTGGCCTCTTTAAATAGCTGGTTTTATTTACGGTGTGCATAGTGTTAATGTCTCTCCGATGCTCTATTTTCAAGGATGGAAAAGCAGTTGCTAAGCATTTCTAAATGACAGCCCCAGGGTTCATTAAAAATATGGCAAACATTTGCTAAGCTCATTAAGTGCAATTTTTGTGTGTGTGTATCAGATTCCTCCTCTGCATGTTCTGCATGACCAAACATCTATTAACCCTAATCCCATTGATGAGGCTGATATATTCAAACCAGCAATTAGACAAAACAAAAGGCTTACTTATTGAGAGATTCATAAATGGGCTTTTCATATTGGTCTAAGCCGTTCCCTTTCGTTAATCCCTACCTACTCGAGCACTCCCTTTGTTTGATTATAGGTTGTCAGATTTAGGGATTCTGACTGAATCAAAATCTGAAGTAAACTAGAAATACACAATAATTACCCTAGCCAGGCACTCTGTGCATTTCATCCGTGCATTTATAAGCAAAACAAATGCACAGATGAAATTGCACAAATGAAAAATCCCCATCAGAAGAAGCTTATGGGGTCTGCTGCTTAGGAGAGAGAGAGAGAGAAAAGAGAGAGAGAGACAGTGTTTGACAAGCATTTCACTTCCAATCTCAGCCGTTTCTCAAGTTGCTCCTTTGTTACCCATCACTCTTGTCTTTATCCCCTTGTCTGATTTGCTCTTTGGCAGATAATCCACTGTTGGATTTGCTAATGGAGAAACTGAGTCTGAAGATGGAGAGTTCAGCCAGGAGCACCACTGCTCAAGACGCCTCTGAAGCTTGAATGAGCTCCTGAACTTCACTGGCGAAACATTGAGAATTCACATAGCAGAAGAGGCTCACCCTGAAAGACAGTGCAGTCAGTTCTAGGTAAAGGCTTAGAAAAAGCAGGTTTGTGAGTGTGTGTGTGTGTGTGGGTTTGTATGTGGCTTTAAAAACTCCTCAGGACTGCTAATGATTATATGTACACATATATGCATACTTGAGTCTTTGTTTATTTGTTCATTTAGGAGGCACGATGGCTCAGCAGTTAAAGACAGCTTGTCAGCTGGAAAGCGGACAGCCTAGGCTCGAGTTCTGAGCACCTCACAATGGATTGAGCTCCCATTACTTGCACCAGCTCCTGCCCACCTAGCGGTTCAAAAGCATGCAAATTAGATAAATAGGTATGGTGGGAAGGTAACAGCATCCATGCACCTTGGCCTATAGGTCATGCTGGGCACATAACCATGGAAGTGTCTTTGGACAACACTGACTCCCTTGGCTAAGAAATGGAATTCCTTCCAATGTACAGAAGATGAAGTGACAGAGATAGAACATGGAACATGGAGTCATAAGGCCGGAAGAGGTCTTCGAACCCAACCCCCTGCTGAAGGCAGGAGACATTATACATCCAGCCTATTTTTTTATATATTTATTCATTGTTTTATCATAGAGAATAAAATACAAAACAATAAAACAAACAAGCACAATGAAACAAAACAAAAGCATACCATTCAACCCTAACAACAACAAAAAAGAAAAAAAAAGTGTACAAAAGAAGAAAAAGTGGTCAATTAAATTTGATAAATAAACATTAGCTGGCAAAATATATACTGCCCTGACACAAGACAGGTAGTCCTCACTTATTGATCTCAATTGGAACCAGCAGCTCCATCACTTAAGTGGTGCGGTCATGAAATGTCATATGACCACACTGTCTTAAGACATCAGTTTCGGCTGCAGTCATTAGCAAATCAGCACGGATCATTTAGCTTAATGTCATAGGATCATGACTTGCAATTCCCTGCTGGCTTCCCCATTGGATTTGTTAGAAGCTGGCTGTGAAGGTTGCAAATGGTGATCATATGACTTTGGGATGCTGTGATCATCATAAATGTGCGCCAGTTGCCAAGCAATTGAATTGTGATCACATGACTTCCAAAATATTATGAACAGCTGCAACTTTGAAGTCTGATCATAAGTCTCCTTTTCAAGTGCCATCGTAAGTGTGAATGGTGGCTGAAAAAGTGGTCAGGAAGCAAGGACTAAACCTTAATTAATTTATCTACAACAAAGATAAAGTAGCCATAGCTTTCTCATATTTATCAACTATAATGAGCAAATTATCAAAAATTGTCTAGGTTTTTGCTCTCAAGCAGGAATAGATATTTCCTTGCCACCAACACTTGACTTACTCTGATACAGGAAGCAGATGGAAACAGCATCAGCCTGGTTTGCGAAGAGAGATGGTAGTGATGAACTTGATGGGGGGGGGCGATGATGTGAGGGGGGGTGTCAAAAGAACCAAGATGGCAATTGCAGAACTGCTTTCACACCAGGTCAATGTATCTATCAAAGGAGTGGAGCACTCAGTCAGTTTGGTCTAGTGGTTAAGGTAGCAGACTAGAGAGACTGGAAGGCCATGAGTTCTAGTCCTGATTTACCCATGAAAGCCAATTCGGTGACCTTGGGCCAGTCACTCTCTCTCTCTCAGCCCAACCCACCTCACAGGGTTGTTGTTGTAGGGAAAATAGGAGGAGGAAGGAGTATCAGATATATTTGCTGCCTTGAGTCACTTATAAAAATAATAAAGATTGGATATAAATAAATTAATAAATCTTGACTCCCCCTTGCAAACATTGTTGGCAATGATAAAGTCAAAGACAGAACTGCCATCCAACTTTTCTAACCAAAAAAGATAATAGTCTGAGATTAATTGGTACTGTGCAAAAGACAACAATAAGAATACTTTCAAATCGTGGTTTCTAAAATATTCAGATGGTTTTTTTAAAACAGGTTACATAGTTCTTACTTTTTTTTTATCATTTCCACATGGGTTCAGAAAACAATTTTGTCATGATCAAGGTATAGGTAGTCCGGAATTATGGTCATTGATATTTTTGTGGCAGCATTAAAGCAATCACCATGGTCATTAAGTTAATCTGTGGCTGTTAAGCAAACCTATTCCCTGCCAAGGGCATTATTTTGCTGGAAACCGGAAATAAACATTGGTTTCCAGGAAAAATAAAACATCATAAATTGCAATCATGTGACCACAGGATGCCGTAAACGGCTGTAAATGCATAAAAGTATATCTGCATTGGCAAGAGACATACGATGAAACCTGACCATCATTAGAATTTGGTGGCTTGCCAAAGTATTGCATTGCACCTTGTTTTTATTTCAGAATCAATATACTACCATGTCAAAACAGCACAAATATCAAAAGGATAACATTTAGCTGCTAACAGGAGAAGATGCTAAGTAAATTGTTTTCCGTCTCTTAAATATGTCAGAAGATAAATTACTAGCAATTTAGTCAGTACAAGCGGCAGGATTGTTTCATACTAAGATGAATAACATGAGAATTTCACAGATATCAGTGGTAGTCATAGGGTGCCATTATCTGGGATTCTCATTAAAAATATTAAGCAAATAATGAATGAGGTTAAGTTCATGAACAATGATGTACAATTCCTTATTATTCCTTAATATTCTTATCTGATGTATATTCTACCTTTTCTTCAAAAAATCAAGGCAGTTTAAATGAAAATCTTCCTCCATTTTATTCAAAGACTGTAAAATTCATCAGTTGAGGTTGGTTTGGCCTCCAAACTGGACTCTTTCATGACCCTCATGAGATATGGTGGAAATTTCAGGCTCCGTTGCAATCATAAATTGAGGACTACCTGAATATGAGATGTTCCAATATCTGAGGGGCTGCCACAAAGGAAAGGGGGACCACCTATTCTCCAAAGCACCTGAAGGCAGGACAAGAAGCAGTGGAACCTAATCAATGAGAGAACCAACCTAGAACTAAGGACAAATTTCCTGACAGTTAGAACAATTAATCAGTGGAACAACCTGTCTCCAGAAGTTGTAAATGCTCCAACACTGGAAGTTTTAAAGAAGAGACTGGACAATCATTTGTCTGAAATGGTATAGGGTTTCCTGCCTGAGCAGGGGGTTGGACTAGAAGACTTCAAAGGTCCCTTCCAACTCTATTATTGTTATGTTATTATAAATAAGGAGAGAGTTCCTGACAGAACAATTAATCAGTGGAAGAGCTTATCTTCAGAAATTATGGGTGCTCCATCACTGAACGTTTTAAGAAGAGACTGGAAAACCATTTGTCTGAAGTAGTATAGTCTCTTGCTTAAGTAAGGGGTTGGACTAGAAGACCTCAAAGGTCCCTTCCAACTCTGTTATTCTGTTATCTGGAGCACCATGACTAGATCACCATGAGTTGCTTTCAGTATAGAAAATGTATTTCCAAAGCCTGCCAAACTGCCCTAGGAAATACAGCATCTGGGAGGAGGTTCAACATTGTTCAGAGAGAAAATATTCTGAATTTCCCTGGAATGTTTTATATATGGGTCAACACATTTTGCACATCATTATTACAAGTCTACAACAATAATCCTAGGAGGCAGGTTGGATTGAGAAAAAAAATTCACCTAGTTGATTTTCATGGTAAAAGGTTGATTTGAAATTAGGTTTATTTAGTGCTAGTCCAAAATCTTAACTTATATGGACATTTGGAATAAAACAGAAGGAACTCTTCCTTCTGAACTGATTTCTCAAACATATACTTCATATGCCTCTTCCAAAAATTTACAGTAAATATAAAGGAATATTCCTCTGGTTGATCTATATTGAACATTGGTCTTTTATAACCTTTCTGCATAATTCAAACACTGAATCTTTTTTATAAACTATTAGTAATTGGAAATAAAGGCTATTATTATACAGTAGGGAATGAAAAATATTTCCTTGATCTTCTGTAAAAATAGTACAATTGATTTAGCTCTAAATAAAAGTGCCCTATTTAATTTGGATTGTATGACCAAATATTGAACGGATTAGTAAATTATAGAATTTTCAAATAATTTTAACTTTTTGGCAATGAATGCTGCATCATACTAATCTTACTCTGCTTATTGGAAGAGCTTATATTTCTGTCATAAGGAAAAAGAACTTTACTCCAAATAGATGAGTGTTAAATTATCCAAATCCTTTCCTGCCAGATGGAAATTAATTCAGCAAATAATAATAACCCAGAGGGGGTGACATAAGTATGAGTCCACACATACCAGATTTAGAGACCAACTTAGTTATTTCTCAGCTTCTGTCATAGGAAACCAGAAAGAAAGAGAATTAACAATATGCTTAGCTCTAAAGCAACACTGTATATTTAAATCTGAGTACTTCATAGCAGCTGTTCACATGGGTAAAGTGGGTTAAACTGGCTTTAAATTTTCCTTCTGATGCAATGGACCCTTTAGTATCTATATAATTTTATGAATATTTGGAGTAAACAATATAAATTCTGTGTTTAGGTAAAAATGAATTCAGAAGGATAATTAAGAAATATATATACAGTACAGGGTATATATACATATACATATTTTCTATCACATCTGGAAATATTTGCTGGTGTATTTGGTTTGATTGTTTTCCACCAAGAATAAATAGTGTTGGTTTCAGGATGCATTCATTCATTCATTCATTCATTCATTCATTCATTCATTCATTCATTCATTCATTCATTCATTCATTCATTCAGTAGTAAACCTGATTTTACTTTAATAAATAGGCTAATATTGTGTATATTGATACGCTGAAATTAAACCAGTTTATTTCCAAAAGGAATATTTCATTTCTGTGGGTTTTATCCAATGACTATGCAAACAGATGCTGCTCACAAGACTTTTTTTCCATAGTCTTTCTTGCCAAAGCTTCTCTACAATCATGATTCTTAACCTCAGTAACTTTAAGATGTATGGACTTCGAATCCCAGAATTCTTCCAGCCAGGAACGGTTTGGTCTGTAGTGACAGATGAGAAACAATCACCCATAATTTTGCTGAAAACACTTGAATAAACATTCCTCAATCATTCCAGTAAAATAAATTAACAACCCTAGGTAACAGAACGCATGAATTTTCTTGGGAAATCTTTCATAATCTGGATGCACTCTAGATATCTGTGGACTTCAACTCCCAATATTCCTCAGCTGATATGGGCATTGCTAAGAAATCTGGGAACTGAAACTCACACTTTTTGAGAATACACAAATCTTGAAAGAGTAGCATTAAGTGATTGGATAGGTTTGTTATTGGAATCCCATTTCTCTTCTCTTTTTTCCCCATCTCGTTCTCAAGTAAATTAATAGATCAAAGAATTGGCTGAATAAGATTCATCAAGCAGCACTCTTTAGATTTATGAAAATCCTAATATATAGTATGACAGAGGAAGACATCTGAATATGAATAGTGGCAAATAGTGACAAAATCTAAATTTGTTATGAATGTTCTGGAGAATGATTATGAGGATCAAGATCAAATGAAAATGATTGTAGCTTTTCTTCCATCAATAAATTGGATAAATCCCAAGCAATTAAAGCTCAGTGTTGATAAAGCAGAAGTGATAGTATACCAGGAGTTGTTATCCACCATATTCTGACTGGGGCTGTACTTCTCTGTTGGAAAAGGATGGATTTACTAAACTATCAAATGGTACCCAACGTTGGATTTAAAATATCTCTTCTACTATTGTCTTTGTTTAGATTTAATACACTGGCAGAATTGTTCACAACACTTTCACTAGATTCAAAATGACAGATGCAGCTGAATTATTGAATTTGCACCCCTTTTCACATCTACATGGTGTTTGAAAAGCAAGTTAAAAAGGGGTTCATCTTTAATCATCTCATCACCAACCACCCTTTTGATGCCAGTGACCACTGCTGCAGACACACTTGTAAACTGGCTTCAGGTCTACTTTCAGACTCCAAAGTGTGGTTTAACCTTAAAATCTTAACTCTTCAGGATAGAATATTTTAAAGACCGCCTTCTCTCACATAAAGATATTTTCTACATTAAGTCTCGAAGACCCCATCGTAGTTCATGGGCATGCACAGGAGGGCTAGTGGCATCATGTACATCAGGAGACGCAGTAATGATGATGCTACATGATTTACATTATTTCTTTAATGATATTTCTTAAATACTATTATTGTGGCTTATACTGGATGTCTGTGGCAGGTCTCCTTGTATCAAACACCAATGTCTTCTCCACTATAGCCCTAACTTTGAGATGTCCCACTCCAGTTAATTACCTGGAACAATTTAGATACCTTTTGATCATATAACAAAAATCTTTATTTGCTTAGACATTTCCAAGCTTATTTTTGTAGCAAGTTTTATTATCTATCTATCTATCTATCTATCTATCTATCTATCTATCTATCTATCTATCTATCTATCTATCTATCTATCTATCTATCTATCTATCTATCTATCTATCTATCTATCTATCTATCTATCTATCTATCTATATCCCACCTTTGCTATTTTTACAAAGATAGAGGTGAACATATCTAACATACTTTCCTCCTTTTATTTTCCCCATGACAACAACTGTAAGGGTTACTTAGCTGGCTTTCATGGGTAAGGTGGAACTAGAATTCATGGTCTCCCACTGCTCTCTTTTTAAGAATAAATAAATAAATAAATTTAGTTTTGATTATTGTCATAACAGTTTCTCTTAGCCATTCTCAAAGCCAATCATCTGAAGCAACAAGTTATGTTAATGAACTTACGAATTAAGAAACATTACCAAACTTGCTCAGACATTCTTGGGTGACCTGCCTTACCAGAATGTGTACAATCATTTTCATATCCACCAACTTTACTGATGACCAAAATAAACAAGGACATGGAACAGCACATGTTAAATTGATTTTCAAATAATAAGCCCTTTGCTTCCCATTCAGGAACCAAGAAGAGGAAGTTAGAATCTAAATGAAAAAGCCAATCCTCTGAATGATTTTGCCTTAAGGGTGTCCTTGCCATATCAGACCTAACAATCCCAATTTCCTGATCTATTGGAGCAGTATACTACTCAAAGTCATCTCAATAAGCCTCTCACTTTTCAGGAACATTAAATAAATTGGCTTAAAGTTAGCCAAAGCTTTCTTAAGATAAATTTGAATAGAGTAAGGCAAGGAAGGGGGACTCTGTCTTTGACATCCCTAGCAGGAGATGAATGAATATTCCTGAATACTCTTTTCAAGCATTCTCCTTTTTTAACTCTCTGCATATGAACCCTTAGAAAAATTATCCTTGGTATTTTGGATGGCAATAATGTCTAAATTTAATTTGAGACTACAGTGCATATGATAACAATGCTGATTTTTAATAGAAGTAATTTGTCTATTGGGAGGAAGGATTTCATCAAGAGAAATAAGTCAATGGAGATGAATAAACATGCTTTTCAACTTCAGAAATCAAATTTGAGAGCTCATTTACTTGAAGGACACTTCTTTCCAAATTTATGCCACATAGATCGTTAATTAGTTGCTTTCAGAATTGAACATTGGTATATTGCTTTCCAAGGTAAGGCTTCAAAATTGCTTCTTCTCTCCTTCCATTCTAACCAAATGTTCACTGAACAAATGTGGCAGCAGAGAATGGCATTGTGACGTTAAGAGTCTTCACATTTATTCCAGCAGATTGTTCATGAGCTTACATCACTGTATAAGTGCCAGGACGCAATTATTATGTTGTTTAAAAAAAAAAAAATGCACCCTAATGTGCTTAGATGTAGTGACACTATAGCAGAAGCAGGCAATGCACAGCTTGAGAGTCATGTGTAGGCTATGGGATATCTTTGTGTATCCTCCCATCACTTGGATGCAGCTTTTTGGCAGAAACCAAACCCAATGCAATCCACAGCCATTAAAAGACTGCCTAGGTAGATCTCATATAAGATTGAGTGATTCAATAACATCAGTCAGTATCAAGTCTTAGTGACCATATTGTTAGATTTTCTCCAGGACAATCTGTCCTCCACCTGGTTATTCAAATCTTCCAATGGTTCACCCACTGTTACTGTAAACTTTCCTTCTGATTGCCTTCTTCCCCCCCCCTTTTTTCCCCCACCTTTCCCAGCAACACAGACTTTTTCAGAGAGGTAGGTCTTAGCATAAGTGTCGAAAATATAATACAGAGATACCTCGGTACTCAACATTAATTGGTTCCAGGAGACACGATGAGTACCAAAAACAATGAGTACTAAACAAATTTTTCTCATGAGGATTAATGTAGCAATAGCAATAGCACTTAGACTTATATACCACTTCACAGGGCTTTACAGCCCTCTCTAAGCAGTTTACAGAGTAGGCATATGGCCCCCAACAATTTGGGTCTTCATTTTACCAACCTCAGAAGGATGGGAGGCTGAGTCAATCTTGAGCCACTCAGAATCGAACTCCTGGAGTGAGCAGTGAGTTATCCTGCAGTACTACATTCTAACCACTGCACCACCACGGCTCTTAGTAGTGAGTCATAAGGCAGCTGACACTGACAGGTTCTAGCTTATGCATTGATTACCAAACAAACAATAAGTACCGGGACAAAGTTTTTGCGTCAAAATGCATTGAGTAGATTAGGTTAGATTAGATAACCTTTATTGTCATTTTTTCCTGTGGGCCCAATGGCACACATTAAAAATGAAATTTAGTTGCTTGCTCTCAAAGTGTACATATACATAACACACATTTAAAACATACTATATACAACATATGTTTAGCCTAACTATTGCTATCTCTCTTTTGTAATCAGTGTTTGCATCAGGGACAAATTTCATGCAAGCGTGGGAAACATGTACATGGATGGGATGTACTGGAGGAGGGAATAAGGGAGTGTACAGGAATGGTTGATGTCTTCCTTATGATGTAATGGCTCTGTTGTCTGATTTTCATTGGCTAACAAAGTTTACAAAGCAATGCTACTAACTTTCTAAGGTGTGGCACTTCTGAACGCAACGCTGCCAGTGTTCAGATTGTGTTCCCACCCAGGACTTATTTCGATCGAAAATAAAGTGCTGTTTCCTCAAGAAGCCTCCGTTTGAGTTGCCTGATTAGACTTTTAATGGTATCTCAAATTTAAATAAGGGCCAAGGACCTTACAGTGCTATGTAGCAGGCAAGAAGGAATTCAACATTGTTATTTTATCACTGCTTCTTCAATTATGGATTACAATGCTGCTGTTTAACCATTTAAATAACAGGAGCCTCTTTAGAAGATATATTCATCAAAATAGGAAATCAGCCTCCAACATAACATGAACGTAGTTTTCTGGCCATTAAATGCATAAACTATTGGGGCATATTGCAGTTAGTTCAAAGAAATAAATTGCATTACTTGATGAAGAACATTTTTATAGAGTTTTAGCATTCTTTTGGTAGTTCATAGTTTGCATGATTTTTTTTATACAGAATCTGAAAATGTGCTCTGGATATTTAAGGGGTCTGCTTAAATATAAATATATAAATATCTTGAATGAACCTGTTTTATGACTGAGGACATTTTTTTGAGGCTCTGCTTTGCAAATATAATTGGCAGAGATGCAGGACACATGTTTTTCAGTGGCAAAGCCCTTAATTTAGAACTTCTTTCTAAATGTTAGATTCTTTCTTTAATGCCTTTTAGAAAGCTGAGTTTTGTTGTTTGGCCAGATTGTCAAAGTGTTTAAATTTTACTTGGTAATGGCAGACCTTTCCAATTTCCAGATTTTTGGACAAATCCCAGAATAAATCCAATGTATCTGGAGGCACTAGATGGGATAGAAGCTGATTTATTATTCGGCTTATCTGTTTTACTTTTAGCTTGAATGATATTTTTATGAGACTGATTATATTTTAGTGCAAACCACCTTTGGGCCCCTTGTCGATTAAAATGTGATAGAGGAATGCATGAAGAAATGAAAGAATGAAATTGAAGCCCTGGTCAGTGATATCATTACAATGCATTCCTAGAGGGCTGGGCATGCTTCAGAAATGATTCAGAGAAAAGTGCTCCAATCTCATTCAAGAACGAGAAAAGCATCTCTCTGTTATTCATTAAAGTTGTCCATTGTTTTTCATGCTTCCTTATAAACCTTAAAAAGAGAGAGAGAGTATGCAGTATTTTATTAGATTCCTGAAAGACTGTTGCCTTCTTCTTTTTTTCAGCTTCATGGAAAAGCCTGAAAAACAGAGGTTCTCTTTAACAAATGGTAGAAAGCTCCAAAATTATTCTTCTGAATTGTCTTACAGTGCTATATATGCACACGGAGAAGAATCCTTGGATTCTGTAGACTAGGAGTGCCCAACTTGGCAACTTTAAGAGCTGGGGACTTCAGTTCCCAGAATTCCCCAGCATGGTTGGCTTAAGGTTGCCCTGCTATAGATCATACTCTCAAATAAAAGAGTGTAGAATTATGATTTTATTACAGTAATTGTTTTACCATCATTTTTATGTAAAATAATTTTATTTAAGATGATCCAATTGTTGAATTTATATTCAGTGTATGTATAGGTGTTTCTCTCAGCTACTGACAAGTTCTTCTCCCTTGCCTTTTATCTTTTATTCATTTCTAAAAAGCAAAGGGCCTGGCCAAATGTAAAAGAAAGTCTTTGTTGCTTAAACTGAAAGGTTTGGCACTGTTAGTAGACAATCACCAAATCTTAAATGCATTTTTGGTAATATTTTTATCATATTTTACACCCGGCGTTTACATCTAATTTACCCATGGAAACAAATCATACATTTATTTCTGTCCCTTTTTTTTCTAATAGCAGTTTAATATTTTAAAATATCTTCTTTTTTGTCTCATAGTAAAACCATGTGTCTGTTTTGATTACAGAGGTCTGGATTGCATAAACATGTGTAGACAGGGAGATGTCGTTGAAGATAAACTGCTTTTTTAAAAATCGACCTGACACAACCTAGCCCAAAGCTGAGCACCTTTAATTCCTGCTGATTTCTGTTTGAGAAATATACTTAAATTCCGTTTAAAATCAGCAGGCACTTGCTGTAGAAAACATTGGCTGAGCTGAACTCCAAGTATTACGTTAACAGCTAAATTCTGCTAAAATGTGCTTTTATGCATCATTTTGAAATAAGTATCACTCTGTCTGCCAAAAAAACAAAAAAACACCCAGAAACATAAAAATTAAACCAGATGTCATTGAAGCAACATAAAACTTAAATTCAAGTTTGAAAATAGCATATTTGATCATCTGTCTGGAAAGAATAAGTGAGACACGGAGGAAAGAGGAAAAATAACAAGGGTTTTGTGTCAATTTTCACAAGCTAAAACATATCATCCTTTGCCAGGGATGTTTTTAGCCTGCAGACTTTTCAGTTCTAGGAAGCTGAGAAAGTGATTTATCTGGCTGTATTCTCCTGCTTGTCCAAGAAATCCTATGCAAAGCCAGACAGTCTTCTCATTTCGATGCATCTCCCTTCCATCTTCCATGGCTTGCTTCTGGATCTGTACCTGGCCAGCATTTGCAGGAAAAAAAGGACAAAATAGGCCAAAGTGGTCTCATTCACATTATACCTTTCTCGGTTGAAATTCATAACTGAACCATTATGGCAGAAGTGTCCATATGGCTGGCTGGGGAATTCTGGGAGTTGAAGTCCACAAGTTTCAAAGTTGCCAAGGTTGGACACCCCTGCATTATGGAATACAGACATGGGGAAATGGAGTTGGGAGACTCTCCTTATGCATGGAGGTTGGCTGGGTGATTTTGGGTCAGCAATTTTCTCAAACCTGGACTAGAAATCAAAACAAAAAAGCAAAAAAAGAGAACCCCTTCAATGTGAATGTGGTAGTTGACAGTCTATAAGCTTCAGGCCTTCATCCTACAAAAATTGTTTCAGGCTAAATGGGAATCTTCAAGAGCTACTTCCCAAAGACCTACCAGAACCTAATTACATCATTCAGCATAGAAACCAAGATGAAGGCATTCCTCAGGAGTTACACATTAACCACCAAATTCAATTGTTGCTAATGGGATTTGTGCACCCTGCTTTGAAAGCCCAGCCCTTTAGACTGTGCTATGCTTAGCACGCGGAACCGTGACTTCCATCTGGGGAGGAAGAGAGAAAGGAAGGGAAAAGAGCAAATGCACAATTAAAATACCATGTTTCTTGGATCAATAATAATTGATTCAAAAATAAACACCAGCTTAATCTATTAAGGTTGGACCAAATAACCCTTTTGTTAAAAAGGACTGAGAAAATGACACCAACCCTTTTTGATTTCATGTCACCCAGAAAAGTTCAGGAGGAGGAGGAGGATGAGAAGAAGACGCCACAGCCCTCACAGCAACAAAGTGCAAATGTTCAGTAATTATTTCCCCTCCTTTTTCAAAGAGTATCACTTGCCAAAAAATCTCTAATTGTTTATTGAATTATCTGTAAATAAACTCTCTTAACACGAGTCCATTAATTAATTTTAATGAATCAGATGAACGTCTCAAGCTTTCCCCAATTATGTCTGCCCTAATCAGGAATGTTTTGAGGCACATCAGTTGGGGTTGTCACCAACTGGGCAAATATCAGTCTTCTTATTTTCAGGGTCACAAGATTCCAAAGATTTTTTTTCCCATCTTGCCTGAGGAGTTCTAAGCTGAGCTAAAACAAAAAACAAAAAAACTACCTCTTCAAAAGTATCAGATAAGAAAAACTGTCAAGTGGAGAAAACATTTAAAACTAGAATTAGAGCACTTCTACTTCCAGTTCAAGAAGTCTAATTTCACACATCAAGCTAAGCCATTGTGCTCATTGTGAGATCGCAATGCAAGGTCTCAGACACTCTTGCTCAACCCAAATCACCACACAGAGGTTGTGGTTGTGAGGAAAATAGGAGGAGGTAGGAGCATTGGTACGTTCACCAATATGATTGTCCTTTTTTGTTCCATCAAGAGTGGTAATTGATTAACGCTAACTATATGACATGATCCCAAGAGGCATTTGATTCTTGCTTTTCTTTGATAGGATTACCTTAAATTCAGAATGTGGAGATTGAGGAACTTCACCCATCTTACAAAGGATAAATCAATTTGAACAAAGAATATTTCACATTTGAATTATTTCCAACTCACAATGGTTGGTCCTAAGTTTGAAACAGGTTAGTCCAACTTTTCTGAATGTAGATTGAGTTCAGAACATCGTATTGTTCATTGAAGAAGTCCTCCCAATGAACTTAGGTTTGGATAGGCGTTCATGCTAAATAGAAAACTAATGATATTTGGATTCTATTTTAATTTTTCAAATGTGCATTATTCAGCCGGTAACCCATGATGGCTTTTTAACCGGCCTTTCATTTCAAACCTGCATGAACAAAGAGCTCTTTAAAATACCACAATGAATGTATATTGAGAAGGATATGGATTTCTTATGAAGATAGAACAGTGAATAAACAAGCATAGAAAGAATTTGTAGTGAAAAGGGTAACTAGGCATGATGAGGCACTGCTTTTCAAACACTTAAGAGGTTTTCATTTATTTCTGCTAATCACAGACAGACCTTGTACCCATCAAGTTTTCTACTTTAAAAGTTCTTAAGGAGTAAAAAATGCAGCTGTATTCATATCAGAGTTTCTTTGTATAGACTTCCATTGGAAACCATGCGGAATTACTAGACAATGCCTAGGGCAGTGATGGCTAACCTTTTAGAGACCGAGTGCCCAAAAACTGGCCCCGCCCCCGCTTCACCCCCTGCCCCACCCCCGCTCTGTCCCACCCCGTCCTCCGCCCCGCCTGCCCGTAGGGCCACTCACCACCTCCAGGGCCCCCTGCAGATCTCCCAGGCAGCCCAGTAGGGTCATGGTGGCCACGCCTTCTGCCCACGCCCCGCAGCATCAATTGTGCGCGATGGGGCATGAGGGCAGAGTCTTGTCTACGCTGCCTGGCTGCCATGTCCTTGGCTGCACTGCTCCGCGTGAGCCATGCTCAGGGGTGACTCTCCTTCAGGGGGGCTGCTGGTGAGGAGGGCGTCACAGGGGAGGTGAGGCTGGGGCAACGGCACGTGTGCCCACAGAGAGGGCTCCGAGTGCCACCTCTGGCACGCGTGCCATAGGTTCGCCACCACTGGCCTAGGGTGTATGTAAGGTTCAAGTGTAGAAATAAATTGAGCCAATTTGGTTAGTGGTAAAGCAACAGACTAGAAACTGAAGGACCCTGAGTTCTAGTCTGCCTTAGGCACAAAGCCTGCTAGGTGATTTTGTATCTGTCTCCTTCTCCCAGCTCTAGGAAAAAGGCAATGGCAAACCTCTCCTGAAATCTTGCCAAGAGAACTGCAGAAACTTGTCCAGACATTTCCCAGGTATCAATTCTGACTTGAAAGCACACTAAATAAAAAATAAAAGTAAATAAATAAATCTGCGTCTGATAAATCTATGAGATTAGATCTAACCTAAGGAATTATTTAACCTCTAAAGATCATTACCATAGTTTCTTTACCCCTGAATGAAAACATTGCTGTCAGCAACCATTTTATATTGGTTAACAGTACCAAATTTGGATTGTAAAAACCGAGATGACCACTGGATGGCAGCAAAGTGATACAGAATACTCTAATTCTATGCTGCCATCTAGTGATTGTCCATCTAGATTTGCAATCTAGCCCAAATGAACATTCGGAGCCTAACTTCTTAGTCCTCAGAACCCTTAAATATTGTTTGTTGAAAATAGAGAGCAGAGTTTCGTGCCATTTTGAAATCCATAAAAATAAGCCTTTTCCTTTTCAAAGGAAACCCCCAAATTCACACCCCATTAGAGTCCTTCTTACCTAACTGATTTGGCCCACCAACTCTGCAGTCCTCAGTCTCATCAGAAGTGTTAAAAGTGACCTATGGCCATCAAAACGTTCTCCACCCAGGTCCTAACACTTTCATGCTTTTCATCTCAGTCTTAGTTCTTCAGCATAGGCCAGATCAGGAACAGATTCCACAGGAAAAACAGGGCTAGACTTTATTGAGATACATTTTATTAACAGAATTTTGTTTATGTTTTTTATTCCCTTCCTTTTATATCCCAAGAAGTTGGGACCAGCCAGTCTAAGTCTCTTCCTAATAGTTACTCCTTTCCTAGGGCACAAAGCTTCTTCTTCACCTTTTGTTTTTCAGATATTTCCCGCAAAGTCATTTCCATGAGTCCTTAGAGCAGGGATCCCCAACCTCCAGTCCGTGGACTGGCACCGGGCAGCGGCATGCCAGAAACCGGTCCGCGCAAACAAGCAAAGCCCCATCTGCGGGATGCAGGCAGTACATGAAACCATGCCCCCTCCGGTCCACAGAAAAACCTCTCTCCACGGAACCGGTTCCTTATGCTCAAAAGGTTGGGGACCTCTGCCTTAGAGTATGGGAAACCACATTACTGATGGGAAGTAAAAATGGCAGTTGTGATTATGCAATTTAAGCACTGCCTCTTCTCTTTTTTTTTATCCAAGCACAACGCACATAAAAGGTAAAGGTTTCCCTTGTCCATTTGTGTCCAACTTTAGACAAATCTCCATTTCTTAGCTAAGAGAATTGTCCAAAGACACTTCTGTGGTCATGTGGCCAGTATGACTATACGCCGAGGTGCACAGAACACTGTTACCTTCCCACCAAAGTGGTACCTATTTATCTACTCAGATTTGCATGCTTTCGAACTGCTAGGTGGGCAGGAGCTAGAGCAGGTGACAGGGGCTCACCCCATTGTGCTGCGCTTGGGTCTCAAACCCAGGCTGTCAGCTTACCAGCTGACAAGCTCAGTGTCTTTAACTACTGAGCCATCACACACACACACCACACCACACATCAAGAAAGAGATTTTCCATTATATGGCATGACCACCATCTTGCCCTTTTTAACCACTCCTGCACATGACAAAAACTCACCAGTGTGGTTGATACACACTGAAGCCCACAAAAAGAGGTTACAGTGGGTTCCAGGGATGCAGAGATGCCATTGTTTCTGTAGGATGCATAGACATTCAAGAAGGCTGATGATTAAGATAGCCACGGAGGCTGAATCACATTCAGGAACTGATATACTTAATAGAAAGAGTTGATCAGCTCAGAGATTCATTTGCTTTACCACATTGACTTCTTATTTGAAATGTGGCCATATCTGATCCTCAGCCCTGAAAATAATGACAACATGCTTACATACGAAGAATTTTTATTAAAAATTATGCAAAGCATAGAATGATCCAAAGAATTGATTCCCGTGGATATGTTTACATTCAGCAATTTACTCTACAACACCATTCAGCAAATTATGACCCAGGTTGTTACTTGTCGGCAACTGTGTGGAATCTGTTTCATAAAGCTGTGTACTAGATACAACTAAATTCACATGCTATTTATCAAATGGCAGTGAAGATTTAAAAATCAATACTCATTATTTATTTCATTCTGTCTCTGTCTCACTTTCTCCAGTGGATCTATGGAAAGCTACCAATTCAGCAAACCCACAGAAATAGCAGCTTCAAAGAGGCATCCCCTGTCAAATAAACAATATTCATGCATTCTTGCTATGAATAAACCTGTGTAGCTCGGCACAAGTCATCCCTCTTTGTAGTGGCTCCTCCATAATAAATTGAGCTTCTTTTCATATCTGATTATGTGACACTACAAAGCCAATGAAAGAATGTTTGTTCCTGCCAATACCACATCCTCAAGTAGTTGTCCAACAAAGCTTTTGTACAGTTTGGGAATTTTCAGCAGTTATTCCAATGTGACCCTGGACCCAGAGATGCTTACTGGTTATGAGCCCTGTTTTGCATTAATATTTTTAAGGAGGCCCACAGCGGTAGGTAGAATTGACATTTCTTTTTATGGAAATAAGTCAGATGATTCATTTCTGCAAAATGAAAGACATACTGTAACAGAAATGATGGTCAGAAGGTTACAGGAAAAAGTGTTCATCCTCCCTCACTATTAGCCTGTGCGTTTTGGAAGTTAGTGGCAAAGAAGACCTTAACTGATCTTGTCATATTTATTTATGAGACATGGAGACAGGGGCTTCTGCAGAAGGAAAGTAACACAGCTTTTTGAATGCCCCCCCCTCTCTGTGGACACCCCAGAATGCAGAACTGGTTTGCATTTCTAACTCTCTTTTATAATTGATGCAGTTAATTAATCCAAATATTGTGTGTGAGTGGGTGTTAGGTTTAAACTCTGACTTTCTTTTTAGGTAATTCATGGTGGAATGTTTCATTATTTTCCCCAGAACAACAACTATAGCAAATAATTTGTTAAATTGATATGCTGCCCAACTACCAGAAAATTGCTAAAAACAAAGAAACAACAGATATACATATACATACACACACAAAAACCCACAACAACACAAAGAAGCAATCCTGTGAAGAAGATTGGAGTGTGAGAGAGATGGTCCTGAAACCAGGTGTCTCCGGCCTACTGCAGTGCCTTAATCACTAGACCACACTGGAATTTAAAATGTATTTTCTTTTAAAAATCGGTTTTCAAAATCTCAGTGAACAAAGTGACGATTTAATCAGGCTTGGCACAGGGAACAGGATACCAGCAACACTTAGCGGTTAATAACGCTTCATCTGTGGACTACTGAGATTTCTTCTTTTTATTTTAGACATAAGCCAGGAATTAATTTGGCTTGTTTGTTTCCACAGTAAATAGGCAAACATATGTATTTAAAAATAATGAACATATGTGTTCAGAATGAAATGGGAGTGGGAGGATAAAGCAAGAGTATATAAAATGGCAATTACAGCGAGAGATTTACCTCATTATGTTTGCCAACCTTCAAACCCTGGGAGAAATTCCCATTCCTACACCCCCTGGATATATTCCAAACTAGTCTATTTCAGGACAAATTCACCAGAGGAAAGCGTGATGTTTATAAACTGGGAGAAAGGGATTGGGGATGTTACACTAATATGATAATGGGCTGCAACCAATAGCACAATATCCATGTATTGGCAATAAGCGAGATCAGTGGCAGCTTCTCTGTTACCACCACCCTGCTTCACGAAGCATATCTGACTACACACAGAGGGCTTGTAAGCCAGCAGCCATGCTTGGTTGCGAGAATATTATGTCTAAACCTGACAAGCAATTTTCTTTCTGTCTTTCTTTCTTTGTTTCACTCCTCCTGCATCTGTTGTCAGCTACATTCTCATTCCTAATGAAGATAATGAAGAATAAAGAGGGAAAGTTCAATGGAGCTGCGCAAGGAAGGAAGGAAGGAAGGAAGGAAGGAAGGAAGGAAGGAAGGAAGGAAGGAAGGAAGGAAGGAAGGAAGGAAGGAAGGAAGGAAGGAAGGAAGGAAGGAAGGAAGGAAGGCATTTAGTTCTAAATCCTTTAGAACACATTAATGACAGCATCACCATCACAAATGGTCACGAGAGTGGTGGTGGTGATAATGAAAAAGTCTCACAGTAGGTTTTCTGCCATTGTTTGTGAATGCAGCCTTTATTAGTCATGCATGAAGTGTTGAAATAGAGCCTTTATAGAGTTGTGGTTGTGCGCTGGTTTCTCTGCAGTGTAGTATGTATTAACCGCATGGACCACCAACTGGAAGCTCCAGCCTGGGAACACTTCAGGGACACTTGGAGATTTTCTGCCATCCCCAACCTGACGCTTCATGTGTTAACAGAAGCTTGTGGGCACACAGAAGCCTAGCCAAGAATCTGCCTAGGGTGGGCACCGAAAGCGCTCTGCTTCACTGCTGAATGCCAGAGTGGAGCACTATAATTTTATTCCAATTATACTCTTAGTGCCATGATGTCACGGCATAAATTTGTACTTGTGCATGCAGCTCATGCTGGTGTGATGACAGCTCTTAAAATATTGAGTGATTGTGGGCCCGTCAGCATAAAATTATTCTAACATGGTGCCTTTATTACTGCTTCAATAAATGCCATTCGTTTTGTGTTCCAAGGTGGCATTTGCAAATGAGCTAATTCCTCCACAGTAAAATAATTATGTTGCACTTCTTTTACAGGAACGAAGAAGAGAAGCGAGGAGGGGAACGTAATTACCTAAAAGAGGCTATTTTGCCATCAAACTACCTTCGCTGTAGTTAGGCAAGCTTTCGGGGTGGGGGGAAGAGCTGCCTAGCTCAACAACTCTACCGTTCTTCAGATCTGTTGGCTGCTTTATAAAGCTGCAGAGGGGGGATAAACACTTTGCGAAAGTGGAGGGGAGGGAAATTCCAAATGAAGGTGGCAAGAGCTGTTCACTGAAATTTTTTCTTTTTGCAAGTCAAATGCAAACTCTTTGCTGATGGATGACAGATATTTTGCAGGGTATAGTTCATCCCTGTAAGCGTGGGGCTAACCGTTAGCCTGATGGCTTAAGAGGAAAGCATTCATTTCATTTGGACATGCTGTGTTAATTTTGTCATTTCCCTCTGACAAAATAATGCACCATTTTAAAAAACGAGAGCGATCCTTGCAGCATCAGTGCGAAGCTCACTCTTCACGCAGGCACCACACAGAGACATTCATTGTGAAGCTGGCTCTGATCTTTTTTTTGGGGGTGGGGGGGAATTGAGTTATTCACTACACATAAAGTCCATTTTGAGGAGCTGCTATGCTAAGGAAACAATCCATGTTCAAAGTTCTTAACTTGTGCTCTGCCAAACTTTGCTTCATGAGGGCTTGTCAAATAAGCACCAATTGGGTAGTTCACATAGCATCACACTAAACCATAAATCGTGGCATGCAAATTAGAAAGGATGGGATCACACAACAGCTAAATCGAAACCAGTGAAGCATATTATGGCTTGGCAAGCTGTGAGGATCTATGGAATTAGATGAGAAGGCAGACAGACTTGGAAAATCTCAAAACCTAAGCAGGGTTGGGCTTGTTTAGATCTGAATTTAGACTACGAGCAAATTTCAGAGCTATAGGCTAAACTGTGAACAGTAAAACAAAAGTCCTAAAAGGCAACAGCCTGGCACTTTAGTAGTAAGTGATGGTTCTGTGCTTGCAGTAAGTTGCACTTAAATTCTCACTGTAACTAGAAAGACCTAACATAGCAAGGATTTACTAAAAGCATATTCATTGCAGCGTGAATTGAAAATGATATAGCAGGATTATTATATGTAGGAATAATCCTTGACTCGTGCCAGCCAAAAGTTCTCAGAAAACCACGAACACCAATTTGGCTCGTGTTCTATGCAAATTTAGTGGGATCACACTTCTCAACCCTGTCTGCAAACTTGAAAGCTTTTCCATAATAAAACCTACATTTCTAAAAAATCTGAGGATACAGTTCACAACATGAAAGTTGCACTAAAAGTGATCACGTTAGAGAATAAAGGGTACATTATATTAGGGGGGAAATAGCGGCATCGGGAAAAACACATATATGAGCACAAACGTAAATAAACAGTGAACAATTTTTCCCCCCAGATTTACATCAACAAATCTGATGCAGAATCAAAAAGACATAAATTTAAAGTCAGGAAGATCAATGGAAATTATTTGAGAAAGACACCTATCTAGATCTAATATGTTACAGTACAGGGCTAATTCTATTACTGGACTATTGATTGGGAGGTACACACCCCAGGTATGGGTGCACAACTAGTTAAGTTGCTTGGGATCACTTAACCAATCAAATTGTAAACAAATCATGCAGGTTGTATTATCATAACACATCGAACCACAAAATAGTCAGTCCCAGTTCAGCCTTGCATGTTATTTGAATCAAGTCTTTGCTTTTTCCTTGCAATTAATTTAGCTTTCTGGTATTTGTAGGAAGGGATGGGAGAACAGAGCAACCACTCAGTTGCTCTGTTTCAACTCATTTTCTAGCAGTGGAACAAAGAATTCTCCCCTCCAACCTCCCATCTGTCACATGAAGTGTTATGAGATCTTAAAAGAGATCTTGACATCTCAGGGAACTGCTCACCCTGGCAACAGGGCTGGAAAGGGTTCTTCCATTATCTCCAGAGGATTAAAAAGTTCTCCTTGCCTTCTCTTGGTAAGCAGCTGGAAGAAGAAATGGTGTTCGGTGCAGTTCACAAAGGGAGGCCATCATGTCACCCCAGATATGGACATTCTTCCACTTCAGGTATGTGTGTATGGGATTCCATGTGTTGCACAACTCTCTGGGTGATACAGAGTTAAAACTAATGTGCAGGGTTTTTTTTTAAAAAAAATCCTCCTGTGGCTCTTTCCTGCCAATTCTCATTTTATTTGATGAAAAAGAAATTGCTTTTGAAATTTCTTTCAAAGACGATTATTTCAGTGAAATTCTCAAAGGTGGTGTCTTGGATGTCCTATCTTCAATTCTACACTTGTCTCTCCAGCAGTCTGTAGCCTGTCTGACTTCCCATCCTCCACTTAATTCACAAAGGAGCTCCTCAGGAGGGTAATGGGTCTCCTCCTGCTGTTTAAAGCATACTTAGTCAACTTCACCGCAATGGAGACCTGAATGCTAAACAACAACCATCACAATAACATCCTTCACAAGGAGGTGTTGTGTTTCAGATCCAAAGGTGGAAAGGCATGGACACATTCAGTACAACTTCGTAAAGCCACACATTTCCAGGAAAATGCAGGTCAGATTTAAGAAGGTTCAAACAGTATACCTACGCTCTTTCTGAAGACCTTGTCAACACCTCTTTAATGGAAATGCATGGTTTCTTGAAATTGCAGGGTTACTATGTGAGCTCAGGAAAAGACACAGCTCATTCAAGGAGGCACTGAGAGGTGTGGACATGCCTGCTCCATCTAACTTTTGCCTTCAGATCCAAATTCGGCATATTCCCATTCTGCACAACCTCCAATAATAAAATCCACCACTGAGAGTTAATTTGAAGGAAATTCACAAGTGCCCTGTAAAACAAGATGAAAAGACAGAAGTCTTTTTTACCGGAGATATTGCAAGGCAGATTTTGACGCAGCAGAGTTGAATCCAAGTAAAAGAATACAAAAACAACCCAAACACCTTTTTAAATATTTTTTAAAAATGATTAAAAGCACATAAAAAAGACAACATAGAGAACTGCCTGACAATCAGCAATAGCAATGCTGCTCAATAAATCATACAATTCTACAAAAAAATTAGAAGAACCACCTGAATGTTGGTCTATGAAGGGTCCATAAAAAGGGTCTATAAAAAATTACATGTACAAATTGTGAATTTTCTGACTTCCACCATGGTGTCTAGAATTTGAGGGTGAAAATTCCCTCAGAATTAATATTATATACCTATTGCAGCCATCTGTGGATCAAAGAAGTATTTTGCTGCCTTAATGCCAAATATCCATTAAAAATGGATAGTTGCAGAACATTGTGTCATGAATATGGACTGCAACTTCCCTTTCGTGAATGTTGGCAGAAAATAATTCAGTGATCTCTGGTAGATGTGAGGCTCAAAAATTGATTTGCTATACTGTCCACATTCATTTGACATTGATGTAGACCAGGGTCAGATCATTGCTTAATTTTTGCTCCTTATCAGTAAGATGAATTCTGATGATAGTGATGGAAGCAGAAACCATGAACACAATAAAGTGATGAGTTCTTGGCTTGTTCCCTGACATGCAAAATGAATACATAACTTGAACTTTTAACTGGATTTTAATCCTATGATCAAAGATGTGGATCTACTGTATAGTAGTTTCATGCTTTTTGTAAAAAAAAAATTGAATCATGTGTTTCCAGTTGTGTAGCGGGGCTGGCTGAAAGGCTTTGCAGTTTGTTTTGGTCTACCAATAAGGTAGAGATGACTTGGCACATTGTGCAATTCTGACAAAAAAACCATAGTCTAGCATGACCTTTCTAGTCATAGAGATAGGAACTTTGGTGGGAGGAACTGCTATATGAGGGGGGGGGAACTTCCAGAGTGTGTTTTGTCCATTACAGTAAAACTTTCAGAGTGTCTTAAAGATTTATGAAAATTAATAAATATATTATAGCATTAGTTTTAATGAATTCACTATGGCCTCACTGGAATGACAATATGTACTGCACATGGATTTAATAATGTTAATGTAAAGATGTACTCTCAAGAAGCCCAAATGCTTTAAGTGACACTATCAGAAATGCCTGATTAATTTAATTTTCAAACAGTAATAAGAACCATCTCTTTGAGGCAGATTGCATGATCTTAAAATCATATCAGGAGCTCATTTGCAACATGGGCTGGCAATTTCATCAATATGCAATGAAAGAGGCCAAAATGAAAGTCATCTGGGTGGGTATGGTAAATTGGGAATATATTTCACAGAAGAGAAGCTAATCAATTCCCACCCAAATCTTCCCAAATAGGTTCAATTAATTTGAACCTCTTCCTCAGCTCACCCCAAATTAGTAACTCCTCTTCAATTAATTTACCCTCATTAATTTCCTTCACAGACCCTGTTCTAAATCAAATTATCCTTCAATTAATTATGCCACTATCACAATGCCTCAATCAATTTTAGTTTTAAACAGGAGGAAAGAATGATATATTTCCTTTGGTTGGTAGGGTCAGTGAAATTAAATTGTCTTCCAATAAATTATCTTCTAAAAAAGTGACTGTTTAATATATTAAATTTAATATATTAAATCAAATATTTGAAATCAGAAATGCTTTCAAGGACATTCCTCTACGTATTCAACTATTTTTAGTTAAAAGTCTCATCTTATAGGGCAGGGGTCTTCAAACTTGGCCCTTTTATGACTTGTGGACTTCAACTCACAGAGGCTGGCTGAGGAATTCTGGGAGTTGAAGTCAACAAGTCATAAAAGGGCCACGTTTGAGGACCCCTGTTATAGGGAAATCTCACTTCACACACTAGCATGCTCTCAATGAATGCAGTGTTCTCAATGAATAAAATGTCAGTATTACTATATATAGGTTTTTTTTTGCTATGATGGCCAACATTTCAGAATCAGAAGAGAAGTAGGCCCATGGCTTTTGTGATTAGCAAGGAACAAAACAAGCATTGTGTTTCACTCCCTCCTCTTTCCTTAAAGGGAAAGATCCAAAGGGGGAAAAAACCAAACCCAAAAACATTGGCATCTGGGAGTCAAGCATTATTATTGTAGCACAATGGAAGTAATCTTCCTTAAGCCTAAGAATTATATCTAAATAATGACAGGCAGCTGATCCAGCTTGAAGCAGTGCTTGGCATTGTGGGAACAATCTGTCCTAAGGCTATACCAAGAATATGTCTACATTCTTGACTGTTGAAGTTTTCAGGAATTTGGGGGAGTGATGCAATTGATATTCTGATGACACCCAGCGCTAATTCAGATACCATCAGGATGCAATATTTGGCTGGAAGAGGGCCAAGGCAATCAAAAAAGAGAATTTGTGAGTTGTTGATTTTCAGGGATAGGAGCTAGGGACTTTTTAAAAAAAAATAGAAATAAAATCACATCCTGTCAGAAAAAAAGTAGATACGTAATTTGGAGGCGAATCTAGAAGCATTATTATTCCTAGAACCTAAGTGACTTTTTTGACTAGATAAACCTATTACTAGCTTTGCTTTTCTTGTTTCAAGTTACAAATCTGCTTGATTGTTAAGAACATCCATAGAGATTTTTATGGCAGGTGACAGGAATTATACACTATCATATTTTGGTCAATTGTGGATGCAAATAGTGAAGCTATATGTTACTGGCAATGAGGTTGTCCTCAACACTTTTGTAGTTCAATTGCTAAGTTGTGTCTGAGTCTTTGCGACCCCATAGACCACAGCATGCCAGGCTCCCCTTCCTCCACTGTCTACCAGAGCTTGCTCAAACTCATGTCCACCGGGTAGATGACACTATCTAAACATCTCATCCTCTGCCGTCCCCTTCTTCTTTTGCCTTCAATCTTTCCCAACATCAGGGTTGTTTCCAATGAATCCTCTCTTCTCATTTAGTGGCCAAAGTTTTTGAGTTTTGGCTTCAGTGTGTCCATCCTTCCAAAGACTATCAACCCTCTGAATCAACTCTGTGGATACTTAAGAACCTTCTTTCCTTGTTTCAAGTTTCTCTATGTAGCAGATTTTACATTTTGGGTTAGTTCTGTAGCTGTAACCATTAAGTATAGCTGTAGTTTTGAAATATTGATAATGAATCCCACCCCCGAAAAGAGTTCTAGTATACCACACAAATATGTGTATATTCTGGTTTTCACTTCCCTAAGGAAATTTTATCATCTAGCATTTTTTCAACCAGACTAAAAGGTGTCTTTCCTAAAACATTACTCTATGGGATAAGTAAAACACATTTTCTCAAATGTCTATGGAAATTCTCAGCCATTCAGGTCATATTGTGACCTGCCAGTTGTGACAGAAACGTTGCCACATAATTTCCTAGATTAAGCCTTTCATGAGAGGTATATTTTTAATGTTGTTTACAGAGAGAATACCCAGAAAGAGAAATCCAACAAATACTGGGGAGAAGTTGTGCACTTTGTCAGAACTGCCATTTATATTCAGTGAAATGTGTGCATGGGTGTGTATGGATAGGTATGTGTTTAATCACTAGAACCTTGTGATATTTGCTTTTAAATGACATCTAATATTCTCTTTTCCAACACACTGGATCAGGTGGCTGGCTTTGGTACATTCACGCAGGTAGTTCTTTGTTGTTTCACTCTTTGGAAACATTTTCTTTCCAGTTTACTGAAACTGTCATTTGCAGCGAATCACCAATTGTACTGAAGAAAAAGAATCTGAACAAAAAAAAAGATTCTGCATTTATAGTTCCCAATGTCATTGGATTGTGCGAATCTACACTATGCTGGACAACACCTCCAGTATGTACCCCTTGACATCATGAATCTTATCATGATATGTTCAGAAGTCATAATATTAACGTTTCACTAACATTATTCAGTATTTCCTTTTTGGTGTGGCTTTCTAAATTCCATGCTTTCTGCAGATTCGGAGGAAGTAAAAGTAGTTGCACACCGTCTTTGCCTGACTTTCTATTCAACCATAGTGGAATTTGGATTCTTCAGAAATGTTTGGTAAGACTGCACTGGTTTGGATGAGCAGGAACTTCAGCATGAAAGCTGTTTTAGACAATACAAGTTGCTTTGCATAAGAAAGAAAACTTCCTTTCCGTGCTGAAATAAATCTACTTTGGATAAATGAGGCTGTTTACTTCATTCCTCTAAGCTGCTTTTGAAAAGGAAAAGATTTTGTAAGGAAAAATTCTTCATCATTTAATAAAATAAAAGAACGAGAGATTTTGAAGGAAGCCCCCAACTTCACTGCCCACCCAAAGCTACTTACGAAGATCACTGAAACCACTGCACCGTTGTACATTCTGACACTTCTTAAAACACTCTTTTTCTCCTATACTATGGCTAATTCCCCTCCTCCCCTTTTGCTAATTGTCATGTGATGTGGAGCCACCAATAGAAGTTGGCATAGGCGGGGTATACAGGCAGTGGTGGGATTCAAATATGTGAACAACCAGTTCTCTGTATGGATGCCGCTTCCAGAAGTCCATTCTGGGCCTGGGCAACAAAAAATTAGCTACCGGTTCTGCCGAACTGGTGCAAACTGGCTGAATCCCACCACTGTATAAAGGATTTCCTGCCAAATGGGAAGCATTGTCACATGCATAATCCCACAGCAAGTTGAAAGGTGCATGGCCAACTCACGTTCTAGCTTCTTTCACTACTTCTGAGACATTTGAAGGGATAAACAAGACAGAAAACCCTGAAATTTCCTAAGATTGACTTTTCTGAACATGACCTTGTTTACACGTTTTATTTAGAGTTACTCAGACTGACACTTAATTCAGTCAATTAAAAAAACTGGTTTGTTTCATTATGTAATAATTGTGTTGCTATTTATTAAGACACAGAAACTGTATTTGAAAATGTGGTGTGGAAATTTCAGACAGAATTAAATCTGAGTCCCGTATATCTGGGAAAGTCTAAATGCTTTGTTGGTTCATTCTACAGGAGGCGGCACAGTTTGGCATCAACAAGGCACATCATAACATGGAGATGCTATAATTCTCTTTGCCAAGACAATGAGGAAAACTAAGTCACATAAAAGCGTAGATCACCAGTTCCAACAGCTAAGAAATGTCTGTCTGTCTATCTGTCTAATCTATCAAATCTATCAATAAAGGAGAATATTTTTAGCTCAGGGTTGAAATGAGGGGTCCTTGGTGCTCTCTGAGCTTGGTTGTTTTCTTGCAGACATTTCATTACCCAAACTAGGTAACTTCATCAGTGCTAGAAGAGAGTCGGGTTTGTTCTCATTTTATATTCTACTGTTAGACAATCCCCTACTAGCAATAACACCCAGATGAATATAGATTAACACCAAGATTAACATCAGACCAACAATCAAGAAGTAAACAATAATCCAATCAAGGAACTGTCAAATAAGCTAACAGTAGATAGCCCTACCAAAGAACCTCCAGGACCACCCACATCAACACTGACAGGACAAGCCACTAGAATATAAACTGAGAGCAAATCTCACTCCTTACTACCACTGAGGATATTACCTAGTTTGGGTATTGGAACATCTGCAAGAAAACAACCAAGCTCAGAAAGCACCAAAAACCCCTCAAATCTGTCTTTCTTCCTTCCTTCCTTCCATCCATCCATATCTATCTATCTATCTATCTATCTATCTATCTATCTATCTATCTATCTATCTATCTATCTATCTATCTATCTATCTATCTATCTATCTATCTATCTATCTATCTATCTATCTATCTACCTATCGTTCAGAGAAGAGCAACTAAAATGATCAAAGGCCTGGAGACTAAAACATATGAAGAACTGCTGCAGGACTTGGGTTTGGCTAGTCTAAAGAAAAGAAGAAACAGGGGCAACATGATAGCAGTATTCCAGTATTTGAGGGGCTGCCACAAAGAAGAGGGCGTCAAACTATTCTCCAAAGCACCAGAGGGCAAGACAAGAAACAATGGTTGGAAACTGACCAAAGACAGAAGCAACCTGGAATTAAGGAGAAACTTCCTAACAGTGAGGACAATTAACCAGTGGAACAGCTTGCCTTCAGAAATTGTGGGTGCTCCATCACTGGAGATTTTTAAGAAGAAACTAAACAGTCACTTGTCTGAGATGGTATAGGTCCTCTTGCTTGAGCAGGGGGTTGGACTAGAAGACCTCCCAAATCCCTTTCTATTCTATTCTATTCTATTCTATTCTATTCTATTCTATTCTATTCTATTCTATTCTATTCTATTCTATTCTATTCTATTCTATTCTATCATTTATCATCTATCTATCTTCTATCTATCAACTATTCGCAAGCCACCTTGGTGCATGCAAAGTTCTTCCAGTTTTTGGAAATGCTGGAAAAGGCCCCAGAAGAGTGATAAAGAGAAGCGATATAGCTATTTTATTCCCCAAAATGAAAACAGCACTTTTCTTGATGAAACAGTTTCAGCAGAGTGCCAAGTCAACTTCTTTCAAACCAAAATTCCCTTTGGAGATCTGTACAACTTTTCTGTAGATCATTTATATCACCTGTCCAATCCCAAATAATCTTCCTGCATTTTCAATATGCCCCAATAATAAAATCTTCAGGAGTGTGTCTTTTAAAAAGTTCAGCTACTGAATTTAAAGATACATTTTCTGGAATATGAGAAGGGACCTAATCCGTTAGGGACACAAATCTTACTCAAGAGTTCTGCTTGTTACAACTAATGTTAGCTTAGGCCATATAGTTGAGATGCATCTCTTCAGCCAAGCTTTACTGTAAATGTTAGGTTAGTTAATAGAACATTAAAACTTTATATATTTTTTCAATGCATTTTATATTCTTTAATTTTTGTATTGTGAAGTGCCTCTATAATCCTCTGAATGGAAAAGTAGGATGTTAAGTACATATATACATGCATGCTTATACTGTATATTTTCATCTTTTTTGGTGGAAAGGATTCTGAAGAAGATCCTCTTAGAGCTTAGAATTCATAAATAGGCTGAAACTTATATGAGTCTATTAAAATACATTTTGATGCTTTAAATTAACATAATAGAAGTTGAGGAGCTTTGCAACTTTGCTATATCCCCCCCAAACAGTTAGAAGTAAAGTCGTATCAATTTAATTTACATATATAACCCTTCTGGGTTTATTGCAACAGTCCACCTTGTCCAGTAACTTGTGTGCGACACACCTTTGTGCTTTAAATTAAACAATTGTTTCAGTGTGGGACCACCAGTTACAAAAACACGATCAGCATTATCACAATCTAATTTCATTTTTGGTATAATGCTAGGCCAGGGATCTGCAACCTTGACAACTTTAAGACTTGTAGCTGGCTGAGGAATTCTGGGAGCTGAAGTCCACAAGTCTTAAAGTTGTCAAGGTTGCAGACCCCTGTGCTAGGCCATCTTAAATTGAGGAACATCAACAGATGAATCTGAACTGAATTCAATCTATATAGCTCCTGTTCGCCCAGTGGTTTCTTTCACAGGTAATTGATAAAGTGAAGTGTCACCTTTTCCAAATCTTTGTTTAATGTTGGGTTGAGAACAAATAGCAGATTAATTACACTGGTCAGCTAAGTACGCTCAATTTCTTATGCTTTTTTATTTTAATTTGCCACATGAAGCACAGTCCCTTATGTGTACAACTGAATAGGAATAAAAAAATTGACTAACCAACAAGACTAGCTTCTTGCCGAAACTGATGCATGGGTTCAATTTTTATTAACTGACAAAGAGATTATCTATATAGAATTTTTCTGTACATACTTCACAAATCGAACCATGAATCTCTTCCTTCAGATGTTGTCTGGCTTCTTATAAATTCCATCTTTGGATCTAGATAGGGTTGTGCTGATCTGGGGATTGTTTCAGATTCACAACTCCACTGGCAATGGAAGTCACTGTCAGAACATTTTGCTCAGTTTTCACCAATATTGCCACATCTATGTTACATGTTTTTTTCAGTAAAGCAGTTTCTTAGATGATTCCAGCCATTTTTTTCACATCACAATAACTCCTTGATTTTTGCTACCATATGTGATCATTGAGACGAAACTCAGTGAACAACATCATCAGTAGCTGAACTTTTTAAAAGACACACTCCTGAAGATTTTATTATTGGGGCATATTGAAAATGCAGGAAGATTATTTGGGATTGGACAGGTGATATAAATGATGTACAAAAGGTTGTACAGATCTCCAAAGGGAATTTTGATTTGAAAGAAGTTGATGTAGAAGATGTAGGAGGCTGAACCTGAGGGTGGAGTCAAACACATCATCAGTCTGGAGTCACAACACTCCCATAAGAGACCTAAATACACACACACCCTTGAAGTCTGCTGACTTATCTGTTAGTAGATCAGATTCTTGTATATAGTTTGCATGGAATAATCAATGCTCTAGAACAGGGCTTTTCAACCTTTTCACCGATTGTACCACTTTTAGGATATGGCAATATTCGAGTACCACCTAGCAAGGTGTCAAAAACTTGATGACAAAAAAAAAAACACGTTCAAAGTTGCAATTGCACTGAAATGACTTATGACCATTTTTCACACTTATGACCATTGCAGCATGCCCAGGGTCATGTGATTTATATTTGGATGCTTGGCAACTGATTCATATTTATGATGGTCACAGTGTCTCAGGGTCATGTGATCCCCTTTTGCAACCTTTTGGCAAGTAAAGTCAATGGCAGGGCTGCTGGTGGCCAAGTGCTAAGGCAGGACTTCCTTCCCTGCCTCCCTTTTTCTCATTCCCATCTCCTTCTGAAGGAAGAATTTGAAACCCCCCCCCATATTTTCCCTCTTCTATATATTCATCAAACAAGGAAAAGCCTCCAGAAACAGAAAAGACAAACTGCTGAGTGAACTAGCTTAAAAAGGCACATTTCCCTTTAAGAATTAGCTACTGGCTAGAAAGGAAAGTAAGGAAGAAAAAAAAATGTAGTAAGTATTGGCTGCCGGCTAAGGCAGCCTCCCCAAATGGCTCCATTCATAAGTAAAGGCAAAATCCATTCAGGAGAAAAATACTTCAAAATCCCTTGCAGCAAAACTTACAGCTAACAATAGTAGAGCAATAGAAGCTAACACGAGACATCAGCCATTAGCCAAATAGAAATTGCCAAACACTCCTTAAGAACACAAAGCCCACATTGCACAAATCCCAGAACTTCAAAGTCACAAAAGCACATAAGAATCCTTCCACTCTCCATCTCCCTCCCTCCCTCCTCCGTGCCTCTGCAGCTACAGAGGACTCTCTCACTGTAAGTCCTTGCCTGTGCTGGCTCTTTCCCTCCCCCACTACACTTGGCTAGGCAGGGCTGCATACAACCTGCCACTCGTTAATGTACCACAAGTGGTACACGTACCACAGGTTGAAAAGCCCTGCTCTAGAACTCAAAATGTTAAGAAAACATGTAGATTTTAAGCCGGAACTACTGTATTTCTTTTAGGTATAACCTCAGAAAACTATGATAAAGAATGTGTATATTTAATATTACATGTACTAACAGCAGCAAGAATTACATTTGCACAGCATTGGGAAAATGAAGACATACTAGCTGAAGAAGAGATAATTAAGAAAATTTTGGACTGTGCGGAAATGGATAGGCTTATATTGAAAATGAAAGGGAAAGAGATACAGAATACTTCCAAACATAGGATACATTTTACTAATGGCTAGAAAAATGGAGTAGAGAGTAGGAATTTAAGATGTACTATTATTAAGTTAAATATGTGGACCCAGACAACACGTTGTTTACTAAGCACTAAAGATTTGTAATGATAAAAAATTAATAAAATATTTAATTTAAAAAAAAACCCCAATGCTCTAGAACTCTATCCCAGCTCCTGATTTCCTGAGCTTGACATTAGGGGCATTTATATCTGTGGTTGCAAGTCTGTAGGTCAAATGTAGGTCTTACACCTAATCAAAGGATGAAACAATATTTGTTACTATGCAGAGATTCTGTGATATTTTACAATAATATCTTCAGTTGTTCATCTATAGTAAGGAATTCTTTGGTTTACCAGTGATGATTGATGATTGATATCTGAGCTGTAAATGTCTAGGCAACCACCAGGTGGCAGCAGAGAGATACAGCACAGAAAACTCTAACTCTTTCCTATCCTCTACTGGTGAACTGCATTTTTGCATGTGGCAGTCCTATTGTCACAGGAAAAGACACATTTTGAGCTTTTTTCTTAGCTCATGTTTATTTC
The DNA here is from genome assembly GCA_023970755.1 of Azemiops feae. Classification (NCBI taxonomy): domain Eukaryota; kingdom Metazoa; phylum Chordata; class Lepidosauria; order Squamata; family Viperidae; genus Azemiops; species Azemiops feae. Next base: position 1,109,164 of record JALGBA010004215.1, on the reverse strand, counting down.
TCTCCACTCTGCTAATAGCTTGCTCTTTGGATTAATCAAGTATCCAGCAATTGAGCTGTTTGTGTTACATAAAGCGTATAAGCTTAGAGCAAATCTACGATGGCTAAAGCTATGCTTCTGAAACACAACACACCCTCAAAAAAGCTCTCTTATTCACAGCAGGGCTGTAAAAATCACTTTTCCTTCAAACCATTCTGCTAATTTAGACAAGAGAAGCAAGAAAGTGGACTCAAATGTATAATCAATTGATTGGCTGTATTACCTGTTGTAAATCAGGCAAAATCTCAAAATTGTGGGTAGAAAGGATTGTCAGGAAGACAGAGGAAATGGGGCTTATTTCCCAGGATAGGCCAAGGTTTTATACACACAAATCTATTCAGGTCTTACATAAATGCTGATCTGGATGCCACAGAGGAAAAAAAGGGTGTGACTCTAAAACAAAGCAAGAAACAGAGGATTAGTTGTTGACACAGTGTGCACAAATTCAATTTTATATTGTTGCTTCTGCTTTTCCATATCTTGGTATTGCTTGATTTACTACTGTTTCTAAAGTTAACAGCACAATTTTATCCGTGTTTATACAGAAATAAATAAATTCCAATAATTTAATGAAGATAGAGAGTCTATGCTTGCTTACCTGGGACCTAGCCTTATGCAACACAATGCTATATTTCCAAGAGTATGTATTAAGGGTATGTTGAGAGTAGAATCAAGCTGTAATATTCAAGTCTATTTAGAAGAGGGGACAAAAAAGTCAAGAAGAAGGATACAAGTGTGTGCTTGAGGCCTTGTTGCATTTTTAAGTGTGTTGCCCAAGTAAAACAGGTTGGAACTTCAATCATGTGATTGCAGATGCCATCTTGATTTCTTCTACATATGCCTCTTCCCATCCATCAGAGATCCATGCTTCCAGTGACATAGTATTGTATATATTTTAAAATTATACATTTTAATCTTTTTATTGTTTCATATGTTCATGCTTTTTTAAAAAAATGAACTACATATATTTTACATTGGCAGGTGATAAAGAATAATAAATCTAGCATTACTTCCTTTTATTCATGCTAGTCTATACCTATGTTACGTAACTATATATGTAAATAGGGTTCAGCTACTTCTGGAGGATTGTGCATACACTCAATACCTATAGCAGGAGTGGGCACAGGTGGCTCAGGAATTCTGGGAGTTGAAGTCCAAAAGTCATAAAGTTGTCACAGTTGTCATCCCTGTTTAAAGGCTGGATCTACTGTACGAATTTCACACATCAGTCACTGAGCCAAATCATTCAGTTAAGACAGAACAAGAAAGCTTGTCACATCATCATTATTAAGAATAAGAAAGGGGGGGAGGAAAAAAACTAGGGAAACTTGAATATTTCATAATTCAGTTAGCAGAGAGACTAGAACAAGCTGTCACAGAAAGGTGTAATTGGTATATATACAATTCATGCAATTTTTACATCCTTTTAGATTATTCAATTTGATTCATTGATGTATTAACCTGCATTTTTAAAGTCATGAAATCCTCTCAAAAGTACTCAGTTGTGTACTTCTGTATTTAATGAAAGGTGCATTATCTGCATAGATTTTGTAAAGGCACTGTGTGATCTCTGTAACTCCCATGAGTTAGCAGCCTAAATGCCAATTTTATACCCATACAACCTCCAGAGATTTCTCAGTGGTAATATACAGATCTGTGATAGATATTTAGGGACATTTTCTTAGATCATTATGTTAGGTCAATCCGGGTAAATCACCTCCTGCTAGTCCTGACCACATATAATTGAGTACCTAATAGGTATACCTTTTTAATCAAATGCTTATCTATTTTAATCACACACAAAGCCATTTTAAAGGAAAAGACTTCAAGGAAAGCTGCTTTGTCTCTTTTTGCAAAAACAATACTGATCTTTTTTCAACAAATGCAACACCATTCTTCTTTGTTGCAAAGGTCTTTCCACTGATGCCAGAACAAAAGCTTTTTTAAAATATATTCATAAGATCAGACATCCCGATTCTTGTAATTTCTTCCAACTCATCTGGTTAAAGGAACTATTAGCCTACTAATATCAGACAGAGTATCAAAGCTGTGCCTCCAAAATTCACAAGATAGGTTTGTGACAAGCACAAGAAACAATTTAGTGCAAGTATCAACTGAAAGGACATGAGCTTGTGGCAATTAAGTTGGGTGTAGAGTTTTTTCAATGTAGAAAGAGAAACAAATAAGGAGTCTAGTTCCTATTCATATTTTGGCAAGTTGGTGGAGTCAGCCATAAATCGAAAGGGTTCTGCATATGTACTATTAGCAATAGCAATAGCACTTAGATTTATATACCACTTCATAGTGCTTTACAGCTCTCTCTAAGCAGTTTACAAGTCAGCATGTTGTCCCCAACAATCTGGGTCGTCATTTTACCAACTCGGAAGGATGGAAGGCTAATTCAACCTTGAGCCGGTCAGAACTGAACTGCTGGCAGTCGGCAGAATTAGCCTGCAATACTGCATTCTAACCACTGTGCCACTACAGCTCTATTAAGTTTTTATATGATGAGCCCATAGTAATGTTCTTTCTTATTCTTACTTATAGGAAGTTGATGATTATTTTATGGAAATGTATGTCCTATTTTTCCTCTAAGGAGTTCAGAAAAGCATTGCTTGTGGTCATGTTTCAATGAAGTCATGAGGTGATCCTGACAGAATTTCATTTAGTGAGCTTTTTGCCCTGAGGTGGGATCTAAATTTAGGTCTTCTTGGCCCCGCCTAACTAAATGGGAACACCTGGTCAACTTGACTAATTTTAAAAAATTAGAAGGGTTAAATCTGGTTATTACTTGGGTGGAATATCACCAGGTAATGTTATAGACTGAAATTGGGAAGTCAAAAATATATGCCAAGAGGCAACAGTAGCAAACTATTTCTATTTTAATTGTTGCCAAGAAATTTATGTGAATTTGTCTTTAGAGTCACAGAAGTCAAACTTGACTTTAAAAAGACCTGACATTTATCTTATTGGTCCTAATCCAACATTCCAACCATGATTTCATATTTATTCCTCTTCATCAAGAAGGGTACAACTCTTCCCTATCTATACATTTGGCCATCTGTATATAAGCATTGTTTCTCCTTTGTGGTGCTTCCTTTAATTTTTAAAAATGTATTTATCTTCTCTGAAGCAAATTATTTGATTGGCTAAGAGTTCTGCCTGAGAAGCATTGGTTCCACAGTCTTTGAAGTGACTCCCTAGATGGCTTAGTTTCTTAAAAAGAATATGGGACCTAAAATTAGAGCAGGAAACCAGATTGCCCTGATCACTGGGTGTTCCAGGCTATTAGAATGGCCTGTTCTGAAGATGCTGTATCCAAGATTGCCTGCCTTCCAGATATAATTAAAGATCAGTGGGTGGTGGCAGTTAAGATATGATTGGCTTGGGTGATGCTTTCACTCCCATACAGATACAGCCAGGTTTTTGAAGAAAGTGAAATGGTGAGAAAAACTGTAAAATAAATTTCTATTTGGCCAAATGACGCTTTACTTAGAGCCCCCAAACTCTTACAATATATCACTTTTAAAAAGATTGGCCATAACTACAGAGAATTGTCAAGGTGTCCTATATTTAGCATTTATAAATATGTATTTGTTTTTAAAATGTAGGAAGTTGCTTTCTGCGGAGTCAGAATTACGAATTCATGAAACTATATATTTTCCACATGCTATGTACTTCCTCAGTTGTCACTCTCAGAGGTTTTTGCAGGGATAGGTCAAAAAGTCAAGAGGGCAGCTGCAACTGCATACTTTTACATGCAATTCACACGCTCATATACACAAATAGGTGGGGCTTCTATTGCATTGCCTCTTTTTGACACCCACCCCACAGGTAGCTCTAGTCACACTAGGCCCTATAATGGAATATTTGGCTTGGGATTAGCATAATGTGGGGGAACGTAAATGAGGAAAGCCTTACCTGTAAAAAATTAAAGAATAGTCTGACACTGACATAGCTAAATTATTTATTTTTATTTATACAATGTTAGGAAGACCTCAGACTTAAAACTGTAGTTTACAGCTTTAAAAGTGCAATAATCGAGAGCTGTAAATGAACACAAATGCAATATATTGTTCACCTTTTTCATCTCTGGCATTGATAAGTCTTTAGTGAGAAGATCCTAAAAGCCTTCCGAACAAATCAAATTTGGACTAGCAGGTTCCATGAGACCATAAGTATGGGAGTCACCCTCTCTTGTATGTGTGTGTGTGTGTGTGTGTGTGTATGTTTCGGCTGATGAGTTCCAAAAAAAATAGCTGTTTTCGAGTCCTCTCCTGCCATACTTCTCAGTAAGTGAGAGATTTTCTCACAAATGAAGGCAAATATCCTGTCCCAGGATAATGTTGCAAGATCCAATCTGGGTCAGTCACCAGGACCAGAGGTTTACTCTTCCAAGCCTTCAGTCTTGTGCTGGAGCCCATCCTCAGGGAACTTCTCTCTCCTGGAATATTTGCTTTGGGCTATTCTATGAATTATATTTATGTGGTGCCTTCCTATTGGTTCATTGGTGTGTTGATGGCCAGTGATTGGCTGTTGTTTCCTTGTGCTTATCAGGTACTTAGGAGCCAAGGGCTTGGCAGCACAAGGAAACAACAGCCAATCACTGGCCATCAATATACTAATCAACCAATAGGAAGGTACCACATAAATACAATTCATAGAATAGCCCAAAGCACATATTCCAAGAGAGAGAAGTTCCCCGAGGATGGGCTCCAGCACAAGACTGAAAGCTCGAAAGAGTAAACCTCTGGTCCCGGCGACTGACCCAGATTGGATCTAGAGACATGCTCTCTTCATTTAGATTGGGTAGATAGAATCTATCAGATGTAGCCATCCATGGAGATGCCAAGTATTAGTATCACAAAATGTACATATGCATCCAAGAAAAGCATTATCCAATACTGCGCTGTATCTCTTGGTACAATCCCAAAATCCTTTCACCAGCACTTTCATAAATTCTTGGCACAATCTGAATTGCTCCTTATTTACTGCAATTCCTAGACTGGAATGGAACATAAAGGAGAGAGATGGGATTGGACTTCCCTCTTTCAATGATGCCAATGGAAAAGGTTGGTGAAGGAGTTAGAGGATGAATGGGTTAGACCCAGAGTATCATTTCCTCAAGTAATGCGTGCTCTGTTGGAGTACTTCTCTAAACCTTCTTAATTACTCAAGCTTGCATTTTGATCCTTTATAAATACTGCCTCAAATCAATTTGTTGTCAGGCAACAGCTGCAGCATTCATCACAACTTGTTTCCTGGGGAAAAAAAGTTAATTCTAAAATATGTTAATAGCCCCAGTTTTTCAGTAGGGAGGATTAATCATCTGTGTGTATGTGTGTGGTGTGTGTCTCTCACACATAAGTACATCTCCACTTAAGATAGGCTAGCCTGACAAAAGCATCACTTTTGATCCAGCTGAAGAAGGCAAGAAGATTGTATATCCCTGTTAATTCCATAATTGGCATCTAGAATCTGTTCCAACCCTCCCCCCTTCCCTCCCTAAATCCGATTTATTTTGTAGCAGAGGATTAAATTTACATTGAAGGTTCTTTATGGCCTGCAGGAGCTTGTGAAATTCAAATATAAAAATTGTTAAGGGAACAGTTCCATGGCAAGTCCTACCTTAGAATAATCCCACGGAAACATGGAGCAAGTGTAAAAGAAGATGAATACCACAATTTCTTTTTCTGGCTAACCATTTGTGGGAGCATTCTTGTTTTTGGATGAGGCCAATGAACAGCACTACAACTGAGATCAGAATTCACTTTTCAAGAGAGTTCTAATGCAGTTTTTTTTTTAAAAAAAAAATGCTGTTTGTTGGATTAATGAAATATTAATGCTGCCAGCCAGCCAGCCAGCCAGCCATCCTTCCTTCCTTTCTTGCGTTGTTCCTTGGCTTTGGTGTGCAAGCTCAGCTGAGTAATTCAATGAAATGATAGAGACATGAATAGATATGCTAACTAGCATAAAGGCTAACCTTTAAAGTTTTTTTTTAAAGCTGCCAGAGAGCTTTCACTTATTTTATTTTTTTTAAATCTGAGATGGAATGTATAAATACTTTTTGTAAATCTGGCGCCAGGGGTGGTAGCAGGAAAATCTCAATCGGCTTCTAAGATTTAACACTTTTTTTTTTTAATGGCAAAGAATATGCTTAGGATGGGTGTCAGTTTCACAGTCTTCCATTCGCAGTGCTTGTCATCACAATATATTCATGTTGTGCCCGATTCTCATTACAGTCACTGTCATCCAAACATAGTGACGGAATTTAAATATCTCACACTGGTTCTTCAGGCAATGTACTGCAATCTGAAAGCAAATAAATCGGTAAGAGAAAAGAGGAGAAAGAAGGACTGCATTTAGCATGTGGCTGCTGAAAGATCAAGAATCATCTCAAATTTAACCTAAAAATGGAAATTAAGATTCACCAACATATTTTTGAAGAATCACCAAGATATGAACAGTGCTTATGATATTTGCTGTTCCCTTCATTTTAGTAGTGTCATTTAATTGTGAGGGGAACACTTCAATCAATTGAGTCCCCAGGGTCTGCTAAAAAAAAAAAATCAAGTTGTTTGTGACAGTGTGATCGAAACTCCACCTGATCAATCACAGTGTAGCAGCTGCCATCTTGACTTTTTCAGCCAGACCCTGGGATACTCCCGAATGCAATGGTATGAATTAGAGATTAGAATATGCAAATCAGATCTGCACCAAAATACATTGTGGAATACTGCAATTGAGGAATCTAGCCATTTTTTTATCAGCAGTTTCTTTCTCAATTCACATTTTGTTGTCCCTTGTATGCTTCATTGGATATTCTACTGATACCTTCAACTCAATAATCCTTTTAGGAGGGAATAATAGCAGTTAAGCCACAGGCTTGGGAAGCTGTTATACAAGAGAATGATTCCAATGAGTGCAGAGGAGTAACAGCTGATCTATTAAAGTTTCCACTCCATTAATTAATTTAAGAAGATATATGTACCTCCTTTACTATTTAGATTAAAATTAATTTCCTCCAGGATTCTACTAATGCAAGGATCTGATTCATAGACACCATCTATGATCATCATTTGTGTAGCTATGACTTTTTCAAATAAATCACAGTTGATTGGATTTGCACAACATATAGGGGCATACAACAGATAATTAGACCTCCTACATCAGGGGTGTCAAACTGCCAGCCCGTGGGCTGGATGCGTCGTGCCGAAACCGCGCCCAACCCATTGCCGGCAATGGGGGAAAAAAGTCGCGATACGTCGCAACACATCACGTGACGTTGCGAGTTTGACACCCCTGTCCTACCTAGCCTCAACCCATTTTGATCACTCTTAGAGTATCTTATGACCAGGCAGCTTCAAATGGGTAGCACAGTTTCTTTCCATTTTGAGATGAGGAACCAAATTTTACAAATAAAAAATATCCTCCCCATAATTTCATCCAAATCCCTGCCTCACCTATTTTGTACTTCTTTAGTCTCTGACAGTGTTACATATGGACTTTACCTACCCCTGAATAGTTGACAAATCACAGTCTCTAGCAGACAGCACTCTAAGCCAAAAACAAACAAACCTTACAAGATAAATATTGTGCATGAGCCAGGCCAAGAAAACATCAAGCTGATTTCTAAGCTACTATTCAACCACGTAGTCCATAAAGGTAGCTATTGAATAATTATAACTGTATTCATCTAAGAATACTGGTTGTTTGGCTGAATATGAAGCCAAGGAAAAACTATTCAATTAATATTTACTCTAGTTTAAGAGTCTGCAATAAATCACAATGACACAAGTTACAGTAGATTATGGCATCATGCAAATCTTGTTGCTATAATATGGAGCATTATTAATTACTTACAATACAAAAATATGATATATGATATAAGTATGTAAGTCATTATATCTGCATGATGATGTTGTCGTTTGGCCTCATTTTCATCTTCTGGGGATACCAGGATCTGCAGATCTGCAGATAACCTTTAGATAGCAACATTTTTTTTTTTCAGTAACTCTAAGTTGTCATCTAGTGGTCTGTTTCCTCAATCTCCAACTCAGCAGAGCTGGATCATAGATTGTTTTGGACTTGGAAGCAATGACCACATTGTATGGGAGTGTAAAGTTATATTCTGAGGTAGTATATGAAAACAACATCATAACATAACAAGAGACCACAAACAAAGGATATTGATAAATACTGAGAAATACAATAAGACAGGGGTCTTCAAACTTGGCCCTTTTATGACTTGTGGGCTTCAATTCCCAGAATTCCTCAGCCAGACACGCTGGCTGAGGAATTCTGGGAGTTGGTCCACAAGTCATAAAAGGGCCAAGTTTGAAGACCCCTGCAATAAGACAAAGAAAGAAGGACCTTATACCTTTCTGCCAGTCAGGGAGCCCAAAGAAATATGGCAGATAAATTCCTCCACAGCCTGTAAATATGCAGCACTTTCTCAGTTGAAGTTCCATTTCATGTGAACTTTGAGTAAGCAATGTAGGTTCAGAATCATAATTAAGGACATCCATTTTTCAATGGTCTCATCTCACTAGATTTTTATGAAGGGCAGGGATGATAGGCCTATCCTATCTTGAAACCTGCTTTGCTCTCCTTCCAAGAGTGAGACCTTGAAGGTTTAAGTTTGAGGATTTCTGCCAAGAATGAGAACATCAAGGTTAAGGAGCCTTTGCATATACCAGGTGGTGATGAAACCATCTCAGAGTTAAGGAGTATTTGTTTCTCAAGGTTAATTGGAGTGAAGATAAGAAAAAAACATCCTAGCCAACACAGGTGTCTTACCAAAGACAAGGCAAAACAAAGCAGAACTCAAGTATGACCCTCTAGTGACTAAAATAAATCCTTGCTTAATTCTGCACAATACTGAAGAAGTAAATGAAAATATAAACTCATAAAGAGCTCTATCCACCATGCAACTGAGGGGAAAATGTACGCACAATTATTCAATTCCTCCTTGCCAGTCTTCTGATGGAACTTCCAATACTACATGGTCTTCTAGATTTTTGCAGTGTATATACGATAGTCCTAATAGACAAGACTATTAGGAATGGTGTAACGAATCTTGTAGTTTGCAAGACTTGTTTGTTTACTATAGAATCAAATTTTGATTCAGATTTTGTTTATATTTATAACAATAGGTACATGAATTTCTTAAATATACACATTACAGAAACATTTAAAACCCTTTAATGACTGAGCTCACATAGTATCTATTTAAAAAGCTCAATATGTCAACAGATTTTGTCTAACATACTAGAAAATTCTACCGAACAGCAGGAGTATAATAAAAGATTTCAGCAATTTATACAATTTTCAATTTGTACATTGGCTTTTTCACACTCATTTTGCATAAACACCCAGGAATGGAAAGAACAGAGATTAGTTTAGGTAACAATTACCACAATTCACAATTGCATTAGCACCTATTAAGCTTCATTGTTCTGGGGAAATTTTAATGATATATTCTAGAGTTAATAAAAGCAGAAGATGATTAGAAGTAAAATTGTTTCCATGTAAGCTGACAGGACTGCTGAGCATAATAATATATTTCTAAAACGACCTGTTTGGAGTTTACTCCATAATTTAATGTAAATTCTGAAGAACTTTTTTTTCTTCTTCTGGTTAAATGTTAATGTGTTACCTTTTATCACACAAAGAGTTCTAATGGATGCAAAGATCCAGTGATGCAGTTGCTAATAATTTAGAATCCTGACTATCTCAAAATAATGTGCATTTTCTTTCTTTATTTTTTTTCTCTGTTGCTTAATATATCAGTTTTTAGACAGCTCTAAAAGTAAAATTTTCAACAGATGCATTTTTAATATGGATTCAGTCCTAATCACAATACAGAAATTACTGATGTTTTCTTTTTAAAGCATAATAAATATAAGCTTTTGTTGCATGTATTAATTTCTTCCATCGTTATCTTACTCTTCCTCTCATTTATCCTCACAGAAACTTTGCAGGGCTGAGAGCAAGTCCAGAGAAGGGCTACCAATATGGTAAACAGACTGAAAATCAAGACATATGAAAACTGATTAAAAGACCTAGGTAGGTTCAAACTTGCAGAAGATAACATTGAGAGGAAACATAATAGCTGTCTTCAAATACCTGAAGTCACATCATAGGGGGTTAAGACTTATTCTGACTTGCTCTGGAGAAAAAAGACCAGAACTAATGGAATGAAACTTCAAGGATGTAGATACATACAAGAAAGAACGCTTTGACAGTAAGGACTCTCAATCAGTGGAGTAGTTTGCTTCGTGGAGTGCTTTCTTCCACTTCACTGGAGGTTTTCAAACATAGGCTGGATAGTCATCTATCAGGGATGGTGTAGTGATTTTTGTAGTTTGCAGGAGGTTGAATTTGATGACTTCTGAGATCCCTCTCAGCTCTATGCTTTTATGATAGCTTCATCTCAATAGTAAGAGCTTGAGCTTCACATCCTAATGCTATGTTCCCCAGAACCTGAGTACCATCACACATTCTTAAAATGGTTAAGGTGCCCTCATCACTGAAATCTCACACCTGACTGTCAAAATCTCACAAGATTCTGAGACAGGAGGCTTTAGTATTCTTCTGAGTTAACACTTGACATTTGTGAGATTCTAGAGATTTTAAAAACTTATTTATTTTTTTGGAGGAGGTTGGACCCTGGAAAAATGACAGGTATCATAGTTCCAGCCTGTATATTAACCCTTATAAAATAACAATGGCTTTTCATTGGTGCAAAACATGAAGGAAAATTGCAAGCTTCAATAATGAAAGCATGTGGGAATAAAAAGGAATGAAATTATATGCAATGTATAACCTGTGATTAGGATTCTTCTGAATAACCCCATTCCACTGCAATCACTGAAATAGTAACTAAACAATCACTCCATAGGACTCACTTAACTTCCCAGGACAAATTACTGTGGGACATCAAATCTTTAACATCTTGTGAAAAGCCAACAAATCATGGCCATCTAGATCTCCAAAGAAATGCTGTTCTATAGAGCAAATGCAATGGTAGAGAAGGTAGAGCTCCTGGAACATAAGGACTCTGCTGATTCTGATGGGGTGAGGAGATAATCAGAGACATAACAATAATCTGTGCCATGTAGGTGATAACTAGTATCTTTAATTGTGCCCAGAAGTCCACTGGGAGCCAATGGAGGTCATGAAGCAGAGGTATCACATGGAACACCCCAAAAAAATCTTTAGTTTTCAAATGTTCAAGGCAGCCCAATTTAGAGTAATCCAATTTGAAGTTGACTAAAGCATAATTCACCATGAATAACATCTCCTGATTCAGAAATCGGTGCAATTGGTGCACAAAATGCACCTGTGTGTATGGCCTTCTAAGATTACCACTCGCGTGTCAAGTAGGATTCGCAAGTCCAGAATAAGCTTCTACTGTCCTACAATTCTGCTGCCCTTCTTATTTGTACCCTCTGTATTCCTTCTTCTGGTTTTATTCCTCTCTGACCTCTTTTTTAAAAAAAACTTTTTTGCTTTTCCACTCTTCTATACACACAAATGAACATACGAGACTCCAAAAATATTCAAAAGTTAGAATAGTATAGGAGACTTTTACAAATACACATGTAGATATGGATATTTTAAATGTCCAGTGTGCTTTAAGGTGTGTCCTCCTTCAAAGGCAATGCATAAATTCAGTAAATGTTTTCTCATCAATTGCCATTCTTATTCAAAGTTTTAAAAGTCTTTAAAAGTCACGGTATAAACTGCAAAATTATGCCTCAGAACTCTACATAGTTGGCAACAAATCTGCTTTTGCAGGAGTAATACATGAATTTATACTATTTGGTGAGGATGTCTCCTGACAGATGGAAGCCATTGATATGAATTCTGTTGCCCTTACAATTTCGACACAAATTTGTCACACAATTTCAGACAACCTTCTGAGAACTCTGCCTGGATGGTTGAGAATCTTCATCAACATATTTCAATGCATTTGGGGGAGAAAACCCCTGAGGTTGGAGTGGCAGGAGTTGGTACATTCCAACGACTCTCTGCCTAACTGCCTTGCTCTGACTGAGGAAACTACCTGGATGGGCAGAGAAACATCTCTCAAACTAACAACAAAAGAATTAGTCCAGTTGCAATGAATCAACCTTCGTACAACTTCAGACAACTTTCAGACAACTCTAACCTGGATGATTGAGAAGCTTCATCGACATATTGCCCACACTAGTTTCTCTCTTAATAGAATCTTCTTTTCATAGGATTATATTCTTGTAACCCACTACAGTGCATTGCAACACATCAACAGCCTTCCTAAATCTTAAGCCCTTCAGATCTATTGATGATCCTGGCTGGGGATTTGAAGTCCAAGGCTCAAGATTGCAGGAGGCTGATTACCATTATCATTCTTCCTTCTCTCAGTTAGAAAGGAGAAATATATCGAAGTCAATAAAAATGACATATATTGGCAGTAAAAAGCTCCCTGTTTTACCATGCCTCCTCCACCCTCATTCATTTTATTCCATGAGTTCGGATGAGGCAGAAATAGGTAGGAAACCACTGGGGAACAAAAGGAAGATAAATTAAAGCAAAAGAGATTCCAAATGCCTGATCTGACTGTTGCAGAAAGCAGCTGAAAGGGTAGAAAGAAACAATTAACAATTAAGTTTTTGGAATTGTGTTACAAACAAGTCATCATACAAGAAAGCAGGAGCACAACTGGAGCAGCCTAAATCGGTCAACACACGTCTAAAACCCAGGGGGAATTCCAGTTGATCCTCCAGAAATCATGGCCGCTCCATCACTGGAGATTTTTAAGAAGAGGCTAGACAGTCATTTGTCTGAGATGGTATAGGTTCTCCTGCTTAAGCGGGGGGCTGGACTAGAAGACCTCCAAGGTCCCTTCCAGCTCTATTCTATTCTATTCTATTCTATTCTATTCTATTCTATTCTATTCTATTCTGTTTTAGACAGCATTCAAGAAATTGCATATTTTTCTCTCCAAGGTACTACAAAGTTTCAGAGGTCTCAAACACTTTAAAGTAACATTAATCTCCCAGACTCATAAATTGGTTGCATTTCTCCCAGAAAGTTTGGAGAAATAACTCTGACTCTGGAAAGCCAAATCTAACATGAAATCTCTCACTTCAGACATGGTGGAATCATCCGTTCTCTTTTATCCCTCTAATATGGGGGCTCTGGTATTAGAAGAAGACAAAAGGTGAAGAATCAGAGTTATGGTATGACTGGAGAAGAAGAAAAAAAGTTGGATTCAAATAACCCCAAACCTTCCACAATGTGCCATTTCAGGGGGAAATTTAGACTTGAGTTAGGAAATTGATATTTTTTACAGCCAAAAAGGGAGGAAGAGATGCAAATGACTCCAGCGGGGCCTGGAAATGTCAGAGGTTCCTGCTATCAATATGCAGCACTACAAAGAGAAAGTAATATGTAGTTGGGGAATAATAATATCTCTGTCTTTAATGTTAAATTCACTACTTATCCAGTGGTTTTGAAAAGAGTGCTGCCTTTGCTATCAATTCTGTCTCCTGCCATCTGCATGCAGGAAGAAACAGATAATTTTATTTCAAGTTTGCATACCATTCTCACATGATGATTTCACATCTGTCCATCCCACCAACAGCAGAGGGATTGAAAAAAAAACCTAGGAGGACAAGAGAAAGCTATTGAGACTTCCCTTCAGTGGTTGAGTGAAATATGTTAGGATTTTGGTGACAAACTCAAGGCAATGGGATGGCAAGCCTAGAACCCATGTATATCTCAAATCCTGACTCTAACTCTGGCTGAATCATTGGTTCCCGTAAAGTAGTTATATAATATTAGCAGGATTCACCCACAACTCTGGTTAGAAGTAGATCCTTTCCTCAGTTGAAATTAACCTCCCCCCCTCACTCCCCACCCCCATTTTTACCACTCAAAAACAAGCCGAAATGGAAAGACAGCTCTGTGGGAGGAAATTGTTACACGAGTCTTGTAATACATGTTTTAAACAAATATATAAATCTCCTCAGACATTTCTCATTTGCAGACTGAAAATAATGCAGAATAAAACATAATATTCCAATGAATTCGGCTACCTCCCTTCCCCAAACCCTGGAGAATCAGCCAAGAATGTTTCTAATGCAAACATTTTGCAGGCAGCTGGCTCTTTTAATATGGGATAAATACTTCCCTATGTTTTTATATTTCTTTTAAAAATAGATGTTCTGAAATTGCCAGAAGCAGAATTCAAGTAAGTGGAGTTGAACTTGAAGTACCTAGGAGAAACTCTATCAGGGCTTCATTATTTCTAGGATTTGACAAAACAAGGTATACTCAACAGTAGCATTATTTAACTCTTAAGCAGACCTAGAGATTAAATTGATGGAGCATACTTCACTATGACTTGTTTCATCATGGCTTATTGAATACACTACATTTGGCTGTATTCATGGAACAAACAAAAGCAAAATCAGACCAAACCCATTATTGTATGACTTAATCAGATTTCTCAGGGATGAAAATGGAACAACTGGGATAAATTGAAGTATCAAGAGAAGATGTAGACTGTAACCTCTAGGTTCTTGAGGGGCTACGTTAGATGGTCTTTGCTATCTTTTGCAGGCAAATTAGTAGAAATGACAATAAATAAACATACTAAGCACATGGATGCTTTGCTAAAGCTGAATTATATTAAGGTAAATCCTGTGTAACCAGCCTTTAAAAGGATTTTGTTTTTGTTTTTTGAGAATCAACACACATGGAGAATGGAGGCAACTCGATTGAGACTATTTGCTTAGACTATCAAAAAATCTATATAGTAAACGGGAAGACTAACCCACAGACTATTTTCACTGATAGCCAGCCAGAATTGGCTAACTGAGGCCTCTCTTGGGTTCATGAAGGTGGCGAAGTTATACTCAAGAGCAGGGGTCTTCAAACTTAGCCCTTTTATGACTTGTGGACTTCAAGTCCCAGGATTCCTCAGCCAGGCACGCTGGCTGAGGAATTCTGGGAGTTGAAGTCCACAAGTCATAAAAGGGCCAAGTTTGAAGACCCCTGCTCAAGAGCTTCTCTTTTTGTTGGATAGAATAAATATTTTGTCTTTTTTTAAAAAAGAGGAGAGAAGACTGAGAAGAGAATCTCAATCCTCTCTACTAGGTTGAGAATTAACTGACTCAGCTCAAATGATGGGAGGGGAAAGGAATCCAGGAATAATTAAGAGAGAAATAGTAATCCCTGAAAAAATAAATAAAATAACATTCAGCAAGAAATACTACATATGTAGCTATTTTTTTGTTTTTGTTTTACTTTTTGGATTATTTATTTTGATAATGTATATGTTTTTAAGCCTACTGTTCCTCTCTCTCTTTCTTTTTTGCTCTATACAAGCTTAATGATGTGTCATCTCTGACCCCTAGAAAATTTACATGAAGCAAAACCAGAGGCAATCACCTGGATAGCTGAATTGGACATCCAGTTATGAGGCCATTGCCCTACCCCTATAGAGGTATTATGTATAATTACGTGGATTGTGTGTATATGCTTACTTCTGTTCTGTCAGGTTAGCATCATACTCTAAATAAAATAATAACAAGCTAAATAACTCTACATTTTATGCTGCCTGGATTCTCTTTACAACACAATTGCCTCTGAAATATGAGCAGGCTAGTGTCATCTTCCAGTCTGTCCAGTCTGATGATAGACAGACAGACAGACAGACAGACAGACAGACAGACAAAAATTTTCCTAGAATTTTTTAAATAGAAAATTATCTTGTGTCATGAACTGGGATTTGAACAGCTCTATATTTTTATCTCTACTGCTACTGAGTATTAATGCATATGACTACTGAAAGCTAAAAAGGATTTTGTTTTAATGAGAATTGAATTAAGAGTAATGCCTCCAGTGTTATAAATTGCCAGCAGATGGCAGCACCGGGGACCTAGAAACTCTTACATGTTCTTAGCAGCTGTTCTTTCACTTTAGTCAGCAGGAAGATGTGGTAAAAAAAGATTGTGTTGGAACTGTTTGTGAAATGCAACCTGCAAAGAATTCTCACAGTGCATTTTAAGCAATGCACTGTGATCATATATTTTTTTTACTGCAGAAGGAGTCCCTCCAATTGAAATTCACTATCAAGTATAAGTTGTTTATGGTGATGACTGTATTGCTGTTAGTACTGCATGTTGTTATATATAGCCACACAGTGAACTGTAAAGAATTGATTTGTGTGACCAAGAATGAAATGGATAATCTGTGATAGCAGCCAATGAGTTTCACATGAGAAGATTTGATGAACTGTAAGGACAATTGGTGGATCTCTCAAAGAGAAATTGCTCTCATGCTTGGCATTTCACAGGAATGTATGGGTCACATTATTGATGTTCTTCAATATGAAAAGGTTGTGCAAGATGGGTTTCTTGTTATACTGATGGCAGAGATCAAAGCTTTAAGTGTTGAAATTTGCCAGCAATCCTTGTCACAGTACAAGAATGAAGGTAATTTTTTTACCTTCTTTTACCTTTTACCTAAGAACTGATGAAACATCGGATCCTTTATGACCCAGAAACAAAGCATAAGTTCATAAAATAGCATCACAAAGCTTTACCTAGGGGGAAAAAATCAGGAAAAATTATTTTTTGAGGATGCAGAGGTTATTATTCATATGGATTTCCTTGAACTTGGCACCACTGTGAATTCCATTGCAACAGTCAAAGCTCTGAAACAGCTATTAAGCAGAATTCAGAAGCACAAGAAGAAAATTGTATTGCAAGATGACAATGCTAAGCCTCACTAACAATCAAAGAGACAAACCACCCAGTCAGGCAGCATATACATTTAATAAATTATTTTCGTTATTGTTATTTGCAAAGATAGATCCCATTATCTTATCCCATCTGCTATACAGTCCAGATTTGGTACCGAATAATTTCCATCTTTTCTCAAAATTGAAAAGAATATTTTCATGGGCATCTGTTTGATTCAAATGAAGAGACAGAAAAGACTCTAGGACCTACTTGAATTGAGAAAGTATGGAGGTCTTTTGTGATGCCTTAAGAAGCTTCTACATAATTGGCAGGAATGAATATGGTGATCATGATGTGGATAAGTAAACGTAGGTAATAAATGTTCATTTCAAGGTTTATTTTCCTGTTTCATTGTTAAAATAGCTCAATTTAAATAAAGGCTATGATAGTGGAGGAATTAGTTCACATATAGAAGGGACTGAGACTAAAGTTCTTGTTTGTTTTTGTTTTTTAAAAAGCTAAGAATCTACAGAATAAGGGTCATCGAAAGGAGCATTAGTATGAACCTTGATTTGTATGGTTTGTCTTTATTTTCTTCTTTTTATCAATGAGCCACAGAGTTGTGGGAAAGCAATAATCTGGATACAGTGTTCACTGGAGGAAGGTTGCTCCCTTTAATTGCCAGATGTAGTGTCTCTAACAAGGAAAGATTTAATCAACATGATGAAATGTGTTATGATGTCACAATGCAAGTTTGACCATATGTGCAACAAATAGAAGTGGAGTGGTACTGTGACTTCACCATGCAGACAATCATGACTGATTTTTTCCCCCCAACTGATAAATACTTTTCCAACACAATTTTGAGCTTTATGGAAAAAAGTTTCCATTGACATCAAGAGGAACAATTTTCTGAATATTCGATATTCACTTGAGAAGCAGAAAGATAAGCCTGCGAGAACTGTACTTTGCATTTGAAATAGGAATAATCTGTTTTAATGTGCCTTTCATCATTTAAAGAAAAAGGCAATCCTCACGCAGATTGTTCTATTGAGTGAAATATCATTGAATGCATGGGGATTTACATCTAAGGGAAAATGTTTTTATATAAGAGTCAACAACCCTTATTTAAGTATTTTTACTTAGATATAAATCCTGCATTCTTTCAGAGTCTGGTTGCCTACCTCCTTTCCCTCAAATCTGAGAAAATGCCAGCTAAGTTCTTTCAAGATCTGAATCTCTTTGAATGCAGATCTTATGAAGGACTTCAGCATTCTTCTGTGATATCTTGTAAACTTCTGTCCATTTTGCTTAAAAATACAGCAGTGGAGAGCAGGAGCTTTCTATATGTTTGGTTCAAACATGTATTTCTATCTTTGACATTCTGAATATGTCAACTGTTTGAATTCCCTTCACTTCAGAATTACCATGGACTGGGCAGGAGCAAAGGGGTAAATGGTGATTACACACCATTTACACACCAAGAGATGATAGATAGATAGATAGATAGATAGATAGATAGATAGATAGATAGATAGATAGATAGATAGATAGATAGATAGATAGATAGATAGATAGATAGATAGATAGATAGATAGATAGATAAAGATAGACAGGCAGACAGAGATAGAGATAGATAGCTAGATAGCTAGATAGCTAGATAGCTAGATAGCTAGATAGCTAGATAGCTAGATAGCTAGATAGCTAGATAGATAGATAGATAGATAGATAGATAGATAGATAGATAGATAGATAGATAGATAGATAGATAGATAGATAGATAGATAGATAGATAGATAGATAGATAGATAGATAGATGAGAGAAGATAGATAGATGATAAATAGATGATAGACAGATACATTTAAAAAATTAAAAATTATTATTCATAGGCCTGAAGCTTTTTTTGGAACATTTCAAAAATGAACTTTTAAAGTGTTCACAGTCATTCAAAATTCTTTTAAGACTTACACTGCAAATAGATTTGGTGTCTTTGCAATATGACATTGTTTCTCTTGCAGTAACCCCATCCTGTTTCCCAGCATAACTAGGGATTCAACCTGAAGATACCCTTGTACAATGGAAGGTCTACGGATTAAACCAGATCAATTGTGCTTAATAATCTAGTTTGCTTGACTCTACTAATTCTTCAATATAGCCGGCTTTCAGGAAGTTAACAGTGAAGGCCAGGAGCTGGCAAAACCTTCTGCAATGCTTGACACATCTCCAAGAGGTCCCTTTGCCAGTAAAATAACATCTTAAATCATTGAAACACTGCAAGATTGCAAAGATTGCAAGATTGCAAAGATTTAATGCAGAAATGTCATAATCATGAACATGTTTAAGAATAATAAGCAAATGCAAGCTTTTGTGAGTTACTGCTTTTTTGTTTTGGGTACGCTACACCACAAAGTCATCACACCATGTACCCAAACATATAGAAAGAGGCTGCAGGAGCCTTAGTTGTTTGAGGCTTATACCACAAATGCCACCACCCTCATCCATCATCCCTCAGTTTACTTTGTTATGGACAAGGTGAGGGCAGAAGAAAGACAGGCGAAGCCATTAATTGCATTAAGAAGCAGCCATGTTTCCTGTGTTGTCAATTTCCATTCCATATTGAACTGTAGGATTCTGACAGCCTTAGAAAAGGCTTTAGAAAGTTCAAATAAATTAAGCAAAGGATCCACATTGTTGAATGAAGTAACTCAATGAAAACAAAGAGAAGAAGGATGAGCACTTAGCTGCAGGCATCTTTTCTCTACCGAGTGTAAATCACAGTGAGAATATAAACAAAGACTCTCTCCCAGTTCTTCGCTCTGTGTGTGATGACAGATAGGCTTTGAGGAATGCAGGTCAAGGAAGAGATGGGAAGAGAGGCTTTGCAAGGCCCACCATTCTCAAACGGGGCTATCAACCGTTTGCTGAAGGATTATGTTACTTTTATCTTAACCTCACACAGTTGAAAAGTAACAAATTCATCATTTTCACGCAGAGATGGGCTTCAGCTGTCTCAGACTTGAAAGGCACCTGCCACATACAGACAGCAATGACAATCTGAATTAAGAAGGCCCTGATTCTGTTGTCTGTGAGTAGGTTGATTTGTTTTCTATTAAAAAGAAATAAAACATCCTGGTGACTATCACTTTCCCATCTATCCTGGCTCATTTCTTAATCAGCTCATTCTCAGATATCATTCAAATGTGCTATGCTCGAAGTCTACAAGAAAGTGTGGAAAAATCAAAATCAGAAGAGCTTATGTCCAAGCTTTCTCTGCCTAGAGTTCTCTCTTTTTCTTTCTCAAGGTTTCTGTCACAGAATGCGTTTCTATTCCCATTCTTAAATCCTAAAGCTGAACACAGATTTCAAGCCCACCTAATCTCACTGAAAGGGCTTTTGCAGCCCAGAAGCATGAAATGTTATGTGATCGAGCCATAATTTTCCAGATTATATGGAGTATTACTTCCATTTCATTGAGTATTAAGCAGAATTCCTCAGAATACAGTATAGGTTTGTCCTCAATTTACAGCACACATTTAATGACAGTTCATAGTTACAGCAGCTTCAAAAGAAGTGATCAATAACCCTATCCTTCCACTTACCACCACCTCTATGATCTCATGATCACAATCTGGGCATTTGGAATGAGCTTGTATTTACAATCAGTTGCAGGATCCTGCTGTCCCATTACCGCAATTTGTGACCTTCCCAGTTGGTTTCCAACAAAAATGTCAATTGGGGAAGCCGGAGTTGCTTAACAACCACAGTGATTCACTTAACAATCATAGAGATTCACTTTTCATCCATAAAGTGGTCGTAACATTGGGCCCAGTTATATAATGAGTCAACTGACAACTATACTGAGTTGTGACAGAAATTCCAATCCCAAGTCTGGTGGTAAGTTGAGGACTACCTGTACGCTTGTTTCGCATGCTATACTCGAAGTAGTATGCATACACATTTCTTACAATCCACAGAGATTAACAAAAAGGGCCGAAAGTTTGGAAAAAAGCCTGTCACAGAAAGTTGAAGAAATTAGAGGCCTTCATAAAGGCGAGCTATAATAACCATCGTTGATACCTAGAGGAGGCCTACAAAGGACAAAGTTTTAGTCTCTACTCTCCAATGGAAAGAATAATGTCTCAAGGCCTTAATGTATCAGAGTGTGGATCTCTGTTGAACTTTATGGAAAACATATTGAGAAGACTTTGACAATGGAACAGAATACCTTGGAGTGTGGTGATCTCTTCCTCTTTAAGCAAGGCTTACTTGCTGCCTGTTAGGGATGTTCTAGCTATGATTTACTGTACTAAGTAAGGTTTGGATTTAAGGGCTTATTTTTTTTAATTATTTAATCTACAAAGTAAAAATACGGGTAATCCTGGGTTAGCAACCATGGTTGGGACAAGCAACGCAGTAGCTAAAAGAAACAGTTGCTAGTGAAATTGTGACTCTGCTTATGATCTTTTTTCAGCTTTCCTTTGTTTGCAGAACCTGCCATGGTCATAAATGTGAGGATTGGACACAAAATTACTTTTTTATCACTGTCGTAACTGCCAACGATTGCTGTATGAGGCAGTCACTATATGAGGAGGGTTTTTTTTCAGATTATTGCTGTGATCCAGTTGCAAGAGGTCCTGATGCATTCCTGTTTACCAAATAAGAAGAGAAGAACCCCAACTATTTTGTTAAATTAAATAATTCAGTAAATTTGTGGTAGAGATTTTTGTTATCCATCTATAAAGCACAGAACAGAACAGAACAGAATAACAGAGTTGGAAGGGACCTTGGAGGTCTTCTAGTCCAACCCCCTGCTTGAGCAGGAGAACCTATACCCATCCTCCACTCTCTTTATAATTCCAGGGATGTTTTCAAAATTTCTAAATATTCAGGCTGCCAAATTAAAACTAAGAGAAAGAAAATATTCTTGTTGTGTATCTAAACCAAGCAGAAGACATGTCACTTATACTGGTAGATCTCGACATACAACAGTTCATTTAGTGACCGTTCGAAATTACAACAGCACTGAAAAAAGTGACTTATGACCGTTTTTCACACTTACGACCATTGCAGCATCCCCGTGATCACATGATCAAAATTTGGACACTTGGCAGCTGGCTCATATTTATGACTGCTGCATTGTCTCAGGTTCATGTGATTTCCCCTTTTGCAAACTTTGACAAGCAAAGTTAGTGGGGAAGCTAGATTCACTTAACAACCATGTTACTAACTTAACAACTACAGTGATTCACTTAACAATGGTAGCAAGAAAGGTCGTAAAATGGAGCAAAACTCACTTAACAAATGTCTCGCTTAGCTCAATTGTGGTTATAGGTGGAGGACTGCTATATTCACTGTTGACTTAGGAAACTGAAGGCAGGACAAGAAGCAACGGATGGAAACTAATCAAGGAGAGAAGCAACCTAGAACTAAGGAGAAACTTCCTGACAGTTAGAACAATTAACCAGTGGAACAACCTGCCTCCAGAAGCGGTGAATGCTCCAACACTGGAAGTTTTTACGAAGAGACTGGACAGCCATTTGTCCGAAATGGTGTAGGGTTTCCTGCCTGAGCAGGGGGTTGGACTAGATGACCTCCAAGGTCCCTTCCAACTTTATTATTATTATTATTATAACTGAATTCAACCCATCAGAAATCAAAATCTGCTTTCAAAAAATACTAGGACGTTCAACCCAGGCATCTAAAAAATTATAGCTGCTGGGTCTTGTCTGTTTTGAGTTAAAGCAAGTGTAGCAGTTACAAATCTAACTGTCAGGAACCTGATGAACATATATAAAACCAGACCGAACTGGCTATGATCTGGTTAAATACCCACATCTACACCTCCTTATTTATCAAGGAAATTGGTCCATAATTAGACACAGCAGATTCCTTGCCTGAAGTATCATGACATTTGCCTCATTAAAAGTAACAGACAGAGATTTATTGGGAAAAGCTTTATTAATGAAAATAGAAGAAAAAATATATAATTTTTATACAAACTAGCTGCAAAATTATCCTGAGCAGGAGTTTTTTCTTAATTTTATACACTGATTTATTTTAATGATTTATTAGAGTATGAGAAGCAAAATTTGTAATGTAATCCTATAATGTAATCCTATAATAACCTTATCTCTTCTGTAAGAAAGAATAAATATTGCACCATTTAGAATTAGAGTTGTATATTGTAGCCAGCGGTCTAGACCATTTCTGGAAGCCAAGGAGAATATCCATTTAGTTTTTATGGATGCTGAATCAAAGTGTTTAGGCTTGGAAATAGTTGTGGTTACAACCGCTTATGGAATTATAATTGCTTGGGAATTAAATTACCTGTAATGTTTCAGGTTCTGTTTTAGCTTGCCCAACCTGATGCCGTATATTAAACAAGTAAATAGTTTATTGAAGAAGTTTCCAAATCATTTCAAGTATACTATGGATAACCACAATAAGTACATAAAACAAGGCAATATCATTAAAATCTAAAATAGAATATTCTTTATTGGCCAAGTGTAATTGGACACACAAGGAATTTGTCTCCAATGCATAAGCTCTCAGTGTTAAATAATGAGTTATATAAATGAAAATTTACATCTCAATCTAAATAGTAATATCTAAAATAATTTAACCTTTACAACACAATATAGTACCTTAAATGGTTAATAAAATGGAATAGGGACTTTAATACACCTTGTCAGGTTCATATGAAATATAGGCATTATATAATCTGTTGTGTAAGGAAGAATCTACTATCCCCTTGCCTTAGCCTTTCTGCAAAGATAACAACTCCCTGTGTCAAAAACTGATTGCTACTTTGTAGGAGGAAATTCAGTTTTATTTCTGTAGTAGTATGAGTTGATAATTCCACAATTTCCAGCCAAACCTGGGATAATAGGGTTTGGACATCAACCTATCTAGAGATTGCTGGGTTTTAAAGCTCACCTTTTCACTTGCTCATTCACTCAGATTATAAGCAGTGCACTAACAATTTTCCTATGCTTGGCTTGTTATATTGTCTATGTAAATATATTTTGTATGAGAGCCAGTTTGGTGTAGTGGTTAAAACACTAGGCTAGAAGTGTAAAACTGAATTCAGTCCCATTTTAGGTGCAAAGCCAACCGGGTGACCTTGTGCCAGTCAATTTCTCTCAGCCCTAGGAAGGAGGCAATGGCAAACGAAGTTAACATTGAGTTGAAACACACGTACAAAGAAAAAAAAATACTCTTTCTGTACTTATAGAACATAAATTAAAAACTACAGTTAAAATGTCTCAGACCTACAATTGTCATATCAAGAGGAATCACTTTAGATACAAAGAAGAAAATAAACTACTGCTGCACCACAGCCACAGAAAAGAGAACAAGGTGAAGAAAGAGATGCAGTAACTAATACTGTGTAACATACTTCAAAGTGCTAAAGGCCCAGGAACTTTTTTAAAAATAGTCTTTGGCTGATTCTATGAAGGAACTATACTGGTAGCAAGCAACCAATGTGGCCTTGGGGAGGAAGATATCCTACACAAGTGACACCACCACTAAAAATTCCCTTTATAACCACTCACCATAACTAATTTAGTAGGAAGCAAGCCTCAAATGATAAGCTTGGCTGGGGACATGGAGGAAATGCCATGTATTGGTGAGGAAGGTGATTTGAAGCCCAAAGCTTAAATCAGTGCAGGCAATTTAGAAACAATCTATGTTTTTATTTCTTTAGATTTTGGACTGAAATCAATCACTACTATGCACTTTAAGGATATATACATTGAGAACAGATTCAAAGGCTGTTATTAGAAGAAAATGATAGTATTTATGGGGGAAGAATTAGTCAGAAGAAAGAGCTGCCCTGGATTAAAAACAATCTTAATTTAGATTTGGGCAACTCAGCCTCATATTGGAGAGATAATGCTATATTATTGTTAGAGTAGTATCTTCTACTATAATAATAATAATAATAATAATAAAGTTGGAAGGGACCTTGGAGGTCATCGAGTCCAACCCCCTGCTCAGGCAGGAAACCCTATACCATTTCAGACAAATGGCTGTCCAGTCTCTTCTTAAAAACTTCCAGTGTTGGAGCATTCACCACTTCTGGAGGCAGGTTGTTCCACTGGTTAATTGTTCTAACTGTCAGGAAGTTTCTCCTCAGTTCCAGATTGCTTCTTTCCTTGACTAGTTTCCATCCATTACTTCTGTCCGGCCCTCAGGCGCCTTGGAGAATAGCCTTGACTCCCTTCTTTTGTGGCAGCCCCTGAGATATGGTAATACTGCTTAATGCACCCCTAGTCTTCTTTTCATTAAACTAGACATACCCAATTCCAGCAAACGTTCTTGATATGCTTAGCCTCCAGTCCCCTAATATCTTTGCTGCCTTCTCTGCACTCTTTCTAGGTCTCAAACATCTTTTTTACATCGTGGTGGACCAAAAGGGATGCAGTATTCCAAGTTGTGGCCTTACCAAGGCATTTGTAAAAGTGGTTATTAATACTTCACGTGATCTTGAGTCTATCCTCTGTTAATGCAGCCCAGCATGTGTTGGCTTTTTTGGCAGCTGCAGCACACTGATGGCTCATATTTAAAGGATGGTCCACTAGGACTCCGATGATCCCTCTCACAGTTACTACTATTGAGCAAGGTACCCCCTATACTATACCTGACATTTGGTTTTTCTGCCTAAATGTAGAACCTTATTTTTTCACCATTGAATTTCATTTTGTTAGATAGCGCCCAAAAATCTTCAAGTCTGTCCAGGTCCTCCTGTATCTTAAGCTGTCTTCTGGGAGTGTTGGCTATTCCTGCCAGCTTGGTGTCATCCGCAAATTTGATGAGTTCCCCATCTATCCCCTCGTCCACATCGTTGATGAAGATGTTGAAGAGCACTGGCCCCAGGACAGAGCCCTGGGGCACCCCACTGCACACTTCCCTCCATGTAGATGCGGTTCCATTGAGGACCACACGCTGAGTACGGCCGGTCAGCCAGCTACTACTATAGAATATACACCAAAAAGAAAAAAGAAAAGCAGAGCCATCAGAAATTATCATTAGTGCTTAGATATGGAGTCTCCAAACTTGGCAACTTTAAGACTTGTAGACAGCAGCTCCCAGAATTCCCCAGCCAGCATAGCATAGCTGGCTGATGAATTCTGGGAGATAAAGTCCACGAGTCTTAAAGTTGCCAAAGTTGGAAACCACTGGCTTAGACTATCCTTGCAAAAGGGGGGAAAATAGCAATCTGTGTAAGAGCTAATCAAGTAGTAGAATATTACAATGTCAGCATATTGCCCTCAACAATCTGGATCTCATTTTACCGACTTCAGAAGGATGGAAGGATGGGTCAACCTCGAGCCCTGTCAGGATCAAACTTCAGACTATGGGCAGAGTTTGCCTGCAATTATGCATTCTAACCACTGTGCCACCAGGGCTCCACATTCCCTTCTCCAATTCACAGTTTATAGTTATATTGTTCCACAAGATAAAAGGAGTATGCATTGTGCCTTTAGGAGCTGCACTAAACTTAACTCTCAGTTATCCTAAATAAAATGCTGAGAAACCAAACTTGCTCTAATCTTTTTTCTTCTATGAAAAAAAAAAAGGAAAGCAGCTATTATCACACATCATTTACAAACCAAACCAACATCTTCTAGCAAGGGCTGGGGTGTCAGTGTTGGACTCAGTTTCATCTGGAGGCTTTTGGGTAACCCCCTCGCCTCCTTTTTATCCCAAATAAATAAATAAATAAGGCAGATGATTCCAGCTTTCTCAATCTGTCAGAGGCTGGAGAGCATAAAATTCATCTCCCGGATAGTTTGAAATATGATAATAAAGAAATAAGCAGGAAAGGGATAAATTCATCAAAGTGCAAGAACTATTTGAAGGGAGAAAAAAGAATTTCCTGAGGTAACTGTCCTTGACCTGGCTCTTTAATCGAGTGAAATTTCATCACTTTATCTAATATCATGCTTCATGCTTCAGGCTCCTGGCAATTCTATTTTAGTGTGGTCTAATGGGCAGCTGACACATCCACTCAGCACCAGACTGCATAATATCTGCTGACACACTGTGTGGTAAGCACCCTATTGAGAGTGTTTATTTGTGCCTGGCAAGGGAAAAAAAATCATCCAGTAAAAGTCTCTTCATAACCATTTCAATCTCAGGTTTCAGAGCCTCTGCAGACTTCATATTTCAAGAAGTTCCACGAGGCTGGAGAGGGAACAGGGTGGAGGTGAGGTGGGAAAGAGGTTGTTGACTTGTGTGGGCAACTGTACTATTACCTGGCTATAAGTGAGAGGTTGTCAAAACACCCGTTATGGTTGTCTGAAACCTGGATCTAGAGAGGGTAATCAAGAGTGTCATCCTACCTACTTTGCAGGCAGCTTTCTTCTACAGTAAATCCCTGATTCCATCTGATATTCAGAGGTTAGCATGTTGTGTTGGGCCCAAACTAGTAATGCAAATGAAACTCTGTTATAGTTTTTCAATTCAGTAAGCATGGCAAACTCATCAACAACTATTTGCAGCTATTTGGGACTTCCAGGGAAGAAATGGAGAACTGAAGCTTATGGAATAAAGAGCAAAAGGTTGATTAGAACTTTGATTTTGGAAAATTGTAAATGGCCTAAGGGTCCAAATGAATTGAAAAGATTTTGGAATTAATTATAAGACTCCTTCCAGTGGGAACATGCTTTTGTTTTGAAACATCTTTTTTAAAAAAATGATAGGATGAGGCTTTAAAGGCTGAACACTTGAGATAACCAAAGGAACAAATGATTACAATTAAAGGAGAAGAACACTTACATTTTACTTATTAAGACAGAATGAAGCAAAATATTTTAATGTTGGAAATACTGAAGGTTACTTTTGAACCATGGACCAAGAAGTTAATTTTAAGATTATCTGCCTCTACAAAAAGACTATGTTTCAAAATTGTTATTGAAAGAGGAACAAGTTTTACCTGATGATACTGAGACTGACATAAAAGTTGATTTAAAAATAACATACCAGAAGAATGATATGGAAAAAAGATGCTAAACTGGACATACAAAAGAAACTAGCTGATGTCTTAATAATTAAAATGGATATGCAATGGGTCGGCTTTGCTCCTCTTCCCCTCTTTTGTTTGAGTTGTGAGCCAAGCTGTCTTTGTCAAGCCCCCTTGAGGTGCCCTCCCTCCCTTCCTAGTTCCCCCAACACACTCTCACCTGTCTGCTCCCCCTGTGGCCCCAGCAGCTGCTACTCCCGCTCCCACTCTCCCTCCTTCCGGTCCTGGTGATAGATCTGCAAGGCCCCCAAAGTTGCAGAGCAGCCACAGTACTTTTTAAAAAAAATCTTGCATTGTATGCTGCCCCCCCCAGCTCCTGCGATTTCCTATCACACGTTGCCCCTGCAGCACCATGGCTTCTGCCATGGGGGCTGTTTGTCCCACGCAGCTAAAGCCTGGGACAAAGGGTGTCTGAGCGAATGGGCAGGGCCGAAGGATGCGGGGCAGAGGGCCAAGGGCCCATTGGCCATGGAGAATGGCTGGGGAGGGGATAGCAGAGGAGGAAAACTGGCTGTAAATGGGTTGAGGTGGGTGGCAGGGGGTGCACAAGATGTGGCTAAGGGTCTATGTCTAAACATCCTAAACCCGAAGGGAGAACCATAGTTTTCAACCTAATCAAGTACATTATGATCAACAAAACAATGCAGAAGAAAACAGCATGAGACAATAAATGATGAATGATTTTCTCCTCCCAGCTTAGGCAACCATTAATGTTCTCCTTAAAGGGAACTATATTGTTCCTTGCCCATATATGCTCACAATTTAAATGGATTAAAACTGAAGAAATCTGTCTATCGTGAACAGACCCAGAAGACATTAAAAACTTAATTTGTTTTAAATTACACTTGAGGAGTCTATAGACAGATTCTTCACGCAAAAGATATCAGTTCCTTAGAGGGCTGTTTCCTTAATTTCCAAAGACTTCTAAATTACTGAGCTGAAAGTACAGGAAACTCCCCTGGAATGAACCTGTGAGAAGAGATGCTGGTAAATTCTCTCAATCTGAGCAGATTCCGTAGTATCCGAGAGAGAGCTTTTCATAGAGCAGCACCACTTTTTCTCCACCTAATAATACATTCGGAGTGATAAATAGTGTGCAGATAAATAGGGCCTTGGGGGGAACTATTTCACTACCCATTATATATCTTTCTTGGGAACTGCCTGTAGGAAACTCTTACCACACTCCCAGGACTAGCTAGGAGGGCAAAGCTGAGCATACCAATGAAGAGGCAGAGACAGAGGCAGCTTACGAGGACTGTAGAGAAACAAGGTGAATCAGGATGAAAGAGAGAAACTCCACTTAAAGTATCACTGGATACAAATGGTAATCCTTAAAATCAGTAAAGATGGGAAACCAGCAGTGATCACACAAAAAGGATGGCTATTTCTGCATTCCTTCTCCCAATACCCAACCAACTAACAAACAGAATGTCATTGTAAGCAGCAACCCTCTTGCTTCAATTATATATACTGAAGATAATACGTGTAACATGATCAAAATTCAGACGCTTGGCAACTGGCATTTATTTATGATAGTTGCACTGTCCTGAGGTCATGTGATCACAATTTCTGATAAGCAAATTCAATGGGGGAGCCAGATTCACTTAATGAGTGATTCACTTAACAGCTGCAGTGATTCACTTAACAATTGTGGAAAGAAAGGTCCTGAAAAGGGGCAAAACTCACTTAATTGCCTCGCTTAGCAATGGAAATTTTCCACTTACTTGTGGTCAGTGGTGGGATTCAAATATGTACATATACAAATTCTCTGTGTGGATGCCGCTTCCGGAAGTCCGTTCTGGGCCTGGGCAACAAAAAATAGATACTGGTTCTGCCGAAGTGGTGCAAACTGGCTGAATCCCACCACTGCTTGTGGTCCTAAGTTAAGTTCTATTTGTATCAGGTGATTTATTTAGTTTAATTAGTTCTGTGAATTCACATATATATTTTTTCTGGAAACTTAGGTCAGAAAATTATGACAACAGTCAACAAATAATAAACAATGCCATAGTCCAATTTGTAAACTATTTTTTTTTCTCTCTCTCTCTTGCTCTCTCTCACTCAATAATATTTAAAACTATTAGGTTTATTTCAATGGTAGCTAAACAATTAACAGCAGAATAACAAATTTGGAGGTCTTCTAGTCCATCCCCATGCTCAAACAGGAGATCCTATACCATTTCAAACAAATGGTTGTCCAACATCTTAGAAACCTCAAGTGAGTAGCCACAACATCTGAAGGCAAGCTGTTAATTAAGTCAATATCTGAATTTTATATACTGATTTGTATATGTACTTAAGAAAAAATAGGGGAAAATGTGCCTTAAATCCGAAGTGGGGGAAACTTTCTTAGAACATTATCAAGAATTCAATGCTTGTGGAGATTATTCAAATAGAGGTTTACATGCCATGGGCTCCCCAGCTTATATATACAACACATAATGCTGCATGCACATAAATTGCTTTCATAACGTTATCTTGCTATCTGGGGGATATAACGATAGAAAAGACAAAGTGGGATATATTCAAATCTTGATTTTATTCTCAGCAATTCTCTGGAATTGATCCATGAGCAGAAAATTGCCCAGAATATTTGACAGGCTCACCTATAAATTTAAATAGGGAATTCTTAGTGATTGGAGGAAAGATCAAAAAGCCGTAAACTATTTGGAGTGATGCTTTACTGTCTCAAATCTCCTTACAATGGAGCTACACAAAATGCTTAATTAGGGATTCAATGTTTATGCATCCAATCTCAAATAACCTTATGAGTTATTAGGTCTGAAAGATACAATATCTGTTCAATAGAAAATCAATAACTGGCTTTGGTGTCATGTTCTGAGGACAATTAAATAATTAATTTGAATTTTTGAAAGGGATTTGTTGACTTAATAAATACAAAATGAGCATTAAATACTTCTATGGTATAAAAGATTAAGTGTGATGCGTGGAACATCTGCTTGGCAGTTTTTAATTCTCTCTGCCTAATTAGAGATATTGAATATAACATGTAGCAGTTGTCACTATCCCAACCATTATGATTTCACATAGAGCAGTTTCCATTTGTTTAATTATTTATTTATCTATTAAATGAATATGAATTAGTATCATTTCTAAAGAACTTTCTAACCATCTGGTCTCAATGCCAAAAGACAGGCAGTTTTCAGCAGACCTCCCAAGATCATACAAGAACATTTAATTTTGGATCTTGTTTTCCATGCAAACACTTTGGGATTATCTTCCATCTGGTCATTTTTAATACTTGCTAATACTGGCATGGCTGGCTATAGAAAATAGAGTTATTCCAAACATTTCTGCTTCACCTTATTTCATTGCTGCCCTGAACATTCCCTCATAGCAGAAGTTGGACACCATGAGCAGCTGAGATCTGACAGTGATAGATTTGTTGACATCAGGTTCGAGAGATTGTCCCTGGACACCAAGGTAAGAATCTAAGGGAAATGATGCCAAGCGGTTTCCTGAATTCCTCATGTAGACATTCCTACACTAGCCTTAAGTCATCCTCTCTTAAGTCATCCATTTCCATTCATGTGTTTCCCAAAACGGAGTGAGAGATCAGTAAATCTTGGAAGAGGAGTTAAGACTGTATTTCTACTTAGCATAACTGAGAGTAGAATTTACACAGACATGTAGGGAGATCATAGTTGAGTTAATTATTTCCTCATGATGTTCCCTTCTCCCAAATCTATCACTTATTTTATATATTTAAAGGGTACCAAAAGTGATGGTACTTAAACAAAATTAAACTGAAAAATTAAGTACAGTGTTTCAAATTAATTGAACTGTACTATACCCAGTTCACTTTGGGATAAAGTTCCTAAAGACAGAAGAAACCTTCTTACATTTGACCTTGCAATGCGCCAATATTTTTATTTTCCACTGATTTTGTAGAAGTATTTTTCTTTTGTTTTTGTTTAAAAGGGAATGATCCATCTACAGTTATCACATTATATCAAGCAATCCTTGATGGATTTAGTGGACCCAATGAATGCCCTTTCTACTGCCAATTACAAATGAAAATGCAATTCATTTTGCATTTTTACATTTGCAATACATATTATATTCAAATATAATATATGCCATTCTTTTGGCCCATGCCAGCAACTATGACAGTAGCCATAATACACAGGAAGACTTGACTCTCAACACATATCTTTACAAACTTGACAGTGATTATCATTTTACATCCTTGTGTTTTTGTTTCTCTTTTTTTAAAGTCACAAAACGGTTTTCTTTTATGGCTAAATGATTTAAAATAAAAATAGAGACCTGATACTGTAACCCATCAATAACCTCTTACTATTTAAAGCAATAACAACAACATTCTGGCAACTTGCCTTAAAAGTAGAAGTTTCCCATCTTAGAGATTACTACATATGAAGTTTTCTTTGTATTTAATCCAACCTGAAGTCAGGGGGAGTCTCAATTCTCATATATTATCACACCTTACATTTAGAAGAGCCCAACTCTTAACAGGGAGTTCTAATACAGTCCCAATTTTTGGACAAAGTAAACTAGGGTTCCACGACCCCTGGGCCGTGGACCAGTACCGGTCCATGGCCTGTTGGGAACTGGGCAGTGCAAGCAGCAGGCGAGTTAGAGAAGTTTAATCTGAGTGTGGGATCCAAGTTGCGTGCACAAAACCATCCCTACTCCGATCCGTGGAAGACAATTTTTCTTCCAAAGCCTGTCCCAGGAGCCAGAAATGTTGGGGACCACTGATCTAAATAATATATGATGGTGATGGTGTTGTATATTACTGAAGTGGTCACAACTTTAAAATGTGGGTATTTCCTTTTCTTTAGATTTTATAGAAATAACCATACTGATTGATGCTGATGCTTTCTTTAATGAACAAAACTCAATATGAGGTAGATTAACTCTATAGCAGGGGTGTCAAACTGGCGGTCCATGGGCTGTATGCGTCATGTGTAGGCCATGCCCACCCTGGCTCCACAAAGCAAAAAAGTCACAATACGTCATGATACGTCACGTGACGCGATCGAGTTTCACACCCATGCTCTATAGATATTAATGGGAACCCTCAGATCTATTATGGAGAGTAGGATCCTTTTTTTCCAAAGGACAACTAAACAAAATTGAGAGTAAGTCATAATGGTTCAGAAAAGCAAATAAAAAAAAAAGAGATAAAGATCAGAGTTGTCATTTAGTGCATGAAACCATTATTGTTTCGCTGTCCTAAGAATTCAAATAACAGTAATTTTGCAGAACATTTACTAATGATGACATATTTATAGAACCAGTATGATGTAGCTGATTTGGCAGCCACAAGAGATGAATAATTTTAAAATATGGGAAGTGGATTGATGAAGCAGTTTTGAGCAACTGAAGCAGGCAGACAAGTGGTTATGCATTTTAGACAACACAAGAATTAAGCTGCCGATATCTAGGGTACATTTAACTTTTGTCCTCTGCAAAATTGATTACTAAAGATGTGGAAGCAATTTGTGTCGAATGAAACAATTTGGACATGGGTCATGGAACTGACTGTCCTAGTCAAGTAGCTATTTCCAGAATGTCCATAATGGGATTTCTCAACTTTCTTTGTTGAAGCACTGAAACCAAGCAGATAAATTGCAAGAGATTCCTGGGAACCAGATAAATTAATCCTACATAACAACTCTTGACTGCTTGTATTGGCTTCCTTTCAGTTGAGTTATTCATCGAGCCTCTGTATATTATGTGCATGTGGGGGGAGACGGGTTTCCAAACCCTCATAAATGAAAAATAGAAATTATATTAAAATGGCACAGTCTTCACCCACCACATTAAGCATTTCCTCAAATATTGGGTGCCATTTAAATTTGCCTCATGGTCTACAGATGTTACCTACTTTTCTCAAAGGTGCTTTTTTTCTAGAGGCAACTGTACTTTCTTGTTTTTCTTTGAAGACTTTTCGCTTCTCACCCAAGACGTTTCTTCAATTCTGACTGAATGGTCGGGAATGGGAGGATTTATACTCTTTGCAGACAGCTGGCCATTTGCATTTTTAAGAGAGTTGTTGAGGCCACTTGAAGGTTTATCTGTGTCCTCAGGGTCACCCGAGTCACTGAGAATTCAGAGCTGTGCTTTCTGCAGGATGTTTTCTGCCCTGTGTCGCTTCACTGTTGAAGACAGGCGCAGGCTGTTGGGGATGAATCTGTGTTGTCTGCATCTCCAACTGAAGCACAAATGGTTCCTGTAGCCTGCACTTTTTCTGGAAATATGTTCATACTCCCGCACCATTCGAAGGGTGTTCATCCCAAAGTGCATGGCTAAATGTCTATGGAGATACTCAATCCTCCAGGTCATGGTTGTCCCAAAGGTACTTTTTTTTCAAGAGGTAACTGGACTTCCTTGTTTTTTCTTTGAAGACATTTCACTTCTCATCCAAAAAGCTTCTTCAGCTCTGACTGGATGGTGGGGGATGGAAGGATTTATATTCTTTGCAGACCTAAGGCTCACCAAAATGTTGTTTTGCCCTAATTCTATGAACTATGGCAACTTTGCCGGAAAACACATGGTGTTCATTAGGCCTGAATAACAATTGATGTATACAAGTTTACATTTAACTCAATAAGTTTAATATTTGGCTCTTCTGGTCCAATGGGGTTGCTCCTGGGAACTGATGAATGTGCATTCTTGGAATCTTTTAAGTTCCTTTTCCAAGGCACTTTCTTCCACCTACACCTTGAAACGTTGTACTAAAAGTTTATGGTAAAAATGTATTCCATGCAAATGCTGTAAATACTGATGTCATCAGATGTCACCAGCAGCTGCTGTCCGTCCCATTTCATACTCCATGAAGCAAGAGAGAAATAGAAAACACCATATTTAATATAGATACTTTAACTGTTTCAGTCCTTCTGAAATCCTCTCTACGTTCACTTTAACCATGGGTGTACTACCTTTAGTGGCTAAAGAGTTACCTATTGGTCACCTCAAATACGTTGGGGGCAAGGAAAATTGGATGTGAGCCAACTACATTCTTCTTCAATTCCATCTGCTTTTTCTCTTTATCTTGTTCTCTGCAAAATTGATTACTAAAGATGTGGAAGCATTAGTATGAAGGTTATTTCATTCATCCCTTCCTGCCTTACCCAGTCTTGCAGTTAGTTGTAATGTATAAGACTCAAAAAATAAATCAGATAAAGCAGGGCTGAGGTTCTACAAAAAGCTTCAGAGATGCTTCATATACCGGTTGGAATGGAGATTATGCATCCATAATCTAGATCAGGGAATTTTAAGACCTGTGGACTTCAACTCTCAGAATTCCCCAGCCAGCATCTAAGATCCTGGGTAGCAATCACCTATCAAAAGTCTTCACTGTGTCCTTCAGAATCCTTCCAAAACTTGGCAGTGAATTTTCTACAGGTTTTGAATACGTGGGCAATGATCCTATTAACTTTATAAAATTAAATTCCGTGTACATGAAATGAAATGAATCAGAATAGAATTTTTGTCTTGGCCTTGTCATATACTTCCCACTTTCAGGGGGGTGGCAGCCAGCATGCCACTCAGTCCTACACCTATGTATATTAACTCCAGCTTCTTCTTTTTTTCAGCAACTAGCAGGCAAACCAAAACACAACTTAACCTTAAAGTGCTCCTGGTAAAATATGAATCCTCTAGTGAATGGTAAATTGCACATTATTCCTTCAATAAAGCAGTGTAAAGCTGAAATGAAAATATGCACCCTGAAGAATAAGATTTTGAAAAGCTACGGAACAATTTAAGTATTCAGCTCTAATGCGCCTTTGAAAGGCACTATGTCAAATTAGACATATTGCAAATCCTATGCTACATATTGCTGGGTTGGATTGTTAAAAGGACTGTAGCAAACTGCCTCCTTCCAGGAGACTTCATGGCTTAATTAATGGATGCTTACAAAGCACAGCAGGAGCCTTTAATAAAAATGCTAGGGAAGTGCAGAGAATTATTACTTTCCATTTGTATCATAAATGAATACAAATGCTTTTGTGGAACTGACATTTTCACTGATATCTGATATCTCGTGTTACATTTAATATTTAAATGTCCTCCTCCTCCTCCGCTAGTACAAATATGAAAAGAAAAAGGAGATCCTTGGGTAGATTTTATTCATTTGTCTCAGGCCTTTACCACACAGCAGGAAAACAAGTTGCATAGAGCAGCAGTGACTCAGCAACTACTAATCTTTATTCTTCATTGAAGGTGATTCCTACTTTATAGTCACATAATGGTTCATTTGAGAAAGTTTACTCATCCTCTTCTAGATGGGATAACACTAAATGCACACTAAATGAACTGACATCAACTTTCTGAAAAATGTTATTCAGTTGCCCTCCCCCCCAAAAAGAGCATAATTGAAATAAAGATAACCTCAAGACCAGGGGGGGGCAGCTATGGCCCCTTGACGATCTGTGGATTTCAACTCCCAGAATTCTTGAGCCAGACATGCTGGTTGTTGGAATACTTGGAGTTGAAGTCCACAGAGGTCAAGGGGCCATAGCTGCCCACCCCTACTCAAGATTGTCTAAGACTCTAAACCAAGGGATAAACCAGAGCTTATATGTTGTGTTGCTTTTCCACAGATGGCAGATCCAGAGGACTTTCTTCAGTGCTGCTGACATTCAATAGTGTGGTAAGAAAGTTTTACATTAATAAGGTGTAAGCATGAAATTTCATTTAAATGAAATGTTGCCAAATCTAACTAGGGCAATCAAAATAATTTTGTAAAAGGCCTTTTCCTTTTGCTTATGTCCCTGCCTGCTTCTAAATTTTCTTCCCTGTTACTTATTCTAGCATCAGCATGTCACAGAAAATCAATATTTGTCTCAAAATGGCCCTAGGCCAATAGTTCCCAACCAGTAGTATGTGTACCAAAGTTTCAAACTGGGACAAAGGGATGTCGATGAAACTTCAATTAAATCTTCAAAACTCAACCTAATCAGTTTTTTTTTTTAAAAAAAAGCTTATAAACGTGAAGCAGACAATTATGATGGGATCGAGGTTCCTTGATAGAGTGATTGTGGCACTCAAGATACAAAACACCTTGAGTCTAACAGTAATCTAGGCACTGGCTCCTTTTGGCTTCTTGTTAATTTACCACTCTCAATGGCTATTTAAATAAAAACAAAAAACAAAATATGCCCTTTTATGGGTGGAATCAGGGAACCTGTGTGCTGGGATAGATGAAAACTAAGGTTTATTCTCTCTTTGTCTCTCTTTCTCTCTCTCTCTCTCTCTTTCTCTCTCTCTCTCTCTCTCTCTCTCACATAGCATATATTAAATCTAGAAGACAATAGAGAGAAAGAAGATCTACATTATATATAGACTGCCATTATATCTTCATTTCATGATGCTGATATGGAGACTGTTAAAACCTAATAAAATATATTAAAACATTGTCATTATGTACAATAGGTCTCCCCAGATGGTAATATCTGACATAAGAAAAGTCCTCTTTTATTAAAATGAACCCATGGGAAAAGAAGACAAATTAGGGGTTGAAATAATGTAGACTATTAATTAAAACTCAGTTAACAAGATGGTTATGGTCAAGTCTGCACTGGCAGTGTCTCCTTTGAAGCTAAGGGGTTATATGTTAACAGCAGGTCAAAAAGTGCAGAGCTAAGAACAGCCTGAGGTAGTGGCTGCTGCACACTTTAAGAAGATCTTGTCCCCAACAACAGTCATATGACTTGTCAAGTTATCTGTGTTTATATCAGTCCTCCAAGGTAGATCAGACTAGGACACGGGTCGGCAACCCGCGGCTCCGGAGCCGCATGCGGCTCTTTGAGGCATTACCTGCGGCTCCGGAGCCTCCTCCGCCATTTTGGGGAGCGCATGCGCGCATGTGTGGGCGGGTGCGCGGGGTGCGCGTGCGGGGTGCGCATGTACGAACGGGCGCGAGCGCGCATGCGCAGACGGGTGCGCATGCGCAAACGGGCGTGTGCGCATGCGCAAACGGGCGCGCGCGCATGTGCGGGTGCACGGGTGCACGCGCATGCGTGAATGGGGCCGCGCGCATGCGCGGGCGCGCGCACATGCGCAAACGGGCGCGGCTCCCAG
The DNA here is from genome assembly GCA_023970755.1 of Azemiops feae. Taxonomy (NCBI): domain Eukaryota; kingdom Metazoa; phylum Chordata; class Lepidosauria; order Squamata; family Viperidae; genus Azemiops; species Azemiops feae. The sequence goes on along the minus strand of JALGBA010004215.1, from coordinate 1,071,285 downwards.
GGTTTGTTTTTTTTAGGCCAAACGGGTCCGTGCGGCTCATTCGACGTTTCGGGTGGCCAACCCATGGACTAGGAAACCAAAGTCACAAATGCTAATACTTAGTACTTATATTATGAGGTTATTGTAAACCAGAGGTGGGGAATTCCGGAGTTGAAGTCCACAAGTCATAAAAGGGCCATAGTTCCCCACCTGTGCTGTAAATAGACTTGCCGGTCTGGGTGTGCTTCTCCCCTCCCACATATCTCCCCTTTATATTTATGAGTACAGGTAGTCTTCAACTTACAACAGTTTGTTTAGTGACAGTTCAAAGTTACAACAGCACTGAAAAAAGTGACTTAAGACCGTTTTTCACACTTATGACCATTGCAGCATCTCCAGGGTCACGTAATCAAAATGCGGATGCTTGGCAACCGGTTCATATTGATAACAGTTGCCGTGTCCTGGGGTCACGCGATTGCCTTTTGCAACCTTCTGACAAGCAACGTCAATGGGGAAGCTGGTTTCACTTAACAAGCATGTTAGTAACTTAACAACTGCGGTGATTCACTTAACAACTGTAGCAAGAAATGTCGTAAAATGGGGCAAAGCTCACTTAACAACTGTCTCACTTAGCAACATAAATTTTGGACTCAGTTGTGGTCATAAGTTGGGGACTATCTATCCTAGAGAGGATCATGTCTGAGATGCTTATTCAGATTACAGTGCTGCTCTGGACTCAGATTTCTTTTATCTGACTGTTCTCTTGATAGCAACTCTTCCTCCTATTCCTCAAGATTATTCTTTCTGCCTATTTACAATTTGCATCTTGTTAGAACTTGAAGTTAACAAACTTATCCATGCACTCATCTGAACACAGGATTCTTTGTAAGTATACAGGCAACAATGAATTCTGTACTTTGTTACCCAAGTGATCACAGAATTTGCCCCTCAATCTGTTGATTCATACTTTAATGAGACTCTCCTTTACTTTGTATATCCCATACTTATAGCACAATCCAGCTATTCTTAGGGCTAATACGGATCCTGAAATATAACGTGCATAAGAGAGGAGATTGTGCATAAAATGCATAAAAGAGGAAATAATAATAATAACAGTAATAAGACCTAGCCTTAAGAACAAATGCATAACAAAACCAGAATGGAGAAGACAGCAACAGACAGCAAATGTCACCTCTGCAAGAACCTAAAGAAACAGTGGATCACCTAGTTAGCTGCTGCAAGAAGTTTCACAGACTGACTACAAAAATTGGCATGACAACATAGCAATAATGGTGCATTGGAAGAGCCAAAAGAAATAACATTTGCCTGCAAGCAAGTACTGGTGGGACCACAAAATAGACAAAGTAAAGAAAAATGAAGAAGCTAAAGTGTTCTGGGACTTTAGAATTCAAAGACAAGAACCTGTCAGATAACACTCCAGACTTCACAGTTGTGAATAAGAAAGACAAAAACATCTGTATAGTGAACCTTGATGTTCCTGGAGACAGAAATAGAAGAACTGGAGAAAATCACAAAATACAAAGATCTGCAAATAGAAATAGAACAATGGTGGCCAAACAAAGCAAATATCGTATCAATAGCAATAGACACCTTGGGTGCAATCCCAAAACATCTGGAGCCCCACTTGAACACTCTCAGCATTGACAGAATCACTATCAGTCAATTTCAAGAGGCAGCTTTACTTGGAACAGCTTACATCCTGTGACAATAACTTTAATATTATGCCCTTCTCAGATTCTTAGCGAGCATTTCATAGGTGGACAAAAATGTCAATTCTAGTCTAAACTTTTGGCTGACTGTGCAACCAACTGTATTATATTAATTGTATATATCCCTTACTTCTAGCATCAATTTTCAATTTACCATTGAAAAACAAAGAACAATACAAACAGCACAAAAACACCAGAAGAGAAAAAACAACAACGATGGGAAAGAAAGAAAGAAAGAAAGAAAGAAAGAAAGAAAGAAAGAAAGAAAGAAAGAAAGAAAGAAAGAAAGAAAGAAAGAAAGAAAGAAAGAAAGAAAGAAAGAAAGAAAGAAAGAAAGAAAGAAAGAAAGAAAGAAAGAAAGAAAGAAAGAAAGATAGATCGAGAGGGAAACAGAAAGGAAGAAAGGAGCACCAGTCATTCTCTTCAAATGCCTTGGCAAATGTATGCATACAACTTAGAATAACATACCAAAAGAGATTGTATCAATGAAATTGCACTGCAAGAATACATACATTATGCAATATTGCATTAAAACATTTGTACATTTTTAAAAAATGAACAAAAATGCATTCATTTTTTGTGAGAAGTAATGGATGCAGAAGAGGGTGAAATGACTCTCTTATTTGGAACCAAGAGAAATTGACATTGATAGAGTCATCTGTCATTGCTAGAGTCTTACTAAATATGACAAGCGTGTCTAAAAGCATGACCACTTGAGAAGTAATATCTAGGGAAGGCTAAAGTAACCGACATTGGGACCTTTTCAGTAATGCCTTTGTCTCATGGGAACCATTATGTCATTAGCAGCTCCAGTGTGGCTGGGGAAACTTGTACCAGACCTAACGTTAATCAGATGGAGACGATCCCAAGAAATCAGAACAGTGTCAGGAATCTCGTGTCACTGGAATGAGAAAATCCATGTGCTCATGATTCATAATTTTAACTCTATTAAGTCAATCAAACCTACCTACATCCATAAATAACCAAAGCTTGAATGACACTGAGGGACCAGTTCCCAGGTAAATATATATACTCAACAAACATTGCTGCATTTCTTCTACGGATGATCCTTACAGCATGTTAAGGGAGCTGCAAGTCAGTCACAGTTGGTTTCCTCAATGTTCATAAAGCAAACTCTGCCTCTTCCGCCCAAGGGAAGGAATTATTACCATAATCTACCATCCGAGCAAGAACATCTTTCTCAAGCCAATTAACCTCAGCTCATTCCATTATTAATTTCCCGGCCTTCATACTTTCTCTTTTGCTGTTAGATTTAGATAAGACTCATGTCTAAATCTCTGTGATCCCATCTATGGCAAATATTCCCCGAAGGAATATTTTGCAAACTACTTATGTTTTAATTTTATTTCTGATTGTCACAAAGATAATCTTAATCCTGGCCAATTCATTAACAACCACTTTGAACTATTTCCTCTGATTTTACAACCTAATCATAACCAAATGTGCTAGAGTTGATTTTGAAATTCATCCTGGCATGTATATTGGTACAATGGATTCTTTGTCTTTCTTACAAAATAAGAGCAAACATGAAGGGCAATGAAGAAGAGAAGGACAGTTTATGCTATTCTGGTTCTGTACTCAAAGACAATGGAGAATAATTTTAGCATTTTTATGTACGTGTAAAACCCAGTCAATTACTTGAAAATAACATATGCTATCATGTCAGCTCCTTGCTCAAAGCCATTTTAATCAGAATTAAACACAGATAGCTCCCTTACTCACTCCTTGTAAGATTTACAGGTAGTCCTCGACTTATGAACATAATTGAGCCTGGAATTATGGTGCTAAATCTTAGTGATCATTAAGTGGGTCACCACCCAATTTTCTGACTTGTTTTGCAGTGGTGGTTAAGCAAACGCCACACTTGTTAAGCAAACCCATTTTCCCTAATAGGCATTTTTTACTAGAAACTAAAGTACATGCTTGTTGTCGTTGTTAGTTGCGAAGTCGTGTCCGACCCATCGTGACCCCATGGACAACGTTCCTCCAGGCCTTCCTGTCCTCTACCATCTTCTGAAAGTACATGCTAGAAACCAGCAAAAAAAGAAAAAAGCCACTAAAAATCATGTTGACATGCCTGCAGGTTATTGCAAACAGCTGTAAATGTGAGCTGGTTGCCAAGTGTCCCAAATCTGATCATATGATCATGCAACTGTTGGAAATTCAAAATCAGATCGTAAGTATTTCTGGGGAGCTCCATTGTAACTTTGATTGCTAAACAACTGATTGATAAGTGAAGACTATCTGTAGTTTTCCAGTGCATTTTTGTTCATTATCTGTAGTTTTCCATTTTCATTATCCTTTGTATGTGTTACATATGTCATGTTCTCTGACTCTTCCTTAAAATGTAATACCCAGGACTAGGTACAATTCTCAAGATGAAATCTGGTCAACATGTGGAGATACATAGACACATCCTTGAGACTGAGAAGAAATATTGGAGTAGGATTCATATGATAATACAGAAAATTCTTAAAGCGAATATAGAAAGAAAGCCAGAGATTTTCTCTTGGGGCTAATGGACAAAGACCTGGAAAAAAATATACGGAACCTTGATGTTATATATGTTGACAGCAGCTAGATTACTTTATGCTCAGAAATGGAAGAACACATCAATTCCCACAATGGGAGGAATGGTTGCAAAAACTGATGAAGCTAGCAGAGATGGCTAAATTGACTGTACTGATTAAAGAAAAGAATACAAATACTTTTATTGTTACGTGGAAACCACTTCTGGACTTTGTGCTTGAGGTGGAAAAAATGCAATTTTGATTTTGGGCTTTACCATTTAGATAGATTTATTGTTATCGAAATGGCTAGTTTACACTATTTTGTAAAAGTAAAAAGTTGAGGTTTGATATTCTTTTACTGCACCAAAGGAAGCTGGAAGTCAATGACTTTTTTTTTTCCCCTTCCCTCACTTTTCTATTCCCTTTCCCCTTCCCTATCCTTGCCACTATTTACTTTTGTATTTTCTTTGTATTGTGTACTATAAACTAATTTAACTACGAGAAGTTCCCTGAGGATGGGCTCCAGCACAAGCCCAAAAGCTTGGAAGAACAAACCTGTGATCCTGGTGACCGACTCAGATTGGATCCTGCAACATTGCAAACTAAATAGTAGAGATGAACTCTAACCGTTAGTACAGATTGAAATTCCCCGGCTTTTGCCTGCACCCCTTAAAAGCTGCTCGAGGGTGTCCCACTTAAACTGTAGAGTGGCTTTTCAGAATATGTTAGTATGTTAGGAGAAACAGCTCAGTCCCATCACAGGAGTGGACACTCGTTCATGCAATATTGGATTCTGCCCTTTTTGTTTAAATAAAATAAAGTCCACAATAGAGTTAGTACAGGTAGTCTTTGACTTATGACCACAATTGAGCCCAAAATATTCATTGCTAAGCAAAGCAGCTGTTAAGGGAGTTTTGCCCCCTTTTATAACCTTTTCTAATACAGTTCTTAAGTGAATCACTGCAGTTTTTAAGTGAATTATGAGGTCATTAAATGAATCTGGTTAACTTTGCTTGTCAGAAACCAGCTGGGAAAATTGCAAGTGGGGATCACATGAGCCCGGGACAGTGCAACTGTCATAAATACATGCAAGTTGCCAAGCACACAAATTTTGATTACAGGGATCCATGGGCATGCTGCAATGGTTGTAGGTGTGAAAAATAGCAATAGCGATAGCACTTAGAATTATATACCACTTCACAGTGTTTTATAGCCCTCTTTAAGCAGTTTTACAGACTCAGCATATTGCTCCCAACAAACTGCCTCCTCATTTTACTCACTTGGGAAGGATGGAAGGCTGATTCAAGCTTGAGCCGGTCAGGATCGAACTCCTGGCAGTGAGCTGTGAATTAGCCTGCAATACTGCATTCTAACCACTGCGCCACCACAGTCATTAATCACTTTTTTCAGTGCTGTTGTAACTTTGAACGGTCACTAAACGGATGGTTGTAAGTCAAGGACTACTTGTGTATAAAAACCAACACACGGTTGCATGATTTAAAAGGGCAGCACTAAAATGGTAAGAGTCTTTTTACATCAAGGGATTATTCCACCCTGGGTAAACACTCAAGCCTCATTTAAACCTTTCCATGGTAATATACCAAGAATAAACACCTCGTGCAATCAGCAGCAGTGGCATTTCATACCGCCCATTAGTTAGGAGGCTTGCAAGAGGAAGCACTAGTTTCCCAAACTGCAAATGTTTGGATGGGCTGTCAAAAAGCCATTCAGTAAATGTGTTCCCCTCCAAGAAAAACAAACCCTGAGCAAACAAATCAAGTGGTGCAGAAATCCTTTGCACAAGATGATAGGCAAGGCCTCCACGCTGACACTGTAGGCAAGCCAAGTTTTCATGTACTCGGATGGCTGACGGCCAACTCCTGACATATTCATTATATTCCATCATGTTAGGTGCAGATTGCATTGAAGTGATGACAGTTACAAGACAGCCAACAAGAACATGGACATTCTGGCAACAGGTGGCCTTTCTCTTGCACTGGGGAAAGTTAATCTAGTTTATCATCAAAGTATATTACATTTGAGAAGTGTCATGTTTGAAAAGGTTTTTGAGGCAGATCAGACAGAAGAAGCATTCTTCCGCAGAATGGAAGTGTCTCACCTATGTTCCATTTTTTTCAGGGTATTCTACTTTTTATTCTTGGTTTAGGTCAGGGGTGTCCAACTTTGGCCACTTTAAGACTTGTGGACTTCAACTCCCAGAATACCCAAGTCAGCCATGCATGAAAGTCATCAGAATATTACTGCCCTTTTGTAGAAAAGGATCTCAGGATAACACTGTCGGGGGCTGCATATCACAGTTGCTGACTGGGGGATTCTGGGAGTTGACATCCACAAGTCCTAAAGTGGCCAATGTTGGACACCCCTGGTATAGATGATTTAAGAAATTGTTATGGTGCTTCAAGTAGGAGACTTGCAGTTCCAAATTCAATTTGAGTCCTTTATCAATGACCAACAGAAGTAGGTTGATCAGAAGTTCAAAATGTAGCATATTTGTTCAGATATACAAGATAAGAGTGGTATATCATATATGTTGTATGCTTAGTTTCTTCAATCCTCCCTTCTTTCCTAAAGTTGACCTTTTTCAATGTCATAAAGATTGGGCCATTTTTTAGTTAGAATTAGGCAACTGCGATATGCAGCCCCCGATATGTTACCCTGAGATCTTTTCTACAAAATGACAGCAATATTCTGGTGACTTTCATGATACAACTCTATAGAAGTATTGAATTCCATTTAAATTTAAATTAAATATTGCTCAAATTAACAAACACACCAAGTTTTACATTTTAAATTGTTTTTGTCCTGACCTTTCCAATGTTGCCCTGGTCATACCCATTTTTTTTTTTTTTAGAATGATTGAGAATGGCCCTTGACGCATCATACAGACACCAAATGCCCTTGGTCTGAAAAAAGTTGTGTCATTCCTGGTCTAAGAAAGGAGGCTGGAGACGACCTCTATCTAAGAGCACCTGCAGAAGGATGGGAAGAACAAGTGATGAAAAATATGTTGCAACACAACCTTTTCCCCTTACCTTTTAGGCGAGGCATCACAGTGCAGGTACTGTACATAAGGGGTGGATTTTCTTTGTGATCTACCAAGGCATTCATTCATTCGTTCGTTCGTTCGTTCGTTCGTTCGTTCGTTCGTTCGTTCGTTCGTTCGTTCGTTCGTTCGTTTATTTATTTATTTTCCTCAAAAATAAATTGATTGGATCAGCTCAAGGTGCAATACCTACCTAACGCCTTGCCTTGTGCTTTCCCCACCACAACCTTGTGTGGAGAAAAAGTGACTGACATCACTCATAATGACTGGCTGTGGAGATTTCTGTCTCTTTCCTTTTATAAATCTTCAGCCAGATAAGACTGAGAATAGACAAAGTTTAAGTTTATTTGTTTATTTATTTAAGAAAATTGATACCGACTCAGGGCAGCTTACAAAAATAAAAATCCAACATAAAAAACAATAAAAAGCAATAACCCTCCCACCACCTCCTGGGTTTAGCATAATGAGTGAACCCCTAAAATTCCTTTAGAAGACAACCTGAGTTATGCCTGTACAACTGGATCTGGATAAAAAAATGCATATATTTGAAATGGAAGGAAGTTGAAATAACAAATTTTCTTCTTGGAAAGGCACTGTGGAAGGTTTTCTGTTTGTTGTTCTTCCAATAGACAGAACCTCTAAAACAGAAAATATTTTTATGGTGCCTCTCCGAAAAGGAATAGTTTGCAGGGTATACTGTTTGAAGGGGTTTTATATATATATATATATATATATATATATATATATATATATATATATATATATATATATATATATATGGTAAAAACAAGGATTACCCAGGTTTCGCATTTTTAGTGTAATTAGGGATATATATATATATACGACATAAGTACAACATCTCTACAAAAGTTCCTAATTATTACTACAGCTGATATAAATTGGAATGATTTTGGATCCTCATGTACATCCTATTTGCCATTTGTCTATATAATACAAAAATTATTGTTATGCATAACTACATCATTCTCGTAACTTTTCATTACATTGGAATAACTAGGAAGAAATCTGACATATTTCACATTCTGTACTGCTATCTGGGTTGCCAAGAATAAATTATATAGCTAATGCAATAAATTAAATCATTTTCAATCCAGGAAGTATATCTGGAATGAAGAACTTTAGCTGATCCCTGTAATAACTGAGCATTTGAATATATTTCAAAAAGAGTTCAATTGCAGCTACCAATTCAGCACAAACATCTAGTTGCCACAGCGATGGTAACAATCTTGCATTTTGAATTTTAATAGTTTACTTTATCTGGATTTTCTTCAACTGATGCAGTGGGAGAAGGCAATTCATTACAAAGACCCCATTAATGAAGAAACAGTAGGGAGCTTTGACTTGGCTTAGATATGGTAGACATTATCAATGTCTTGCTATTTAAAAAACACTGAGGATGAATCAGCAGAAGGGAAAGGATCATTTGTCATCCAGCTTTGAGCTTTCCAAGGAACAATTTTGCTGCCATATGTCTGAAGTTAAAATGGGGAAAAAAATGAATCTCTCTAGTAAAGAAACCTTTAAGACATTTTCAGAGAACTGGAAGTACGATGGAACACCTGAACAGACCTTATTCTTCAGCCAAAAACCTCTCTGTAAAATTGCTGCTTCTATTACACTTTTTGGTATGAAGAAGAAAGAAGAGGAGGAAGGGGGGGGGGGGAAAGACTTCCAATCTTAAAATTAAAATATTTTGATTTAATAAACAAAAAATACATTTCCTATTTTGCGAACTAGCATTGTATATGGTAGAAACACAGACACAAAAGAAATGAAATCTTGATTTATGTAGTGACCAGTGCTATGCATTACTCAAGAGGCAATTTACTTGATGCTGAGAACATTTTAGGCAATGGAAGAATATATCTAATTATTTTATAATGGCCACTGGTTTTAAATAAGCTATAGTACGTCAAATAATTGCAGTATCTTCTTACACCTTTTTCAGAAAGTGTATGAACTAGAGAATGGGTGCACAATAATTCATTAGATCCAGAATGTCTCTGCTTAATTTACTTCTGCTGGTAATTATCCATCTAGTGAGATTTAAATAATACCATATTTAATAATAATCCTCTCTCTCTATGTAAAGATATATTTGCATGCAGATGGAGGATGTTATCATAATGAGACAACCTATTTTTTCCCCCAAAATGTAACACGAGCATGCTTTATTACAAGCATTGGAGGAATTCATGATTCTCATATACAATTGCCATTGACACGATATAAAAGAATACTCAACCTGACACATTATGAATGGATTGAGAAAACCTCATAAAGCTGGTCTCAAACATGGTGGATACAACAATTCTGATCTAGCTCAGGAGGTGCATAACAGCATTCTTCAGATGTGGCGAAACTTTACATCTTATAACCTAAATTCAACATGGCCAACAAAGAAACAGTGGGAACTGTTGGCAAAATTAATGTGAGAAAAAAGAAGATAAGTTTAGATCCTTATGTTAGTCTTTGAGAATTTGATTTGGTGATGAGTTTAAGACATATGTGATTTTTATCCTGGACATGCCCTTTTTCTACTTTGTCTAGTCCAATTTTCCCCTTGTCTGGATCAAGACATTCCACAAGATTCAAATGAAGCTTTTGATCTGAAAAAAGGTGATGTACCTATGATAAAAAGACACTTGTTGTAGTTCCAAAGCCATAGAATGCTGTTCCAAATATATATGACAAGAGATGTCATAGCAATTGCATGGATATCTTTACAAACCAAATACCGTGTTTCCCCGAAAGTAAGGCCTGCCCTGAAAATAAGCCCTAGCTTGATTTTTGGGGGTGGGCCTAATATAAGCCATACCCCCCAAATAAGCCCTATTTTTGGGCCGAGGCACACACCTAAAAATCAAGCTAGGGTGGGGGTAGAGCTGCCCCACATGCCCTGTACCCACTTACCTTGCAGCCAGTCCCTCCTTGCTAGGCCACTTTGTCTACGGCTTCCTCTGCAGCCATGGCCACATTTCTCAGTCACAGGCCTTTCCAGAAGGCCTCTGCAGCTGAGAACTGAGTTATGGATTCAATCCACAGCTCGGTTCTGCAAGACCTCTGCAGCCGAGGACCGATCTATGGACTGAAAGCGAAAGCCTGGCAAAAAGAGTGCCGGAGTAGCAGTGAGGAGGCGGCGAGTGAAAGTGGCAAGAAGAGAGGCCGGAAGGGAGCCAGGAAACACTGATTAGAGACTTTGAGTTACTTTACTGGGGCAGCAATTAACTTGAACTGACGCCGAGGACTTGCTTGAGATCTTTGACTTTTGGCTTTGATTTGACTCTGGAGCGGACTGGTTGACGGAAAGCTGGTTTTTCTTTGAGGAAGGAACAGTGATTGAATGACAGGAGGAACTGGCCTGGGATAGTGGCTTGCAATTCTGGAAGGAGCCTGCCAAGGAGATAGCGGGGGCGATTATATGGACCTAAAAAACGGAATGGAGTGAGAAGAAAGAAGAAAGAAACTAAAGAGAGGTCGAAGGATATATTGGACTAAAAATTATAATTAGAAGAAAGATATTAGAATTTGAAACGTATCGATAGATTTGTAAAAGAGAAAAAAAGTGGAAGGATGAAGAGAGAGAAGTGGAAAGTGGATATTTTGGAGGAATAGCAAGTTGTGGGGAAGGTTATTAAAAATGGCAAGCAATCCATATTTATCTAAGATTGGTGGGGGGAAGAAAAATGCCAGCCCTATGAGTCAGAAATCATTACACGATATGCTTCAAAGGGAGCATTCTGACCCACTTAAAGATCTTCAGGCAATGATGCAGACAATGCAGGAAGTCATGTTGAAGAACCATGAGGAAATTAAAAAGGAGCTGGAAGCGGTAAGAAGCGATACAGGAAAAATGAAAGAGAAGATTCAGGCAATGGATGGAAGATTTGAAGCCTTCCAACAGCAAATCACAAAAAATGAACAGAAGTTGTTGGAAGTAGAACGAAGAATGGACAATGAGGAAAAGAAGGTCGAAGAGATGAATAAAAATTTAACCTTGATTAACAAAGAATTAACGACAGCGGTGACGCTACTGGAAGCGGAGAAGGCAGCTCAATATCTTAGATTTCAAAATGTTACCGAGGAGAGAGGGGAAGACCTTCGAGAAAAAATGGCAGACTTATTGGTAGGAACTCTTGGGAAAGATAAAGAAGAGTTGATTGCTGGGATGGATGAGACATATAGGGTGCAGACAAATTATGGAAGAAGATACAATCTGCCTAGAGAGGTCCATGTGAAATTTATAAGAAAGGCAATCCGAGATGAAATACTATATAAGACACGTGATGAACAGTTGGAGTATAGAGGGAAACAAATTATAGTGTTAAAACAAATACCTAAAAGGATGAGAGATTTGCAGAAGAATTACCATTTTTTGACGTCTAGGCTGCACCAAAGTAAGGTGGATTTTAGATGGTTAACACCGGAGGGGATTATTGTGACTTGGCAGGAGAAGAGACTCAGATTAGATACAGTGGAGAAAGCTGAAGAATTCTATAGACACTACTGTACCTCAGAGGAAGACTTGGGAGAAGCAAAAGGGGGAGGAAGACAAGAAAGACTAGAACAGCAGGGGAGAAGTATTGAGGAGTTGAAGGAAATAAGAATTACCAGAAGTACCAAGGCACGACAGAAACAAGAGGATGGGGGAGGAGTATAGGATATGGTCAACGAATATCAGGGGTTTGAACTCACCAGTAAAAAGTTGGAAAGTCTTTAGTAAACTTATTAAAGTAAATGCAGATATTATCGCACTACAAGAGGTTCATATCAAAGACAATCAAAAATATTTATTAGAGCAGCCTAAATTAGGGAAGTTATATGCTTCATTAGATGAGAGGAAAAATAAGGGAATAGCTTTGTACGTGAAACAGGAGATAACTTCCAAACAAATTTATAAGGATAAAGAGGGAAGGATTTTGATAGTGGAGGCTAAGTTGAATAAAAAAAATATAATAATTGCTGTAATTTACACGCCAAATGGAGCCCAAGTATCTTTCTTTAAAAAACTGCATAGTAAACTAAGTGATATAGAGGGAGATGGGTTCTGCGTGATTGGGGATTTTAATGCGATAGTAGACAGAATAAAAGATTATAAAAGTAATGAGGTAAGGAAAGGATATAAAAAAATACTTCCCAAAACATTTTTGAGATGTGCATAGACCTCAATTTGCAAGATGTTTGGAGGGAAAGAAATGAAGACAAAAGGGAATATACATACTATTCTAATAGACATAGATCCTGGACTAGGATAGATATGTTATGGTTATCCAAAGAATTAGACTCGGTAATTCAAGAAATGAATATAGAACCCAGTCTCTGGGCAGATCACAATCCCATAAGTTTTTGCTGGAAAGGGCAAAGGAGTAGGCCAAGATGGACTCTCCAAAGAGTGATCCTTAGAGAGAATGAGTTTAAGGAAAAGATGGAGAAAGAAATGCACTTTTTCTTTCAAACGAATAAAAATGGGGATACATCATTGCAGAACATATGGGATACGGCTAAAGCGTATATGAGGGGAGTTGCAAACTCATATATGGCTAAGAGGAATAAGGGGAAAAAACAATATAGGATGAGGCTTCAGGAAGAATATAGACAGGCCAAAATACAACATCAGGGAAACCCAAATAATAAAAGATTGAAAAATAAAATGGACTTAATTAAACATAAACTTTACATAGAAGACTCGGAAAAGCTAGCACAACAGCTTAAGGTCGCCAAACAAAACAATTTTGAACACGCAAATAAACCTGGAAGATGGTTGGCGTATAAATTACGAAGACAGAAAGAGAAGCAACAGATTATTAATCTACAAAATGAGAAAGGAGAGATCCCATGTGATGAGAAGGGGAATTGCCCAAAGATATTATGGAAAACTATATAAGAGGAATGAGGGACAAAGTGTAGAAAGGATAATAGAATATTTGGAAAAGGCAGGCATACCAAAGATACCAGAGGATATAAAATTTATGTTAAATGAGGAAATAAGAATGATGGAAATAATTAAGGCTATAGGTAAACAAAAGAACAATAAGGCGGCCGGCCCAGATGGAATACCAGTGGAGCTGTACAAAGAGCAGCAAAATGTATTTAATCAACACCTATTAGAAGTCTTTAATGCCGTTTTAACTGAAGCAAAAATACCTAAATCTTGGTTAGAGGCAAACATAGTACTAATACCAAAAGAAGATGCGGACAGAACACAGATACAAAATTATAGGCCTATCTCCCTACTAAATGCCGATTATAAGATCTTTGCGTCAATAATGGCAGAGAGATTTAAAAACTATTTAACTGACTTAATACACTGCAACCAAAATGGGTTTTTACTGAATAGGTATATTAAGCGGAACATAAGGACAATTATGGACATTTTAGAATTTTATGAATTGCATAGTGACCGTCAAGTGACACTTTTGTTTCTTGACGCACAGAAGGCATTCGATAATGTCAACTGGCTATTTCTGATTCAACAATTGAAACTAATGGATGTTGGTAAAAAAAAATTAAATGTAATAACTGCAATATACCTTGAACAGAATGCTCAGATTATAATAAATGGTGAGGCCACTAATAAATTTAGCATTCAGAAAGGCACAAGACAAGGATGCCCTCTCTCGCCGTTGCTGTTCATATATACATTGGAGATTTTGGCAAGAGTAGTAAGGCAAGAGGAGCAGATCAAAGGGCTTGTGATCAAGAAGGAAATATACAAACTCCAAGCATATGCTGATGATTTAGTATTTATATTGGAAGATCCAGTGAAATCAGGTCGGAAGCTATTTGAAATATTGGAAGAGTATGGAGATTTGGCAGGCTTGAAAATAAATAGAAACAAAACAAAGATCATAGCAAAAAATATGACTAACACACAAAAAGAAAACCTTGGGGGAAAATTAGGTATACAAACAGTTCCTAAAATAAAATATCTGGGAATTGTTATTTCCACACGATGTTCGTCAATTAAAGAGGACAATTATGGGAAATTAGTAAAGCACATAAAAGTTGACTTAGATCGTTGGAGAAACCTACATCTCTTGCTTCTCGGAAGAATCTCTGCAGTGAAAATGAATATTTTACCCAAAATGATATTCTTGTTTCAAAATATTCCAATCCAACTAGATAAAAATTTTTTAAAAGAGTTGAACAAATTAACTTTAGATTTCGTGTGGCAAGGAAAGAAGGCGAGAATAAAACAAAAGTCTCTACAGGATGCCAAAGAGAGAGGGGGATTAGGCTTTCTGGATTGGGAGCTGTATTATCGAGCAGCGGCCTTGACATGGATTAGGGATTGGATCACCCTGGAAAACAAAACATGTTTATATCTAGAGGGGCATGATCTCCAGCAGGGCTGGCATGCTCACTTATGGACAGGGAAAAGTAGGAACCATCAATATTTTTTGAGGCATAAAGTTCGGCAAGAACTCATAAAAAGTTGGAATATAGTTAAAAGCCAACACTATATAGAAGTTCCAGGTTGGCTCTCACCATTAGAAGCAGTTACATACCCCAATGTATACAGGCAAGATAAGGTTATTACATATAAAGATATTCTGTCAGAGGAAGCAAAGACAAGAGTTGAGACAACAAGGAATAGTTTTGGAATGGTGGTCTTATCTTCAGATGCAAGCGAGATATGTGAAAGATAAGAAAGAGTGGGGTATTAATAGACAAGATACGGGGCTTGACAAAATACTACTAGGCTCGGAGAGGAAACAAATTAAAAATATATATAAATACATGCTAGAATATAAACTATATGAGGAACAAGTTAAAGAAATGATAGTAATCTGGGCAAGAGATTTGGGATATGCTATAAATCTGGAACAATGGCAGCAAACTTGGGAACATAATAATAAAATTACATTGGCGACAACTTACAAAGAAAATCTCTACAAGATGCTTTATAGATGGCATCTGCCACCGGCCAGACTCGCAAAAATGTATAGTGGTTACTCACCAATTTGTTGGAAGTGTAAAAAGGAAAAGGGTACATTTTTTCACGTTTGGTGGGTTTGTAAAGAAGCACAGGTTTATTGGCTTAGGGTCTGGAAATGGATAATAGAAATGACGGGTCAGAAAATTCAATATAAACCAGAGATGTTATTATTAGGGATACTAGGATAAAAAGTAGGAACCATCAATATTTTTTGAGGCATAAAGTTCGGCAAGAACTCATAAAAAGTTGGAATATAGTTAAAAGCCAACACTATATAGAAGTTCCAGGTTGGCTCTCACCATTAGAAGCAGTTACATACCCCAATGTATACAGGCAAGATAAGGTTATTACATATAAAGATATTCTGTCAGAGGAAGCAAAGACAAGAGTTGAGACAACAAGGAATAGTTTTGGAATGGTGGTCTTATCTTCAGATGCAAGCGAGATATGTGAAAGATAAGAAAGAGTGGGGTATTAATAGACAAGATACGGGGCTTGACAAAATACTACTAGGCTCGGAGAGGAAACAAATTAAAAATATATATAAATACATGCTAGAATATAAACTATATGAGGAACAAGTTAAAGAAATGATAGTAATCTGGGCAAGAGATTTGGGATATGCTATAAATCTGGAACAATGGCAGCAAACTTGGGAACATAATAATAAAATTACATTGGCGACAACTTACAAAGAAAATCTCTACAAGATGCTTTATAGATGGCATCTGCCACCGGCCAGACTCGCAAAAATGTATAGTGGTTACTCACCAATTTGTTGGAAGTGTAAAAAGGAAAAGGGTACATTTTTTCACGTTTGGTGGGTTTGTAAAGAAGCACAGGTTTATTGGCTTAGGGTCTGGAAATGGATAATAGAAATGACGGGTCAGAAAATTCAATATAAACCAGAGATGTTATTATTAGGGATACTAGGATAAAACATAAATAAAGACGATATATATTTAATTATATATGTGATAACAGCGGCAAGAATCTTGTTTGCCCAAAACTGGAAAGCAGCTGAAGTGCCTAGCGGGAACGCGCTAATAAGGAAAATTCTATATTGCACTAAAATAAGGAGGAAACAGAATACTACCTAATATGGAATAAATTTTACAAGTGGAGGGAAATAAGAAGGAAGTCGATAGAAGGGATATAAATAGAGGACTAGAAATGTATTATTGCATATGTAATATTTACTCTTATATGTAAAGTAAGGAATGATTAGACAAAGATGTATGTCAATGATGATACACCACGTTCAATGTTTTTTTTTAACTTTGTATTCAATAAAAGTATTTTTTTAAAAAATTCATGAACAAGTCTATATTTTTTGCTTTCAGAATGACGAAATAATGCTTCCCAATACTAATACCAAAGATACTATTTCTTAAAATTAGCATGAATATATATTGCAAAAGTATTGGGCCAAACTTCAGATTTGTATAAATTATTTTTTATGACAAACTTTCACATCATGAAGAACAGTAATAAATATTGCAGGAACACTGCCAAACCCTTAACTGTGTTGGTGTTAACATACATTGCTACAATACATGCTGTGGCAATTAGCATTAGACCAGAAAGATTAATACTGGGGGCATTTTTCCCACCTTTACAGGATGTAAATTAACTCTCTTATCGATTGTGTATAAGCAAGGTAATGTGTTAACTGTTAAAAATACTGCAGGGTATAAGAAATTTATTAGAGAGCTAGTCTCGGGAGTCATGCTAAATAAGGTTTTTTTCCCCCAAGTGAAACCTGTTTACAGAAGTTTCCACCTGTAGCCATAAAAGAGTGCTACTAATGAAACCAAACATTGAAATAATAAAAAAAAGAAGGGAAATCCTAGAACCGGAAAAAGATTTTCTTACAAAAAGAAAGTTAAGCTAGAGGGAAATAAGAATATGTAATTGCTTCCGAGTGTTGGTTTAGGGTTTTCCATTAAATGTGCTGATGGAAAGCAAGTCAGTGGGAATTAGCAATGAAGTAGCCATCATTGGGGAAATTGCATTCAATCAGGAAATGGCATTTAAACAGTCTTGAGAGACAGTAATGAAGAATTTTGGGGGCCTACTGACGAGTCAATACATACCCAGCAATTTTTAGGAAGAGCGATGTGGTCTGTGCAAACCATTCCTATAGAAGGTGCTGGATGAGCAGGGAGAAGAAATTCAATTTGAGGGTCAAGAGTGCAGAGAGCGGAAGGAAAAAAGACATGGGAGACTGAAAAGGCAGATCTGTTTGTTTGTTGTCTTTATTTATTTATTTGTTTGTTTATTGACTTGTATGCTCCCCATCTCACCTGGAGGCAGAAAGGGTCAAGGCAAACAAAGAGAAAGGAAACTGAGAAGTCAACTTGCAAATAAAGATGGATAATACTAGGAATAGGAAGGAAGGAAGGAAGGAAGGAAGGAAGGAAGGAAGGAAGGAAGGAAGGAAGGAAGGAAGGAAGGAAGGAAGGAAGGAAGGAAGGAAGGAAGACCATATACCTTCCTGTCTATAGACCTGATTCTCAAGGACTGGTTAAACATTGGGCTTCCAGAAGTTCATAGAAGGAAGAGAATTAAGGTTGGTGTTCCCTTGCGATAGCTACTCATGCTTTTAACTGGGTCACCTCAGCATGGTCGCTTTGGCATAGGTGAGGACAGTTCAGGGAACTATTGATATCACTCTTTTTTTCTGATTTGTACACAACTACTTTACAGTTAACTTTGCAATCGACTATATCGAAGCAGAAGTTTCCCAGAAAGAAAGGAGCACATTCCAGAAATTGGGGGACGGGCACAAGAGGCAGCATAGCCCCAGGGCTGGTTAGGAGAAGAGGAAGAGAGTTAGGACAGAAACTCCCCAGAATCTCCTGAGGTATATCTGTTAGGGTGAGAGTAGTAAGATTCTGTTATGTGTATGCAAACAAAGAACTAAACTCTGGAAGAATTATTCTGCATCGTTCTTGGGCTTAGCCTGACAAAACTTTCCATCTATATCACAACTCAGTAGGGTTGCTCCAGGGATACCCAAAAGCTGGGCATATGTGGTCTAAGGAAGCATCATACCGGAGGTGTTAAGCTCAACTCCTAGAAAGCTCAACAACTTCCTTGAGGCTATAACTACATTTCAGTGAGACCCTCTACAGCAGGGTTCCCCAACCTTTTGGGTACCAGGGACCGGTTACATGGAGAGAGATTTTTCCGCGGACCAGAGGGGGCGTGGTTTTGTGTTTGCCTGCATCCTGTGGATGGGGCTTTCCTTGTTTGTGTGGACCAGTTGCTGGCATGCCGTGGCCCGGTACTGGTCCACGGACCAGGGATTGGGGACCCCTGCTCTACAGCACAGGTGTCAAACTCGCTGTGTCACATGACGTGTTGCAACATATCATGACTTTTTTTGCATTGCTGGAGCTAGGGTGGGCACGGCCTCCACATGATGCAACCGGCCTGCGGGTCGGCAGTTTGACATCCCTGCTCTATAGGCTTCTGCCTGCTTTGTGATTGCACTGCCTGGGCTCCCATCCAGTCTGTTAAGGAGAATCAGCCTCAGTTGGCTCAGAGAGAGAGGTTTCCTGGGATAAGCAAAAGCTTTCAAGGACAGGAAAAGCTCAGAGTTGGCTGCCCAACTGCTCAGCTTTCCCTTTGAGTGATTTTAGCTAGAAATGAAAAGTTCTTTAAAAAATGGTTTCTCTCCAGGATAATCAAAGGCTGGCAAAGAGGGAAAGAGCTCAGAGTTTGTTACACAGCTCTGCAATTTTCCCATAAGTAACTTTAGAAATTGATGGAGAGATTATCTCAAAATAATTTTTTTTCTCCCGCTCTGGCCAAAACATCACTTTTTCTGCCGTGTTTGCTCAATGAGTCATCCATTTACTCAGGATCGATTTCTCAAAAGGCTTCCTCGTTCCTAGTGTCTCACAAATATTGCTTTCCCCTTGTGTTTAGAGTGGTCAGTATTAATGAAATTTGTAATCCAGTTAACCTTTCATCAGGAGGCCTACATGCCTCCTTATCCCTATAAAGCATTATTGAGTCTACTCCTCCAGACTATGAATCAACCAAATATCAAGTCAAAATGACACACAAGCAGTGACATCATGATGCAGACCCCACCTTTGCATCCTTACTGTATGTCCTACATGTGCCATGAGTTGTAAGTGGCAGGTTTTGCATCATGATATAATAGCATACATTTTGTCACTTTTGCCTCTCCCTATGGACATCTGTATATTAAACTGGAGCAAAGGTTCATGGTTTCAAAAGGGGCAGACAATAAAGAAAGGAGAATTCATCATAAGTGTTTCCCTATTCTAATCCCATATCTCTACCCAAACCCGCCATGCTATGAAGGCTTTTCTATCTGTAAACAGGTAGTCCTCGACTTACAATTCGTTTAATGACTGTTCAATGTTACAACGGCACTTCAAAAAGTACCTTTTGACCATTTTTGACACTAATGATTGTTGCAGCATCCCTGTGGTCACACAATCAGGCACTTGGCAACTGGCTCATATTTATGATGGTTGTGGTGTCATGTTATCCCCTTTGGCGACCTTCTGACAAGCAAAGTCAATGGGGAAGCCAGATTCACTTAACGACCGTTTTACTAACTTAACAATTGCTGTGGTTCACTTAACAACTGTGGCAAAAAAGCTCATAAAGTGGGGCAAAACTCACTTAACAAATGTTTCGCTTAGCAACAGAAATGTTGAGCCCAAATTGTGATCCTAAGTCAAGGACTATTCGTAATCCTAAAATGGTGAAAGTCTCATAGGAGAACCCATATGGGAGATGGTTTCTAATGAAACTGTGGGCTTCATTTCAATGCATAGAGTTAGATGGCACCATTTAGGCTAGAGGGCCCAATGTCCTACTTAGTGCAGGAATCCAAAGTACAACGTCTCAGGGAGAAGGCTATCCAACTTCCTCTTGAATACACCCAATGAAAGGAAGCCCACAACCTTTTTTTGAGTAATTGATTCCACCATAAAAAGGGCTCTTGCTTTAAGATAGTTTTTGTAACATTCAATTAGAATGTCACTCAAACCCATTAACCTGTGTTCTGTATTCTGGAATGAGAGAGATTGGCATTGAATTGTTTCTATTAGTCAATATGTACTATCATACTCCACCTCAATCATCTTTTCTCAAGGCTTAACAGACCCAACTTTCTCTGTAGGATTTACTTTCTAATTCCCTGACCATCTGTGCTGCCCTTCTTTGAACCTGTTCCAAAATCAGTAGGGGTTCATTCTGAAGTTCCTCTCATTGTGGGCCTAAAAACAATTCCTGTTTTTAACTGGCATGTCTCCAGTTCCCTTCAACTTATTTCTAGCTCATAGCAGAGGTCACTTAATTTTTTCCCAATGTGATTTTCATCATGGATACCATCTAGGATGTTTTGTTGATGATGTGGTTGACAATGTACTCTGAGAGTGGGATCTGTTCAACTCTTATTGGCCAAGTTTCTCTATTAAGTTTAGTTCAGGGATTTTCCATCCATTTTTCCAGCCCATTTTATTTCTGCCTTCTATCCCACCCAATTTTGTACCATTTGCAGATTTGATAATGCATTCCTTCCATCACTTCATCCAAATTATTAATGAAACTATTAAAGAATACACTGGACTGATCCTCAAGGTCCTTCACTTAACATGTCTCTCCAATTGGATGAGCACTGTTTGAGTACAATTTTTGAGCCAGCTGAGTATCCATGTAATTGTCAAGACATCAAATTATACTTAACTAGGTTTTAATGAGCATATACTGGGATACTCTGTCAAATATTCTACTGAAGTCAAGGTATGTTTGTATGCCTATAGCAGTCCAATAATCCATTAAGGATGATAACTGATTAAAACCAAAACAAAACAGACCCGTCTATCAAGATTTGTTTTTGACAAATCTCTGCTGACTACCATAATTAGAGCATTCTTCTCAAAAGCTTGCAGATTGATCTCTTTATGATATGCTCTACAATTTTCAGTACCCAAAGAAGAATTTCATCCAGTCCCGGAGATTTAAACTCATTCCAGGTGAGGTGACATTCTTTGATGATGTTTCTGTTGATCACAGACTTCATTCCTGCCCGTTCAACTTGCCCTTTGCAATCTTTTTATTGGAAAAAATAAAATCAAATGGGAATCTTTTTCTTTTATCTGTTAACATTTGTCTTCTTTATTAGGCAGCTGACATATAAATTCTTTCTTTTACCTTTCTCATGAGCACATCTAAAAAAGCCTGTTTTTTTTCTACTCTTGGCATCCTTTGATAATTTCAGCTTGATTTAAGTTTTCACATTCCTATTTCCAGTGCTACATTTCCAAGCTAACTGTTGATAGTCTTCCTTTCCATTTCTCTTCTGAATGTACTTTCTTAGTTTTAAGATATTTTTTGTAGCTACAATGACTTCTTTGGCAGTTCTCTGTTGAAATTGTTGCAACTGAAGATCTTTGGGTGAATATAAACAAAAGGAGAAGTAAAAGAATACACCATATCCAATGATTCTTTAAGAAGGCTAATTATTTCTTGTTTCTCCATTGGAATTCTGACAAAAGTGGTTACATGGAAGTGCTTACATATAAACATGTTTTTCCCAAATGAAAGGCTTATGTTAATAATATTGGTGAATATTTGTGATCAAAGAACATCATCCTTGACTTCAGCAGTAGAGGTGAACAATGTAAGAGGATTAGTAATGATTTTCTACTGAGCTTTCCTGCAAGTACAACAAAACCTCTGAAAGTTGACCACCCAAGGGACTGAACGAAAGTCAACATATGGAGGTGGTCAACATATGGAACAACCGTAGTGTTATGTACACATGCCTCATTTTATTGTACAGCTTTTATTAGAGAATGTGATACAGAAACACACATAGTGAAAACACAGGAAAATCATTCATACGATACTGTATCATATAAAATCAATACATTTACGTATGTATTGTTTTCTCATGGTTTGAGCATTCTTTCTGGAAAAAAAAAGAGTCAATTTTAGTCTGTTTCTTATTCTTTTTATGAAGGTAAGTGGAGAAATACTCTCAATGCTGGGTATACCACTCAGCATACCTGGGCTTTTTTCCACGGCAAATGACTTTAACTGCATTATCAAATGACTGACATCTTCTTCTTTCGGAATATCTGCAATTCCTGTTTTCTCCTCACTTAATTCTTCTGCTTCATCAGTTGCTTCCAGCACTTTTTTTACTAGGTTGTACCTCAGTCAATACTGATTGGAAAATTGTTTCTGGGTTAGGATTAGGGTTAGGATTTTGCTTCTGCAGATGGACTATAGGCTTGCATTTTAGCAATGACTCACTGCAGAAGCTGGGGTTGGAAGTGCATTTTGAATGTTTTGATTACCGCCTTGGTCAAGAGGTTGAAGTTCTGATGTAGTGTCTGGAGGCAAAAATGTCAGTTTAATATTTATAAGATGATTCACTTGGGGATGGCTAGGATAATTGTACACTACAAGGAGAATGGATTGTTTTTCCTTCTTCATTTTTTGGTCAATTCCTCTTATCCACTCCTCAAATAGGGCACCAGTCATCCATGCAGATTTGTTAGATTTCCAGGTGACAGGAAGGTCTTTGGGCTGCAGGTTCTTGAATAAGCGTGGCTTTGCCGATTTACCATTCACCAGAGTTTTTAGCTTCTCTCCGGTTAAACTAGCACACAGCAGAACTGTGAAATATTCTTTAGAAAGTTTTACACTCTTACATTTGTCACCCCTCATAACGAGGCTCCTGTCAGGCATCACCTTGAAAAAGAGTCCACACTCATCGGTGTTAAAGATGTCGTCATCTTTACTGCTGAATCAAAGTCAAAAATATTGTATTCTTTGATATTCTTCTTGAAAGAAATTCATTGCTACAAATTCTGCATCTTCGTTTTCTTGCCCTTGATGTAGACTAACTTAACTGGTCAAGTTATAGAGATTAATTAATACAGTGTGTCAAGGTGCAGTGGTCAAGATTACAATTTACAGAGGTGGTCAATATAGAGAGGTTGACTTTCTGTTGTGTACATATAGCGTATGTCCGGTCTACAAAAATTAGGTCAACTTCGGGAGGTGGTCAATGTAGGGAGGTGATCAACTATGGAGGTTTTACTGTATCTAGTTTGTCTTGCAAACAAAGTAGTTACAATATATTAAAAAGTATGGGAATTCCTCATTTAGTGACTATAATTGGGACTGGCAACTTCATTATTCAGTGAAGCAGTCACTAAGTGAAACCACAATGATACTTCAACTTTCCTTTATTTACAGATCTGCAAAGGTCATAAATATTAAGGATTGGTTGCAAAGTTTTCATCACTATCATAACTGTGAATGTTTGATAAATGAGGCAGTCACTAATGAAAACTATGTTAACTATTGACAATTCAGATCATAGCTACTAAAGTAATACAGTAGCACATCTTTCAGCCAGGGTTACAAAACATTACAAGGAGCTAGTGTATTTACCTGTTCATCATCATTTTGAACAGATAATATGTTTCTACCCATTTTCACAAGAATATATAGTAGCATATAACTAACCTAGCATTTGCATTATCTCATATTTACAAGTTACACCTGTTATGGGGCTGCTGATAAAAATGGCATTCCCATTGCATGAACTTCTCATAACATATGCGTTCTGATGATATGATAGTATACATTTTCCAACCCACTCTACTACCCATCAATTGTATGGCTTTGCCGGGAAATGCACAATGTGAAAAAAGAGGAAAGAGCACACAATCTCTTAAAATGCTAGTAAAATTTATACTGTCTTAAACAATTTTGCCATGTTTTCAAAATAGAGTAATTTTATCCCCAATCCCCAAGCTGACATCGGGAAATCCAATTGAGTCTAATTCTTTATTTGCTTACAGCTAATAGACAGAATCTTGCTAGACTGAAGTTATAACCTTCTAACCTAATAGATATAACCTGAAAGATTTTAGGATGTGGTTACCTTGACCCTCTTCCTCCCATTCCTATCCAGCTCTTGTTCTGGACCTCTCTCTGGAATGTGCTGCCTCTTCCTTGGGAAACTGCGATGCTGCTGAGATTCCATCCCACCCCGTCTCCAAGTACACATCCCATAACAGGTAATATCTTTCTTCTTCTTCTTCTTCTTCTTCTTCTTCTTCTTCTTCTTCTTCTTCTTCTTCTTCTTCTTCTTCTTCTTCTTCTTCTTCTTCTTCTTCTTCTTCTTCTTCTTCTTCTTCTTCTTCTCCTCCTCTTCTTCTTCTTCTTCCTTCTTCCTTCTTCTTCTTCTTCTTCTTCTTCTTCTTCTTCTTCTTCTTCTTCTTCTTCTTCTTCTTCTCCTCCTCTTCTTCTTCTTCTTCTTCTTCTCCTTCTTCCTTCTTCCTTCTTCCTTCTTCTTCTTCTTCTTCTTCTTCTTCTTCTTCTTCTTCTTCTTCTTCTTCTTCTTCTTCTTCTTCTTCTTCTTCTTCTTCTTCTGTTAGTAAACAAAAACTAATCCTGTTTGTGCCTTCTTTTTTTAAAAAAACACATAAGAAAATATATTTGGTTTTAGAAGAACAGATGAAAAATCAACGCCCTGCCATTTTTTATGTTTGTGTGGTGCATCCCTTAAAAAAGAGATGGGGATATAACTATCTGGTCATACCCATTATTTTGATACTATCTTCTGGTAGCCACATTTTATTTTAATTATCTATATCTAATCTTCACAATACTAATAAATAACATGGTTATCATAAAAATAACAACAGATAATAAGTAAAGGGGAGGGTCCTTCATGCACTTGTCCTTGATCATTTTCTTGCAGACCTTTCATTACCCAAATTAATGAAATGTCTGTAAGCAAACCACCAAGCTCGGAGAGCACCAAGGACCCCTCACTTCAAATCTAAACTACTAATATTCTTCCCTATAGATTATAAGTAGTATATACTTGGTGTATATATTTCATTTGTTACTGCACATCTCGGTGAATAAATATTTTTTTTATTGATTTGCCAACTTTGAGTTAAATTTTGGGAATACAGGTAAGAGGAAGCTCATTCCATTTTTTTTTCTTTCTGATTTTCTTTCCTGATTTTTTAATACTAAATAGTATGGCTACGTTTTGGTGGGTGCTGCTGTAAGATTCCTATAAATCTCTTCCTTCCAGAGAAGAATTGCCTAATGAGATGCCTTAATATAAGCAAAAAAGGTGGGGAGGAAAGTTTGTGATGAATAGTTATCTCCGTTTATTCTCATGCATTCAGATCAGCTGCCATGTAGTCACACTGGATAATGAGTAACTTACCTGGAGAAATGGGAAACCAGCAGCTTCGACTCAATTTGTGTTAATATCTACCAACTACATCTATTGCTTAGTGTCTCCATTGATTAAGTGCAGTGAAGTGGAGAACTTGCAAAACACTTTGGAATCATCTGGAATAAAATAGAACAGCTAATGGATCTGAAGCTTGGAATGCCACAACTCGTGAAGAGCTGTAGACATTATAAAATGACAGGCTTCACAAATGAAATAAAGGATCGGTCGAGAGCAAAGAGCTTCAGAAAGAACGCTGACAGCCGAAGGCTAAAAGAAAGTACATTGACAAGAAAAGGCTCTGTGTTTTTCAGCACCAAAAGGATTTTAAACAATGAGACACACACACACACATACACATACTCCGAACAAATGCAGATGCACAAAGGGAATAAAATAAATATTTCAACAAGGGCGGAAAAGCAGGTGGTGCGGCAAAGGCAACTTAAAAATGGAAAGACATGAGTTCCTGGAGTCTGGTGGCATCTTTAGATCCCTAAGTAACATGTGGGCATGTGTTGATAGAAGTGCCTCACTAATAAACATGTAGACTGCCTAGCAAAATATACAAACAAGTTAGGCTCTCCCATCTGACACAAAGAGGAAATTTTCAGGCGGCAGCTTCTAAATAGTCCCACTTTAAACTCTAAAACCTAAGGGAAAATATTGTGTGAGATTCCCAGACTTTAAAGAAATGGGAAAGGAGAGAAACAGCTGGTCTCAGGAAGTCTCTAAGGCTGTGGTTCCCAATCTTGGTTACTGGAAGATGTGTGGACTTCAACTCCCAGAATGCTGGCTGGGGAATTCTGGGAGCTGAAGTCCACAGATTTTCCAGTAACCCAGATAGGGAAACATTGCTCTAAGGACACTTGTCAAAAGCTGCAGTGCCTTATTTCCCAAGCACTTCTCCCTACCATGAAAGAAGAAGTGTACCTGATTATGCTCATATAATACACACACAGCCTCTTCAAGGCAGTGGTTTCTTCAAGGCTGAAATGCCTGACTGGAGGAAAGGGAGATTCTTCAAGCTCTGGACAATTCATGCCTACAATATGACAAATATTGTGCACTATGCTGAAGGGCCAGGCTACCAATGCCTTGTGGTGCAGTGCTAGGCCTCCTCAAAACCAAATCTGCAGTTGGATGGAAAATTAAAGAGCAGCAAACAGATCTTCTTAATCATGGATTGGTTTATTTTATTTCAAGCTCCGTGGATTTATTTCTACTTTGATCTTTGTAACCCTATTATTACCACTCAATGAAAGGCAAAGGTGGTTACAAAACTCTGGTTCCTGCTTGATTTAATCTTGGACTGGAACTAACATAGACCACTTGGTGAACCCTAGACCTCATCATCACCTGAAGGTCTCCAAAACAGAGAATGCTCTAGATCTACCATCAGGCCAACTTTTCATATTGGAAAGTAATAGATTTAAAAAATACATATTATTTAGAATCACAGGACTGAAAGGGAGCTCCAACTCACTGCCTGAGGCAGGAATCCTTATACCATCCCAGACAAATGGTTGTTCAGTCTTTTCTTGAAAACCTCCAACAATGGAGGAAAGCTGTTCCATTGATTAATAGTTCTAATTATCTGGAAAGTTCTCCTAATTTCCAGGTTGGATCTCCCTCCAATGAACTTCCACCAGTTGGTTCTTGTCCTACCCTCAGATGCGATGGAGAATAAATCAGTGCCCTCATCTCTGTGACAGCCCTTCAAGAATTGGAAGACGGCTATCATGTCACACCTGAACCTTCTCTTTGTTAAACTAGACCAGAGGTGTCAAACTGCTGACCCACGAGCTGGATGTGTCATGGTGCAACCACGCCCACCCCATTGCCAGCAATGGAAAAAAAGTCATGATACGTCGCAACACGTCACGTGATGTTGCGAGTTTGACACCCCTTGAACTAGACATACCTAGTTTCCTTAACTGCTCTTTGTATGGTTTAGCCTACAGACTCCTTATCATATTTGTGGTTTTTCTCTGCACTCTTTCTATGGCTTCACCACCTTTTTTGTATTATGGTGACCAGGATTGATGCAGTATTCTAAATTTATTTAAATAGAGTCTAGATCTTCCAGCAGGGGGGAAATAATACATCAAGGCTGCCTCTTATTCTTCTTGAAACCCAACACAGTCACAGTAAAGACCAGGAATTGATCTGGATATTTCAGCCCTTTCCTGGAATCACAGTGGCTTCAAAAAGACCAAAAGTATTTCTTATAAGTTCAAGAGAGAGAGAAACCTAATGGAGGGTTAAATCCAAAGTTTCTTTCTTCTGCCCATAAGTAGCAAAGGATTGATAGCCATCCTTTTGTTATATTCACCAGCGTAGTGATATCCTAATTAACTTCTCAATTCTAAGTTTTCATTCTTCATTTTAACCTCAGCCCTTGTCAAATAAAAGAAGGTGATTTTTATTTCTGGAAAATCTTTAGCTATTCTCTCTTTCTCTCTCTTCCCTTAACATTTTCTTCAGATTTGGATCTAATTAATAAATCAATGTATACAATTTATACTGCCACCCATCTCATGCAAATGATGCTGGGTGGTGTGCAGGCTTAAAACATGCAAACTCATCAAACATCCCTTAATTTTATTTCTTGCACCTGAATAGTGTGATAGCAGATTGATGTCAACTGAGGGAATTTTGACTTCACAGCAGAATGCCATGTTAGCTCTTGCAGCAAAAACAAGAAGCTTGCACCTCTTTAAAGCCTAATCAATTTATTATCACATGCTTTCATGGATCAAAACGTATTTCATCAGTTGCAGAGGAGATCGTGTTCAGAAACAAGTGTTGTATATGCACACAGCTTTCACTGGCTCCATTTCATCCATTTGACAAATTCATTCATAAAAGCTTATAGGATACTTACATTTAATAACCTTTGTTGTTTTAATTATTGACGTTTCCCCAACACTTTCTAAAGAGATCTGCTGTCTAATTAAATCAATGGAAACAACAACATTCAATGGGCTATTTTGATCATACGAAACAATCCCTTCAGCATGCAAATCATTTTCCAGTGATTGACAGAGCAAACTTCAAAAAGATAATCTCTCAAAGGGGCAAGATCTGTTGAAAAGGACCAAGGAAGAGCATTTTTTTCCTCCCGTTGGGGGACAAACTAATCAGATTATGATTGGACTTTTCTTTAAAAAAAATCAAATATTATTAAAAGATTCAAGCCTATCATAATGTTAGTTTTGCCACTTCCATGGTGTGAACTTAGTACTGTGTTTGTCTTAAAACTTTCATTAAGTGACATTTCCTGGCAAGATAGGGGAAAAAAAAAAAAGAATTAGCAAAGCTGCAAATATTATTGAGCTAGGAATAGGGATTTGTCTGTTTTGCTCAGGAAAATAAAACTCTGTCAATTTGGCAAATCCATACTGAAGTGACATTTTTATTTTGATTGAGTGACAAATAACTTCTTATGACTTTAAAGCAGAAAATTATGTGTATTCTCTTGGGTTATAAAATGCTCTCAGCGAGCATTCAAGAATAACAAATGTGCTGCACAGTTTCATGTCACATTTAAATCTATAGAAAACAAAGACAGAAAAAGCATGCAGGGAAAGGAAAATTCCACATTTGATCATTTAAATGAATACGGGCAATCTGAGTAAAGGCGGGCAATTAAAAATATAATCTCATGAGCCTCAAGAACCACAGGGTGAAATTCAGCATGCAGGAATAAATATTTAGGTTAACTAGTAAGGTGGAATATAATCATAATAATTTCTTTTGAGATGCTGTACTTGGGAATAATTCAATTTTAGCTAAGAAAACAAGGAGGTATATTAGGTTGAGAGACATGGAATGGCATTATCCATTGTTTAATGGTAGAGCATGCAATATGCAAACCCACTAGTCATAACTGGCATTACTGCTAAAAATGATTCGTAAACAAAAGACAGAATCTTTCATCTTGGAGAAACTCTGCCAGAGGAGATATGTTGAGTCCGAGTTTGGCCAATTGCATAAGATGTTACTGAGATTACCAGTGGAACAGCTTGTCTTCAGAAGTTGTGGGTGCTTCATCACTGGGGGTTTTTAAGAAGAAACTGGACAGCCACTTGTCTGAAATGTATAAGGTCTCCTGCTTGAGGAGTGGGTTGGATCCTAGAATCCCTACGTAGTCACAAGCGGACTAAGTCAAACCCTCTTTGAATTCCATGGACCCGTATCTAACTCCAAGCAAATGCTTACCATTAGTTGAGAAGCTTCCTGTGCATAGTCATGATTAGCAATAAATTAATTTAATTGGACCGTCATGCATGGACCTGGTCTTTCATGTCTGACACACATGCCCTTTTTCAACTAGACCTGTGGCCAATCATTCCCAATGAAATTTCTTCATGTACGATACTACACAATTTCTGGTTGAACATTGTGGAAAATTCAGTTCTGAATTCATAGTCACATCATATACAAAGAAAACTGTTGCAATAAGGCTTATATCTCAACAAAAATACTATAATGACAAAGCATTCTGGATTACCCCACCGTTCAGCTGTCATTCCGTTTGTTACCTTGAACCGGCTGCAAATATCTATGATTTATTAGTTGCTGTTTGAAATAAAAGGAAGCTATAGATGGTCATTAAATACTGTATTTGCCAGCACAAAGACGCAAGGTGTGACATTTTGCCACCACTGCTGCCCACGTGTCAAATCCTTTGTTTGCAGAAACAGCCTATAGTCTTTTCATTTGGACTCATTGTTCTGCCTGTAGAAAAGAGATCTTGGATTGCAGCAACAAATGTCAGTTTGGCAGGAGAAAATAACATCTGTTTCACATCCCCGTTTTTCATTCTTATTTTAACAATCATAAACACTTTTGAAGAAGAACAGAACTAGTGCGATTCAGACTGGGCAGAATGTCTTGCAAAGTGCATTTGGATGCATAGACCCAGGGAAAACAAAATAGATTTCATGTTGAGTGTGAGCTCTTTTTCTCCCCTTTTGAGAGCCAGGAAAGATTTTGAGGGGTTTGCTCATTTAATCTCCTTTGGCTGTTCAAGACAAGGGAAATCGGAAGAAAGTTTCATGTTCCCCTTTCTTTTCTTTTCTTTGAATAATCCCTGTCATCTGAATGCAAACTGGGAAAAAGATCTTGTTCACATCTTAACCAAGAGTCATGGGGAGACCTAAAGTCACGGTCGTAGCTATGGGGGAACATGGAATTCAGCCAGAAGACAACCAACAACTACCTACTGTAAACTCCATGACTACAGGAGTCCTCAACTTATGACCACAACTGAGCCCACAATTTCTGCTGCTCAGTGAGTCAGTCGTTAAGTGAATTTTGTCCTCATTTTACAAGCTTTCTTGCCAGGGTGGTTAAGTGAATCATTACAGTTGTTAAGTTAGTAACGCAGTTGTTAAGTGAATCTGGATTCCTCGTTGACTTTTCTTGCCAGAAGATCACAGAAGGTGATCACATGAACCCCCCCGGGGACACTACAAAGTCAGCTGCCAAGTGTCTGAATTTTGATCACATGACCCTGGGGATGCTGCAATAGTCATAAGTGTGAAAAGTCACTTTTTTCAGTGCCATTGTAACTTCAAATGGTCACTAAATGAACTGTCGTTAAGTGGAGGATGACCTGCATTTACACAAGACAAGCTGGTGGAACACTGACTAGAAGGAGGTACATGTGATAACTAAGACCTTGTGGGATGATTGTCATGACTGAAACATAACAATAAAAATATATAACGGATATTAAAGATATAAAGGATATTACCTATGGAACCATCTTTGTTCCATTACATCAGGGGTCTTCAAACTTGGCCCTTTTATGACTTGTGGACTTCGACTCCCAGAATTCCTCAGCCAGGCATGCTGGCTGAGGAATTCTGGGAGTTGAAGTCCACAAGTCACAAAAGGGCCAAGTTTGAAAACCCCTGCATTACAGCAACACATCCCCCCTGCTCAGGTAGAGAAGACATGATAGCTATCTCATCAGCCAAAGAATCCCGACAGGAGGGTCCAGGAAGAGACCCTTCTCTGCCATTGTTGCCACCTTGGAGGAATATTCTCCCCTCCTCCCCAAGAGCTGAGGTGGAGTCCCTCTCTTGGTCTTCCAGAAAGATGTGAGAACATTGCTCTGTAGCCTTGCTTGAGGCTCACGCAGGAGCACACAGCTATGGTGCTGGTTAGCAACCTGAAAGCCTTCCCTTTTAATTTTAATTAATTTTACACTGATTTTGAACCCATCCTTGCCTTTTAAATGTTAAATTTTATATATTGTTTTTATGGTTTGAGATCATCTGTGCACCACCCAGGGTCCCTCCATGAGAGAGATGGGCAGTTTTGAAAATGTAATAAGTAAAATAAAAATAAATAACTTATTCAAAATTAGCAGAGTAATAGAAAAGGGTGGAAGAGTAGTACTGTCTATTTTAAAAAAAAAATCTCTATGTTTGCACAGAACTCCAAAAGAAAGGACTTGTCATTGTTGAAAGGATCCGAGTTAAAAAAAATAGAAGAAGGAATACAGCAGTATTTTTTGTTGCTATTCATTAGTAAACTTCCAACCAAAGAGAAGTGAGGATAGTATGGTCCTCACATAACTCAAACTTTTTTTTGAAAATATTACATTGTTGTGATGGGATACTTTAATCAGTTCGATATCTTTTGAGAGGCAGACTTTGCCAACTGTGGTTCTTCAAGAAAACTCTTGAACTACTGCCATGAGGAAACCATCTTCTTCTTCAGAAGTGAGGAAGTCAGGAGGATACAAGAAAACCAGCATCCTTGATTCTGATCAAGGGGAAGATGTGATATGCAAAACAGAAACATTGGGAACTTGGAAGGAAAATTATCAGGCAATGCAGGAATTCTTCATCTTCACGGAAACATCCTTGGAACATCAAGAAAGCAATTTTTTATATATATACATATATATTATTTATTTACTTATTCAATTTCTACAGCTGCCCATCTCAAACATGGAATCTGAGGCAGCTTACATTTATATATATTTAAAATAAATATATCTATATAATATGTTTTCTGAGGTTTTCACGGGTGTTTGTATGTAGGTCTTTGGTAATTCGGGTTTTCTCCAGTGTAAAATTGAAAGTGTCTTGGCAACGTTTCGACGAAGTCCCATTCGTCATCTTCAGGCTGGTGTCTTCGGCTTCGTGCTTCTAGGAGCAATGTGTGATCGCAGCTTTTTCTTCCTTTTAACTGCCAGTGGAGGTATGAACTGATTGGATGGGAGCTTGGCTGTGTTCTGATTGTGTGGAGGTGTGTTCTAATTGGTTAGGGGCTTGGCTGTGCTCTGATTGGATGGGGGGTTGGCTGTGCTCTGATTGGATGGGGGTGTGCTCTGCTTGGGTGGGGGCCCTGTTGTGCTAGGATTAGTCTGAGTTGCAGGGGAAATTGAGATGGAGAGCTGCATTGCTGTAGTTTGGCTTCGCGTTCGTGGTCGTGCCACATCTTCAAGGTGGGTGTCAGTTTGCTTCATGTATGGAATGGAGGGTTTTAAAATGGCCAATGATGCAGCTGTGGTCTGGTTTCTGGTCCGCGGTCGTGCCTCATCATCGGTGCGGGTTTGAGTCTGCTTTTTGCGTGGATGTGTGGTGGTGACATCATGTGTGGTCTTCGTGAGTGTGGGTCCAGTGTCGCTCCTTGTGCTAGGGATTCGTCTGTCAATAAGGCTGGGTTTCCAAATGGCTGGTAGGCGGGAGGTATCATCTCGTTTATTCATGCTGTGTGGGCGTTTTTCTATCTCGATGGCTTCTCTGATTATTCTGTTGTTAAAGTGTTCAGTTTTGGCCATAGTTCTGGTATTTTTAAAGTCAATTTTTATGTCCTGTGGCTTTGAGGTGTTGGACCAGGGAGGAAGTTGGTTCCTCTTTTCTGACTGAGTTCTTGTGTTCTTCAATGCGTGCACTTATTCTTCTGTTGGTTTGTCCGATGTATGTGGTGGGGCAGGCGGTGCATGGGATTTCATATACTCCTTGATTTTCTAACTCAATTTTGTCTTTGGGGTTTCTTAGGATGGTGGATATTTTCGGTTTGTGCAGAATGCTGTCTTGATGTGTGTTTGTGGAGGATCTTGCTGATTTTGTCTGTGGTGCCTTTTATGTATGGGAGGAGGGCTTTGCCGTTTTCTTGTTCTATGTCTTGGATTTTAGTGGGGTTTTTTTTGGATTAGTTGGTAATCTATTTCTTTGGAATCCGTTGGATGTTAGTACATTAGTGAGAGTGTGTAGTTCGGTTTTTTAGGTGTTGTTCGTCAGCTAAGCGTTTTGTTCTCGAGATGAGTGTCTTGGCTACGGAGTTGATCTGTGCTGGTGTGTGTGAGGTGCGTGCAGATAGCGGTTTGTGTGTTTCTTCTGGTAGATGGTGTGTCCTAGGGAGCCATTGGATTTCTTGTAGACTAAGACATCCAGGCAAGGAAGTGCTTGTTAGCTCTGTTCCATGGTGAACTGTATTTTGGGGTGTAGGCTGTTGAGGTGTGTGAGGAAGTTGTCTAGTTTTTTCTTTCCATGTGGCCAGATTATGTGTGTCGTCTACGTATCTGAGCCAGAGTTTGGGTTTGTGATCAGATTTTTCTAGAGCTTGGGTTTCAAAGTGTTCCATGTAGAGGTTGCAATGACAGGTGAGAGGGGTGACCCCATGGGGTGCTCCTTCTATTTGTTTGTATTTTTGTCCGTTTAGATAAGTAGTGTTGGATAGAGGGTGGTCGATCTAGATGTTGGGGGGGTTTATTTGTTTTGGTAGCTGTCAAGGCTTTCTTTGGATTGGCACTTGGGTGAAGAGGGAATGACATCAAAGCTCACGAGTAGGTCGCTGGGCTGTAAGTTTTGTTTCTTTATATTCTCTATGCATTGGAATAATTTTTTTTGTGAGGTGATGGATCGAATGGCTGTAGTTGTTTGGCGAGAAATCAGGCCTTGTAAGAGGTATCCAAAACAAATATAACCCCCCCAAGCACATCCTAGATCTGACCAACCATTGCCTATCCAACACATACTTCATCTATAACGGACAAAAATACAAACAAATAGAAGGAGCACCCATGGGGTCACCCCTCTCACCTGTCATTGCAAACTCTACATGGAACACTTTGAACCCAAGCTTAGAAAAATCTGATCACAAACGCCAAATCTGGCTCAGATAGTAGACGACCCTTCATAATCTGGCCACATGGGAAAGAAAAACTAGACAACTTCCTCACACACCTCAACAGCCTACACCCCAAAAATACAGTTCACCATGGAAACAGAAGCTAAAGCAACTTCCCTTCCTGGATGTCTTAGTCCACAAGAAATCCAATGGCTCCTAGGACACACCATCCTACCAGAAGAAAACACACACAAAAACGCTATCTGCACGCACTCTCACACCACCACCAGCACAGATCAATCCGTAGCCAAACACTCATCTCGAGAACAAAAACGCTTAGCTGCGAACAACACCTAAAAACGAACTAACACACTCTCACTAATGTACTAACATCCAACGGATTCCAAAGAATAAGATTACCAACTTAATCCAAAAAGAAACCCCACAAAATCCAAGACATAGAACAAGAAAACGGCAAAGCCCGCCTCCCATACATAAAAGGCACCACAGACAAAATCAGCAAGATCCTCCACAAACACAACATCAAGACAGCATTCTGCACAAACCGAAAAAATATCCACCATCCTAAGAAACCCCAAAGACAAAATTGAGTTAGAAAATCAAGGAGTATATGAAATCCCATGCACGCCTGCCCCACCACATACATCGGACAAACCAACAGAAGAATAAGTGCACGCATTGAAGAACACAAGAACTCAGTCAGAAAAGAGGAACCAATCCTCCCTGGTCCAACACCTCAAAGCCACAGGACATAAAATTGACTTTAAAAATACCAGAACTATTGCCAAAACTGAACACTTTAACAACAGAATAATCAGAGAAGCCATCGAGATAGAAAAACGCCCGCACAGCATGAATAAACGAGATGATACCTCCCGCCTACCAGCCATTTGGAAACCCAGCCTTATTGACAGACGAATCCCTAGCACAAGGAGCAACACTGGACCCACACTCACAAAGACCACACATGATGTCACCACCACACATCCACACAAAAAGCAGACTCAAACCCGCACTGATGATGAGGCACGACCGCAGACCAGAAACCAGACCACAGCTGCATCATTGGCCATTTTAAACCCCTCCATTTCATACGTGAAGCAAACTGACACCCACCTTGAAGATGTGGCACGACCACGAACGCGAAGCCAAACAACAGCAATGCAGCTCTCCATCTCAAATTCCCCTGCAACTCAGACTAATCTGAGCACAACAGGGCCCCCACCCAAGCAGAGCACACACCCCGCCAATCAGAGCACAGCCAACCCCCCATCCAATCAGAGCACAGCCAAGCCCCTAACCAATCAGAACACACCTCCACCCAATCAGAACACAGCCAAGCTCCCATCCAATCAGTTCATACCTCCACTGGCAGTTAAAAGGAAGAAACAGCTGCGATCACACATTGCTCCTAGAAGCACGAAGCCGAAGACACCAGCCTGAAGATGACGAATGGGACTTCGTCGAAACGTTGCCAAGACACTTTCAATTTTACACGGGAGAAAACCCGAATTACCAAAGACCTACATATATATATATATATATATATACTACAATTAAAGCAATAGAACATTTTAAAATAATGAAAACAATATTTAAAAAGTCCAAAGTAAATATATACAACACATGACAAACTTGGCCAAGTAACAACGAAGTCAGGAAATTGAGTCCTTAGCATATTCAGCACCCCAGACTCAGAAACACAGCCAGGTTTTTAGAGCCTTACAAAAGTCTATCAAGATTGGGGGCATTTTAATCTCTGAGGGAAGGATATTCCACAGAGCTGCAGGGTTACTGCAGAAAAGGATTGTCTTCAAGTCCCCATCATCCAATCCTCTTTGGCTAACAGGGATACGCCGCATGCCAGTCTGTTAGGTCAGTTGGATAGATAGAGACTCATGAAAAAAGGCGGTCCCTCAGTTAACCTGCTCCCAAGTCATAATATACCATAATATTTAAATATACACAGCAGGATAAATCAATAGGGAAAGGAGTCCAGATTAGTTGGAACTTGTAAGTAAGTGGTATAACCACTTACTGATGCAAGAAGGAAA
This sequence comes from Azemiops feae, assembly GCA_023970755.1. Taxonomy (NCBI): domain Eukaryota; kingdom Metazoa; phylum Chordata; class Lepidosauria; order Squamata; family Viperidae; genus Azemiops; species Azemiops feae. The sequence continues at coordinate 1,034,577 of JALGBA010004215.1, read as the reverse complement.
GATGAAAGGTGGGAAGGAAGGGACACTGCATTCTAACCACTGCATAATGGATAATTGGACTCTTATAAATATTGTACATACCTCCATGTATATTAAAATGAGCATATTCAGATATGTTTTCTTTCTCCCATAGTCCAAAGTTCATCTCCTTCACCTTATTTTATCCACAATGCTCCTAGCATGTTTGCATGGAATGAAGAATTGAGCCTCATTCCCAACTTTCTGACCTAAAAGAGGACTTACAACTTCTGTCTGTCTGTCTGTCTGTCTGTCTGTCTGTCTGTCTGTCCGTTTGTCTATCTTGCTTCCCAATCAACTGCAATCCTGATTATTACTGGCACAGTCTTGATGGAACCAAGTATTCTGCATCTTTCTTTGAGTGTGATGGTAGCATTTTTCTGCTCCTTTCAGATGGTTTAAGCAAAGAGTGCAAGCATTAGAATCACTTTCCTCTAAATTGCATACCACATTCCCAGCTAGTTCAGTCTGACATCTCGCTGTAACTTTACACTCCTTACTAGTGTGGAGTTGATAGCTAATGGAAGTTTAAGAGCATCATTCCAGAGCATTAGTGAACCCATGTTATTTTTAAACCACATATAGGGCATTTTGCTATGACCAGTTTAGAATGTCACGATAACCCAGTAATGCTCCCCAAGAGAATTATTAAGAGGGGCATGCATCCAAATCCATATAAAGTTAATAGTTGGAGTTTTACAAAATAATATATAAGCTTTGGCATTTCCAAAGCTCTTCATCAACTAAATAGTTAAGGAATTCAGAGAAAAGCAGGAGAATAAAGAAAACGCGGTAACTGTTAAACTATGTCCATAACAGCATAGAACATGGAATGTGGTCATTGGTCCTTGTTATGGAGAGAAGCAGTATTTGGTTGCACCATTGATCATATTGAGAAAAGGAACTAAAGATAATGTCCTCCCCATTTTGGGGAGGTGGAGTATAAAATATAACTATTAAATTTAGCTATGGCAAGGTAGATTCTTTCTAACATTAGTTAGATCTTTTATTAGTAGAGCTTGAGTTAATTATAAACCAAGAGATGATGGGGTGACCCTCATGGTAGAAGGTCATCCATCTTCAATCAACACAGTCCAAATGTACTTGGTTTTGAATTTGCATCCTCCTCTTTTACAAAGTCTTGCTGGCAAAGTTTGTCACTCTGCAGATGAGAGACAGAGGAGGGCCATGGGCAATATACATCCTAACCTTGGGACCCTAATGGGAGTAGGATCATGGAGAAGCTTGGTTTTATTTTTTTATTTTTATTTTTATTTTTTTTAAAACAACAAAACATAACACACATACACACACAGTGTATACTCCTTTTTTTTTTTAACAGCAATTTCGTAACGGTAATCTTCTATTATTTACATTTCCCCCCCTTATTCTTCTTTAAATATATTTGTCTTTGTTGTCCCATTGTTTCTTGTTTCCATTTTTCTTCCTTCATACTATACTTCATACTAAAAATAATACAAATTGTTACTATACATTATTATACACATATTTTCCATTTTTTGACCTTTCCACATTTATTCTCATTTATTATTTCTAATCTCCAACCAATCATACCACTTATTCCATATTAGATAATACTCTGTGTCTTCCTTTTCTTTTATCTCTTTTGTTAATTTGTCCATCTCCGCACAGTCCAGGATTTTTCTTATCACTTCTTCCTCTGATGGTATATTCTCATTTTTCCAGAACTGTGCGTATACTATTCTTGCTGCCGTTGTTATATGTAGGATTAAGTACCGTGTTTCTTTACTATATTTTCTGTTTAAAATACCCAGCAGAAAGATCTCTGGTTTCCAGTCTACGGGTTGATCTATTATTTCTTCCATCCATCTTCTTATTTTAGTCCAATATTTTTTTGCAACTGGGCATGTCCACCATAGATGATAATATGTTCCATGTACTTTTTTACATTTCCAACATGTTGGCGAATTGTTCTGGAACATCTTGGCAAGCTTTGCTGGTGGAAGATGCCATCTGTAGAACATCTTCAACTGGTTTTCCTTGAATGCCGCAGACATAGTCAATTTTATGTTTGTTTCCCATATTTTTTCCCATTTCTCCAATTCTATATTATATCCGAAATTTTTTGCCCATCTGATCATTGTGTCTTTGACAACCTCATCTTCCATTTTATATCTCAGTAAGTATTTATATATATTGCTGATTAATTTTATTTCTGTTCCATGTATAATTTTATCCAATTCTTGCGGCTCCTTTTGTATTTCATATGATTTTTTGTCCTCTGTGTAGGATCATGGAGAAGCTTGGTTTTAATATGGGGGTACAGTTAATATTGGGTGGGTTGTGAAGATGGAGAATGGGATGGCAGAAGTGGCTCATGGCCAAATAGCTGAATTATTTTGTTAGCAGGTAGCAGGTCAGTGAATGATTAGTGACTGATTGGCAGGAATTCTGCATGAAGGGATAATGGTGAAAGGATCTAGGATTCTTCATTGCATATCTCCCCATTGACCAGGGAGGAGATACGAGAAGAAGTATTGGTCAGCTTTTCCAGGACAGAAACTGGAAATTTGGTATTGGTCCTCCTTCCAATCCAACAGCTTTCTCCTAGTCCTAGAGCCTGCATTCTTAAACAGGTTGGACTCTGATAGCTGTTGGTGAATGGCAAAGTCTGTTGGTAATAAAGCCTCGCTGATCTATCAGTTTGCCATAAAGCAAATAAACAAGCACATCTGTTCTGTATACAAAAACTAAGTCCTAGTTAAGTGAGGATGGGAATGTTGTCTGAGCAGAGATATGTCCATCGGATTTGAAGTTCATCTTGCAAGTCTGAGGCTGGAGGGGGATGGTGATGATCCTTTGTGAAACCTTTCTTGTGACTAGGAGCTCTGTTTCACAACTGACTGAATGTGAATGCCTGAATTGGACTGTGAGTTCTGAATGAGATTCTTAGGATGTGTTGCATGCTCCAAATTATAGAATTATTTCCTTAGCTCAGAGCTCATCACAATGTTGGTGATTTTTCTCAAATATCGACAGTGAGGCATTTCAGTCTTTATGGATTGCAATATGGAAAGGCTCAGAAATTTATGACCTCTGTATTCACCATGGGCCAGTCCCTGATTAACAGGCCCAATTCATGGGCCACAGATGATAACACAATGGATCTAGCTTTTACCTTGGAACAGATGGATGGTGATTTGAAGGTGAAGGACTCATGGCTACATCAGTTCTTGGTTAACGTGTAGCTCCTTGGTACCTTTGGTTCAATGATTAGGCTGGTCAACCAAATACCTTATGGATTTTGCCATTGATTTGGCAGGCAGACTATATGTCTGAGTGAATTCCGGAATGTAGAGACAATGAGGGCATTGGGTGTGATAGTCCTTAAGGAGCTTCTGTTTGTTTATTCAATTCTAGGAAACTCCTTGGTTGACTGAGGGACTCTAAGACAGGGGTCTGCAACCTTGACAACTTTAAGACTTGTGGACTTCAGCTCCCAGAACTCCTCAGTCAGCAGAGCTGAAGTCCACAAGTCTTAAAATTGTCAAGGTTGCAGACCCCTGCTCTAAGAGATAAAGGACTAAAAACAGTGTCTAGAGCCTGAGGAATTAGTAGGAACAAATGCATATATGAGATCAGTTTTGGGCCTACATTGTGACAAGCAGTTTTCAACCATTACTGTGTCACCAAATGTTAATATGTATCTTGTTGGCTAGAGAGGGCTGGGATGATCTGTTGTCAGGCTTTATCTCCTGACAGAAACAAACCATGATGGCAAACTCACTAGAAATCCAGGAATCACAGATAAAAAAGTATTTATGGAGGAACGTAAGAAGCCATAATTAAAGCATGTCAGGAACTGCTGTGAATCAATAATAAGCCTTATATATATATATATAGAAAACCATGTTCAAACCTTCTTGCATTTCATTTTCCTCCCTGCCCTTTGTAACTGATTATTTGGCCTCCTCCTTTGAGTGGGCTGGTTTGTCTCCATCTGTCCTTTGTTTTTGCAATTTTCAGATTTGCTGTCATGTTGTTTTTCACTGACTGTGTGAGAACTAACTCTCATATCTGTCTTTGGATCGCTGTGACATGTTTGCTAGACATTTTGCTTGTAAAAATCACTCATATTTGTTATGGAATAGACTCACTTGAGAAGAATCCAATGAGCAGACTAGGGCAACAATCTGGGATTCATTTTAGCTTGTAGACAATAAGAACAAGAACAGAATTCTTTGTAACACAACACTACATAACTGCAGGTCAGGCCCATGCTCTACCTGGCTTCTTCAGGAGTGTGTGTGTGTGTGTGTATTTGGATCTGAGAGATGATAATTCTTCTTTGAATAAAAGACGGTATCACTTGGCCTGAAGGAGATGGTGGTGAATCACATCTCAAGAAAAATATACTTTTATCTAATATTTTGTCTATCTGTCTGATCTTCCTTCCAAGAAAGATCGGGAGATGAGACTGAGCATCAGTTTTAAATAGTTCTATAGAAAACAGATTTTCTTGACCTCTTTCAATTGGGTTCAGACCAATGTATAAGATCAGATTCACAAAATACCATCAGTAGTTTCAGGCCTCAAGAATTATTCAGAATAAGGACCTAAGACCCTCCTCACCCATATTTCCACTCTTAATGGTAGGATACATTCGGTTTTTTTAGGCTTCCTATGAATTTGATAGTATGCATGTTAAAAGGAAGTTTAAAAAGGATGCATTAGAATTAATTGATTTTAGTTATAAAGATGAAATTTCTTAAGAAATATTTATAGTTTTAAAGTGAATATAACAGAGTTTTCCCTTTAAGGTTAAAGAATCTGAAAGAGTATAGTGACTTTTGTTGATATAGAGGATGATGTTTTAAAAAGATTAATAAGGGAAAATAGAAAATATATATTTAATTTCCCATAACAGGGGAAAAATAGATTCAATTAAGATGGCAATGTAAACTGTTTTAAACAAAGAGATTTTATTTGGTCTCGTGTCTATTGGGATGTTGCTTCTGTTTTTTGTGCTTGAAATAAAAAAAGAACAAAATTTGGAATTTAGTTTGAAGATTTAATAATAGGGTAGTTTTAGAACTGGCTTGTAATAATTATAGGTAACGTAAAAAGTTTAGGTTGTAAAAAAAATTGCATTATATAGCTGTAGTTTTAAAGATTTGATTCATTGTAACTGCCACAAAATTAATAAAATATTGTTATAAAAAAAAACCTGCCACGTTTCATTTTTTTTTTCCCCAGGTTCAGATGGAAGTCTGAAAATAATGGAATATTTTACTGAATCACAGAGAAATGCTATGTTTTTGAATATCCCAAGCACTCCTTCCAAATATTCTTCAAAGCGTGCACGGTCCTGGTGTACAGCCTTTGAACCTATCAAAAGGTTCCTCAATCAGCATTCCAAAACTAGAAAGGTATGGCCTGGTATGGACCTATCAGAAGGCCCAGACTGTATAACAGTGCACCATTAATTAATTGAATAAGTGGCCTCGCAGCTGGATACTAGCAACTATCTACATGTACTCAGGTAACTCCAGAAAGTAAAAAGAAAGCTGCTGAAATGGTGCGAAGTTCATGCCCTCTACTGTGATGATGAGTGATATCTAGGCAATGGGAGGAAAATGTCTCAGAGCAGACGTGCTGCCTCCTGATCACTTCATGTCAGCATCAGTTTCAGGACTTGGTTAAGTATCTGCTTTCTTTTGTAGGTTACTCTGCCAGCTCTGTGTCTCATGGTTCCTCCAGTTCAGAGCATACATTGCAACATTTGTTGGAACATCCTTCCCCAATATATATTAGTGTGTGTGTGTGTGTGTGTATGTATGTATGTATGTATGTATGTGTGTGTGTGTGTATATATATATATGGATCTATTGTTTATATCTTTTTGGCTACTGCAAGCTCAGCACTTTGGCTATAGAAAATAGCAGTTTGTATTATTAGTCTAAAGTGTTATAAAACCATACTTGCAGAGACAGCAGCTGGATGCACCAGAGTGCCCATATAGCAGGATGACTTCATATTGGTTTGCCACTCTTTTAGGCCAAACTAAATTTATTGTCCATAATGAAAGGCTGGAACTAATTTGAAAAGCGTAAAAGTATAGGAGAAAGGACAAAGAGGAGGAAAGAAGCAGGAAGGATTTTAGCAATCTCTTTCTTGGGTTATTCCCAAGACATTGTCTTATCTTAAACCCAATAAACTGGATATAAAATGTTGCCTGCTCCACATATTTTGCTTGTTTAAGATAAGAGAAGGATGGGTCAAAATCTACTGACCTTGCCTGGAGTTGTCTTTCGTCTAGAAATTTCATCTAGAAATTCAGATTCGGTCTGTGCCAGAAAATTAAGCCGGAGGATGGCATGAAAAAAAAAAAAGCATGGGCCACTTCACATATCACATTGTTAGATATACACAGAAGATTGCTTAAATGTGTACATCTAAATACTTTACTGTGGAGGCAACAAATAAGCTTGTTTATATTTTTCCCCAAGGCAGGCTCAGCTGCTCCCTCACATTGTTTATATAATTTAGGGATAGGACATTTGGTGCTTTCCAGTTGTTCTGAACATCAATCCCCATACAGTTTGCTGGAACTGACAGAAGTTAAGGTTGAAACCAAGGGTATCCAATCTTGGCAACTTTAAGACCAGTGGACTTCAACTCCCAGAATTCCTCAGCCAGCCAGCCCTGGTCTAAGCACTCAATTAGTAGCAAATCCATCTTTCCAGAGTTGTTGTAATTCTTGATAGATTAGCTACCAGCTACAGATTTACCGAGTTGTTTGCAGATAAAATTAGAACACAGGAAAAGAACGATGTAAGCTGTCTTGAGTTTTCTGAAGGAAAGTACAATCAACAAAACAATTTCACATATTTCTAAGTCATCTACAAATGTTGAAGGATCACAGGAGCGATGTTGCCTTCACACCCACAATATTTCCACCAGCTACTGAAATCTGTCAAGCTTTGTGTGTTGACTGTAAGCATGCAATGCTGTCCTGCAGTCTGGATTTCAATGGGAGAAGGTAATATGGAGCATACATGAGGATGCATATTATATCTGACCTTGCCTCCTTATATAAAATTATTCTTACACAGAAAAAAAATAAAGTAATATCTTCCAACCTGAATGATATGGATGTCTAATTGTGCTCCAAATCATGTTTTCTCCTTTGAATACAAACTCTAGTCTATACAGATGGCTGGGAGAGGGAGAATACAAACTCTTCCAGGTAAACATAAAACAGAAATTTGCCTCAAATTGGGAATTTTGATTCAGGAGAGCCACCACCTATGAAGAGCGCAACAAGCAAGACAGGTTTATAAACCTTTACAATCTTTATATTCAGTGTGCAGACTGCACCACTGTAAGGAATATTGAGGTGTGTGGGGATATCAGGAGCAGGGTTTGCACACATATATCCTTGCTACTGAATTTCATCTCTGCAGTCATTTGTGGTTCACTTGTGTTCATTTCCTGCCATAGCTTGGATCTGCAGTGTTTAGAATGAAATTAAACAAATTGCTGGGAGAATAGTGAGATTAACATAGCGGCTAATGTAATCATAAGAGCTTGAACAGGTCAAGGGGTCACTTGGACAAGCCTTCCAACATGAAATATTCCCTTTATAAACAAATGTTGGTATCCTCCTCTCTGTCCTAGCTCTCCTAAAGTTATGACTCCTGTCAAAGTCTTCCAGGCATTTGAGTCAGGCAGGATAACAGATTTGCAGATGTGAAACATTTCCTAAAGATGATACAAGCACCAGTTAAAATTAAATAGAATTTTAAAAGATGTACAAGAGTAACAGGTGGCTTTTGTTATTCACCGGGGTTATGTTCTAGCATGGAACAACAGATAGCTAAACTGAATAATAAGATCTGAGGTCTATGAGGGTGTGGTTCAGAACTTTATGGTTGTCTTCTTTCTCCCATAAGAATAACTGAACTTGGATTTGCTCCTCTTCTGATTCATTTGTGGTCAATCTTGCTAGGTCAACCTGGGTGCAGAGCTCTACATTGCTTCCCAGTTACACCAACCCTGCTCTGAGTGAGTTATTCAGTTGGGGTCTGATGGAGTTTCCCCACTCATGCCTCAAGTCTCACATTGGTTTCTCATTCTGCATGACATCTTCATGATTGTCGTGACTGGCCTTTTGAGGGCATTGCGGGGGGAAAGGTACTGTCCCACAGACCACTCACATTGATCAACAAAAACCATGGAGTGACAATTGTGAAAGTGGCAGGATGTAAGATGTAGGCAGGAACTGCATACACTGAATGGTACAACCAAGTAACCGGCACTAAACATCTGCCATATATGCACTAGACCCTCCCAAGTCCAGATGGAAGATTCCAGAGAAGGTTGTGGAGAATAATAGGGCTAAGATCCTATGAAACTTGCAGATCCAGAAGATAGCAGGCACCAGCTAATCAACCAGACCTTGTAGTAGTAGACAAAGACCAGAAGACAGCAGTGGTGATAGATATAGCAGTGCCAGCAACATCAGGAAGGAGTATGAGAATCTGGACCAGTATCAGGACCTGAAGGAAGAACTGAAGAGATATGGAAAGTCAAAACCAAAGTGGTCCCAGAGGCAATAGGAGTACTTGGAGCAGTGATTCCTAAACTTGGAAAGTGTCTCCAACAGATCTCAGGAATAATGTCAGAACTCTCTGTCCAGAAGAAGGCAACAGCTAAGATATTGCACAGAAACCTCAAACTCCCAGTCTCTCTGGTAGAGGACCTGAGATTGAGGAAGACACATACCACCCATAATGCAAGAAAGTGGTGAGAAGGAATGGGGTTGGAGAAGACGGGATCTGTGATTATGTTCAATTGGGTTTCTACACACAACAGGATTTATATTTCCCAAGACTACTATTTTGTGTCTTGTGGTAACAGCTTTCTATTGTGGCTCCCTTTTTCAGATCTGTCAAGGAACATTTGCCCCTTGGTAAGTGGCCAGCAGTAATATTAGGTGTGTAGTAACAAATTGCTTAATAATGCATTCGTTTGCTTAGATAAAGAAGAATACTAGAAGGTCTTATCCAAGTATGGCTTGTGATGGATTTTAATTTATACCTGTCTGCATAGCATTGTTTGAATAAAACAGAATGTGCCAAGCTACAATGTGACACTTTGTCCGTTCCTCTAGAAGGGTTGAAATTTGGACAATAGTATCATGATAATCACCAGAATAACTGTGCTTAAATTATTATGAAGTCGGAGAGGAAATGTTTTAAGAATTGCGCATGTCTTACTTAGAAATAAAACCTTAAATCAGGGGTGTTAAACTGCTGGCCTGTGGGCCGGATGCGTCATGCCAAAACCACGCCTACCCCATTGCCGGCAATGGAAAAAAAGTCGCGATATGTCACGACACGTCACGTGACCCCTGCCTTAAATGTTATCAAAATATTATCTATGCTAAATAAAAGGATACCACTGATATCAAGCAGAAATGGGATTGATTTGTAAGTGCTAAATTTTGTTAACACTCAGCACTCTCTTCAGGAGGAGAGGAACCCTAAGGCAGGGGTCCCCAACCCCTGGTCCGTGGACCGGCACCGGTCCGCAGCATGCCACCAAGCAGGCCACACAAACAAGCAAAGCTCCATCCTCAGGATGCAGGCAGTATTCAAAACCACATCCCTTCTGGTCCACGGAAAAACCTTTCTCCATGATGTCGGTCCCTGGTGCCCAAAAGGTTGGGGACCTGTGACCTAAGATACATGTTCATGGCATCCAGTTCACAGCAAGCCTCTTCTTGCATGGTTAGTTAAGCAGATGCATATATAAGCAAAGGGAGGACAGAAATGTATGTAGGTGTGGATCAGATCCTCCTTTATTCATTACAAATACATTGTACCTTCCAGAATATTTACTTGCTAATTACAGCCATGTAATGAACGTGTAATCAAACCAGTAAGACCAGATTCAGAGGCAGCTCTTCTCTCCAGTCCTTTTGACAAAATGTCTCCATGAAGCATCACCTACCTGCCCAGCAATAGGTTTACTGCGATGAATATTGGTAGTCATTCTGGGATCTGCATTACCTGGCTCCAACCTATCTGCTGTTTTTTCTTTAAAAAAAATATATCATTCACCACCAACATTGTGAGAAAATGGTTGCTGGCAGTGATCAACAACCCAGCAATTTGCTATTGATGCCAAACTCTATTGCCAAATGCCACAGAAAAAAAAAATAGGATACTCCCTTTTTAGAAAAAAATTATCCATAATTTCAAATAATTCAGCATACGTGTTTTAATGTATGCTTAGTGGATCATTTGAATGTATTTATTGTGGGTGTTTTGTAGTGTGATATACAGGGGTGTTAATTGATGAAATGTCAAGTTAGTAGCTGCAAGTGTGTGATGAAAGCCCCATCTCTTTTTTAAAAAAATGTGTTACCTCTACAATGTTTATAAACAGAGAATGGGGCTTTAACAACACAGTCATAACCACCATCTTTATTTTTTGACAATTACACCCTGTATGGACACCCTAGTACTGGGGACATTTTAATTGTTGTAAGCTACAATGAGTTGAACGAGTTGAACGAGTTAAATAGACTCATTCATTCAATACGTGACAATTTCAGTGATTATTACTATTACATGTGTGAGTCTCCTTTTTATTAGCAATGCCAGTTTTTATTAATTGGAAGTGATTCTGTAACTGTAATAGCTCCATCATTAGGGCTGGCAATGTGACCCAAAGTGGAGTTTTATTATAATGTTCCGTGGTTATATTTTATAATTTGTGCCTGAAATGGTGATAAAAATTAAATAATAAACAGAAATAAATATCACTAATTGGCTAATTGATTTTACAATGAACTAATATAAAACCACATCATGACCACAAACCTACTAGAATTGTGGTTAGTTAAAAAAAAAAAGCTGCCAAAGCAATTCATAAAAAGTCTGCAAAGACAAAAACAGACGAGCCTGTTGCCTCTTGTCTAAAAGAGCAGGGAATACATGAGCTATAATATCGCAGTTCGTTTGCCCAAATAACTGTATTTCTGAATTTCAATTCCCCATTATTAAGAAGGACGCACTGTTGATATAATTCAGAGGATGAATGAGGAAAAGGCTGGCACACGGAGATATCAACATGCTATATAATATTTTAATAGAGTAATATTTAATAGAGCAAAATATTACATTGATCAGAACAACTGTGCAATCAATCTAACCAGGCTTTATCCGAACTGATTGAAGAGGTGTGAATATTTGCATTTCAGATAGATAATTGGAGAGAACAAACTACACAGTCTGGCTTGCCTCTTTTGAGAAGTCTACCAAGATTTGAAGAATTCCAAAGTATAGAAGTATAGTAATTTTTATTTTGAATTGTGCTGCAAACAACTCATTCCAATTTTGTTTCCAAAATGCTTAGTTTGATCAAAATTATTTTTCAGATCTATGTTAAATACTATCTTTCAATTATTATGTCTATGTCTTAAGAAGTTAAAGATGCTTTATTTACTCGTTTACTGATCTCTTTCAGACAGAGTGTTGTGTAGGGCTTTATTCCTGTTTTGCAATAAACTGATCTGAGATGTATCTTCCTTCTTGTTTGCAGAAAAACAATTTGTCAGAGATGAGTCAGTGAAACTGCTGCTATCTAATTCCTAAAAATGTAGGGTTGAGTTTCTAGAAAACTGAGATTTACAATCAAACCAGACCAGAAGTCTGACACTTCCCCAGTGCTTATCAAGAAAGGGAGGTAAAAATAGAAGAAAACAGTTTCTGACAGTTGGTTGTAAGGTTTATCATTGTTCCCCTTAGGGCAGGGGTATCGAACGCCCAGACGTGTCATGATGTATTGCAACTTTTTTTCCATTGCCGGCAATGGGGTGCGCATGGTTTGGTCATGACACATCCGGCCTGTGGGCCGGCAGTTTGACACCCCTGCCTTAGGGTGAAAGTAAGTAGACGCCACACGTTGCCTTCCTGTATGGCAGTGGAAAGGCAACTATGGCCCCTTTACAATTTGTGGACTTCAACTCCCAGAATTCCTGACTCAGGAATGCATGGATGGCTCTGGAATTCTGGAAGTTGAAGTCCACATGTTATAAATGAGCCATATTTGTCTAGCCCAGGGGTCTTCAAACTTGGCCCTTTTATGACATGTGGACCAACTCCCAGAATTCCTCAGCTAGCATGCCTGGCTGAGGAATTCTGGGAGTTGAAGTCCACAAGTCATAAAAGGGCCAAGTTTGAAGACCCCTGGTCTAGCCCTACCATACAGGAAAACAATTGAGGCTTTTAGTTTTCCTTTTCCTCTTATTTCTACCAAAACAAAATGGTTGCTACTTCCTTTCATGAATGCATACTCAACTGAATTAACATGCAGTCAGGAAAATGTAAGCACATGGCACTATCAAGAGTCAAATCAATTCATTTTCAAATACAAAAACTACAATAATATGGCAGTAGTTGCAGTGAAAATCAGGGTTTTTTCACATTTAAATGTATTGTGTTTGAAAATATGAACATTAGATGTGTGTGTGTGTGTGCACACGTGTGTGCGTGTGAGACAAAGTGCATGTGTGCAACATCCAGACTGAAAAATAAGTACTATATGTGATTAAAGTAAATCTAGTTCATAAAAGAATATTTGATATCAAGCATTAAATTTGACTGAATTATTATGCAGTCATTACACCAGAAGAGCCTTTACTGCAAGGATTACCATTTCCACAACAGGAAAAGGGGATCTTCCAAGCTCGAAAAAAAAAAAAAAAATGGCTACCTATGCTTGGAGCAAATGCATCAGTTTGATGGAAGTTAAAAGGAAAAGGGCTGAAGGAGGGCTGTCTTTCACTGTGACTTCACAAAACTATTACTTCTTTCTTCTTCTTCTTCTTCTTCTTCTTCTTCTTCTTCTTCTTCTTCTTCTTCTTCTTCTTCTTCTTCTTCTTCTTCTTCTTCTTCCTCCTCCTCCTCCTCCTCCTCCTCCTCCTCCTCCTTCCTGCTTGCCTTGATCACAGATCACATGATGTTCTGTGTGTCAGGTAATTATTCTGGAAAACGAGTGACAAAAACACCCACACTCTTGAGAATGTGTGCCAATTAAAGGACTTTTTTAAAGTCAAAAGAAAAAGAGAAATGATACCTTTCTGTACTTTCCCACTGAAAAACCCACCTCCTCGTTTACACACTCTTTTATGTTTGTTCAATTTTAATTTATCTCCCCAGCTTCACAAAGGGGGGAAATTAGAAAATATCCAACAGTGTAAAAATCAACTTTTCCCCCATTTTTTTTTTACATATCATCAAAGCCGAGGCATCCACAAGTATGAGAATAGAAAAAGTCAAGATGGTGGCTGTGCCCATGAAATCAATGTGTACCTTTTTATGTCTGTAAAGAGAGGTGGGGCTCTCTCTCAATGAAGCTAATGATATTAATGATATGGTGCTGCTTCATTGAAGAAAAGTGAGATTAAATTATAAGGAGAATTATATAAATGTGCGTGTGGGGAAAAAAAATCAAAAGGAACTTGGTAGCACATTTTCCAGCCAACTAATTTTATTAAAAGACATGAGCTTTCATGAGCTGCTGCTCACTTCATCAGAAGCATTGAACGGTTAGACCAGTTTTTCCCCAACCATTGCAATTTCCAGATGTGCAGTCTTCAAATCTCGGAATTCCACAATCATCATGGACTTCTGACTTGATAAGAATTCTAGGAATTGAAGCCCATAATCTGGAAGTTGTGGTTAGGAAACACTGGCCTAGTTCTGACAAAGGATTTAGATTGGGGTGAGGTGAAGGGAAGACAGGAAGGAAAGGCAGTTTGGTTACACAGATGCATGTTACATGAGACACTGATTACAAGTACATGATCAGTTAACAATTGTGGTGTGTTAAAACCCCATTGTGTTTGTTGAGTCTTTCTGAGATGGCCCGAAACCTTTGATGTGTGGGAGTTAAAAAACTCCTCACTCAATGTGGGAGTTAAAGTCCCATTTTTCCAAAACCCTCACTTTGAGCTGGGGGTTGGACTAGAAGACCTCCAAGGTCCCTTCCAGCTCTATTCTGATTGGTTAACTGATGTCTACTGTAGAATGTCTTGCTCTGATCCTTTGTCCTTGAGTCCTGATATTAAATTTGTATCCATTAATTCTTTTGCACAAAGTTTGTCTCATTTGTCTTACACTGAATCTGGAAAGACATTGCTGGCACATGATGGCATACGTCACACTAGAGGAAGAACATGTGAAGACACCTCTAATCTCATGCTTTCAGTTATAATAACCACCAGGAGGCACCGTTTACAACTTTCAACCTTCTTTTGAATATTTACACATGGGTAGCCAGAGGTTATTCTATGGAGTTCCAACCCTCTACCAGGAGGTGATCTCAACCTTCACACTTTAGATGACTACTTACAGTGCATTAACTTTGGGCAGGGGGGGTAGAAGTTTGAAGTCATGTAAAATCCCATATGTGGGGGCCTGACATAATATAAGGGTTCCTTGTGGGCTCACAACTCCTGCTTGATGAGCAGGTGGCCGGGAGGACCTTTGTATAACTTCAAATTGTGCACTAGTTGTGCCCATTCTTGGATCAGGAGTTCCTATGCTCAGATACTGACACCATGGTCATAGATTACTGCAATATGCTATATATGGAACTGCCCTTGAAGAGCACCCATAAGCTTTGCTGGCATAAAGTGTGATGGTATGGTCAGTTATGTGCACACCTAGGTCAGCACATACCTCTGCTCAGTGGGCTGGATGAGAGACCAATTTGCTCCTGACTTCAATTCAAGGTGCTGGTAAAGTTCTACAAAGCCCTACATGGCACGGGTCAATTATTTGAAGGATCTACCCCTATCATTAGACCTGGCTGAAGGACCCATCTACAAAGAAGTTCTATCTGTTGGGACACGGGGGAAGACCCTTTTCTGCTGTGGCACCCAGCCCCTGGAACATCATTCCTCCTGAAGTCAAACTGTCTCCAACCTTGTTGGCTTTCCAGAAGGGCCTGAAGACATGGGTTTGTCGTCTGGCCTGGGGATCAGGTGACATTGGTGAGAGTCTGCTAAGTGGTTGTATATTTTAGGAAAATGTTTTTATGCTTTGAATAGTTTTATGTTTTGTTTTGAATTAGTGTGTGTGTGTGTGTGTGTGTGTGTGTGTGTGTGTGTGTGTGCTTAGCTTTGTAAATCCACTCAGAGTCCAGTATATGAAATGGGCAGCTACTGTATATACATTGAACAAATAACTAAATAAAATAAGACACCTGCATCTCTTTGCTCTGAGAGCTTAATGGAGGGTATATACAGGTAGTCCTCGACTTACAACAGTTCATTTAATGACTGTTCAGTTACAAGGGTACTGAAAAAAGTGACTTATGACCGCTTTTCACAGTTACGACCTTTGCAGCATCCCATGATCATGTGATCAAAATTCAGATGCTTGGCAGGTGGTTCATACTTATGACCGTTGCTGTGTCCCAAGGCCATGTGATCTCCTTTTGTGACCTTCTGACAAGCAAAGTCAATGGGGAAGCCAGATTCATTTAACAACCCAGGTTACTAACTTATCAACGGCAGTGATTCACTTAACAACTGAGGCAAGAAAGATCGTAAAACAGGGCAAAACTCACTTAACAAGTGTCTCACTTAACAACAGAAATCTTGGGCTCAATTGTGGTCATAAGTCAAGGACTACATGTATACCCTTGTGATAGTGCATTTAATCTTATGGGGGTACTTGGGGCCTCTGATGTTTGCTGCAAATGTAGATGCAAAGTAGATATCTGGTTTGTTGCCGGATTTGGTTCCCATGTTAGCATCATTGTGATGTTGTTTCTTGTTGCCTGTGAGAATCTGCTTCAAGGTGGGTGGTTGTTTGTATGCAAGTATAAACCCGCTGCCTGTTGCCAGAGAAAGTGCAGCGTTGTTTGTTGTCCAGAATGGGCTATAGCTTATTAATAAAGTGTGGAATGGTTGAGCTCTGAGCCGAGAGTGGCAGCCTGGGCGTTCTGTCGTTCTGTTTCTGGAATCTGTCTTTTAATAAGTCCTCCCAAGAGCTGCGGGGGAGACAAAGAGAACAGAACGTGTGTGTGTGTGAAAGGGATCTTTGACGGCCTCTTTAACTGTTACAAGTCATCAGGCTGTCACGGGTGAGACTGCTACACACCCTGACACATGTGTACTGCGCACCAAAAGGATAAACTTTCCTTTCATCTTGGCAAGACTAAGTGATTTATGGTAAACTTTAATGTTGTGATGTGCCACACACAATTTGTCAGCGGTGAAGAGCTTGACTCGCTTTCGTGTAAACAAATCAGAGTTGCTCTTTCCAGACTGCTGTTTGACACCCTCGGTAAGTGCCAGAGCAGTGCAGTAGTTTCCTCTCCCAGCTAATCCTACAGCTGGTTTCGAACTGGCCAACCTGCTCTGTGATCCATTGGTTTCACCTCCGAAGCCTTCACTTCCTTGCATTTGCCTAATTGACATCATCCAAGGCTCCAATCCTTGCATAAACAAAGCCTGCAATAAATCCTAACAGATTTTAACTAGACATATAAAAGCAGAGCAGGACCAAGAAGGCAGCCAGAAGTGGAGGGGAATGTAGATTACAAGGAAAGTGTTGCTTAGTTCATACATCTCCCGTGGTGTCAGGCCGTTTGTAGTCAAGGGCTATTCTTACATTAATTCACCGAGCTGGAATTTTAATGGACTACAAAAAGTCACGCAATCAGCTGAAATCCACAGCTAACCAAACTGATTACTTTAAGTGATGAATGCAGGGTGGGTTGGAGAAAAGACACGATGATACATTTGCTTTACGCTTACTGTCCTTGTATGTGCGGCAAGTGTGAACTTTGTGAACCAGAGCAGAAATGCCTAAAGAGCAAATCCTGGCATAATTCACATTTCTAATGAAATTATGCAAGTGATAGCCGTCTGTGACTAAGGCTGCAATGCTAGGCACAATTACTTGGCAATAAATTTTTATTGAACTCACCACAGCCGACTTAATAACGCTTAGCTTTTTTTTTTTTTTTTTTACAGCACTCTCCATGTATGAAGGACTTCACGTACTGACAACAACCCTGTAAAGAACATCAGGAAAATTATTTCTCTGTTTTGTGCGTGTGACTGTTCTAAGGTTGGCGAAACATCTTCCAAATAGAATAACCCTCAACGTTATGGAATGAAAATTTGTTAGAATGCATGCAGACACACACACACACACACTGAAAAAGAAAACCTTGATGGCACCTTTTTAATTCCTGGTTTGGAACTGTATTTTTTTTTTTAAAAAAAAAAACCCTTCATATTAAAAAGCCGGCTCAGTAAATTTTGCTTCTGTTTGGCAGAATGCAACAGGCAATGGGGCTTCCTCCTGCCATCACTTCTGTGTCAAGCTGAATAATACCAAAGCTAGTTAAATTATTTTGGCAGGTGAGGAGGAAAATGTCCTAAGCACCACTTCCCCTCCCTGGTGTTAAAAATAATAGTAATAATAGCATTAAGCAAACAATGTGCTGCCCTTTCATGACACCCAACTAATTTGCTGTGCCTAGATGCTGTGGCAGGTCCCGTGCCTTATTGTGGCTTCCCTGTTGCGCTAAGAAGACTTTCTCCTTCCTGTCTTTCACCGTTCCATAATTTCTCCTCTTGAACTCTGGTTTAACTCTAGCTTTCCTCACACTGTATAAGGAATTGTGAGATTCTACTCATGTTCAGGGAAAGCAGGAACAAGCCCTACCCAACCTCTTCACATCAGCCTCCGTATCTAGACGCTGACTTGTTGGAGGAGAAAGCTTCTTCTGATGACTGAGATTCTCCACTCAGTTGAGACTCCTGAGTTTCTTGACACAGAAGAGGCTCTTTCCTATAGCTTTTTATTCTCTCAGTGCAGAAGGTGATGCAAAGGGGCAGGATAGTATGCTTGCCCTAAGCCCCCTCCGGATGTAAGTAGAATCTTGCCTCTTTACATCACTCTTGAAAGCTCAGAAGACTCTCCATGGCTGATTCTAAAACTGAAGTATGAATGCTTAAGGTAGTCTTACTGACCTTCTTTCAATTGTTTGCATTTTTTTGCCTTCCACATAACAGAGGAATATATCTGTAGTGATAAAACATGAGGGGAAAAAAAGAGAAATCAGGAGAAACTTTAAATTGGGAGCAAAGACTTGGTAACCAAACCTACCTATATGTTATTTCCCAAAGAGACCCTTTACACCAGGGGTGTCAAACTGCCGGCCTATGGGTCGGTGGCATCATATGGAGGCCACACCCACCCCAGCTCCGGCAATGCAAAAAAAGTCGCAACACGTCATGTGACGTGGTGAGTTTGACACCCGTGCTTTACACAATAACTTGAGCTCACTAAGGTTACTTATATGTATAAATCAGAATCACCCCTTCTGTCTAGGTAAGAGTTGCTTCTTTCTGTGAGGGAGATGGGTGGCTCAACAATGTGATAAATAAATAAAATAAAAATAAATACATTATCTCTCACCCTCCCTCCCTTTGAAACACATGAAGGCAGATATCTATGCAAAAGGAAAAGGCACTGAAAATTACAATCCTTACACAACCCCAATTCATCTCCAGTTTTATTTAGGAACATATAGTTTTACAAGCTTGCTTAGTTGAAAGGACAATAGCTCTGTCAAGGAGGGAAAGAACCTACATTTATCTTCCATTTTCCTCATGGTTTCCATGTGGCCCCTGGCTTGGAGCTCAAATAAGCTCCCACAGAGTTCCTCCTATAGCACTTTTACCTTCTTAAGGTCAAAAAGTTAATAGATAAATACCCCTACTTCATAAACATCCCTTCGGTGTTTCACTCTTTTCTTTTTTTAACTCATCATCATATGGTTAATGTCTATTCTCACAAGCCAGGACAGCCAACAGAAAGAGTGAAGACAACTGTATTATTTCAATTATATTCATGAAGTCTGTCCAAGTCCATCAAATGCTGATGCCTTGGAAGTTCGATGACATGTAGCCAATAACGTCTTTTGAAAAATAGAGCAATTTTCAAACATAAGCTAACACCCTTGCTTTAATGCATCGGCTACACACAAGATGAGCAATACATATTTAGGAATAGTATTTTATGGGTTTAAGAAAAGAAAAAAAAGGCATTTTTCTTGCTTCCAGTTTCCTTCCACTCCTCCATCAGCCTAACAGATCCTCCACTTCACTTCCAATCACCTAAATGCTACCCAAGGTAAGCTACCCAGGAAGTCTATTTTGGATGGGAATTATATAGCATGCTTTGATTTTAATTATTCCAAACCCTGCTCTCCACAGGGAGAGAAACTTAATTCTAAAGGTGTCTCTATCAGCATTTTATCCATTAGTGAATGGTTCTGAATTATTTTATGACATCTAATTTTTCAAAGCAACCCATAATTTGGGGAGCATAATGGAAGAGAGGCATTACAAAGGCACTTTGCCACAAGTATAAGGACTCATCTTCAGAAATAAATAAAGTTGCCTTTCTCTTTGTGTCTGAGCTTAGAGGCTATGCACTTCCTGCTCGGAAAGAAGACCCAGTGTAGCAATTTGGCCCACTTCAGAAAATTTAGCTTGGGTAAAATTACATAGATAACACTCTTGACAAGCAGCATGGTTCCCACAAGATGCTTTTAGCATTTGCTGTTTGTCATCAAGAAGACATATTTAAAGTATTATACCTAGTGTCATCTCCCCATTGCCTTTCTCTTGTTATTAAAACTTGACTTTTGTTTCATTTCCCAATATAGAAAAACCACTTTTTTAATTGGCTGAATACTTTCCTCAAAAGCAATTTTGAGTCTGCACACAAACATACAGGCAGTCCTCAATGTACAACTATTTATTTAGTGACTGTTCAAAGTTACACGGCACTGAAAAAAAGCTGACTTATGGCTGTTTTTTGCGCTGATGACTGTTGCATTATCTCCATGGCCACGTGATCAAAATTCAAACATTTGGCACTTGACTCATATTTATGACGGTTGCAGTGTCCTGAGGTCATGTGATCACCTTTTGCGACCTTCTGACAAGCAAAGTCCATGGGAAAGCTGGATTTACTTAACAATTCTGTTATTGCAGTGATTCACTTAACAACCGTGGCACAGAAAGGTCATAAAATGGGGCAAAGTCACTTAACAACTGTCTTGCTTAGCAATGGCAATTTTGGACTCAATTGTGGTTGTAAGTCGACTACCTGTATACCCACCTACCCACCCACACAAAACTGCCCATTGGATACCTTTCAGGGAGAAAAAAGTGACAATTCATAGACTTTATTATTTATGTAGAATGGAACACTGTAACTGTAATACTGTCTCACATGTTGGCCCCAGAATTGCCGCATCTTACAATTTGCTTCAACTTTTCAGAAGGCCCTATTCAAATATTCAACAGCATATTCTGGGACAACAAATTCCTATCTCCATGTGACATTCTATTTTGAGAAAATTGGAAAATACTCAGCTTCCCTGGCAAGATAATCCTCTTGGTCTCTACAAAAATATAGTTTTATAGGAAAAACGGCAACATTCTTGACTCAATCCGTATGAAAGCAAGAGAATGACAGACATACTTTACTGCAGTCAAGAGCAGTTTTATGGACAAGTTGTAAATGTCAGACTACACCTTTTTTAATAATAAAAAAGACACCGTAATACTGTTTCCTTGTAACCAGGACAGAAAATCATTTGGTAAAAGAAAAAAATACATTTATTGGGTTTGACATTAAAAAGAAAAAAAAGCTACTGTGAAGCAGAGATACTATATTCCAAACACTAAATCTCAAAGGTTAGGTTAAGAAACTTTTGGTTCAAAAGCAGATGTGGCAGGTACATAATTTAAGAGCTTGTGAAAGAGAAACTTCTGTAGCATGTTTTTTCATGCTTCATCTCTCCTGTTAAACATAAAGGGGGCCCACGGTGGAAAAAGGGAAGCTGAAAGCATCAATCACTGTTGCGCTCATGTGAATGCTTCTGTTGTTGCCCCAGACTATATTACATAAGCAGGAGTAAGTCACCAACCCCTTAAAATCTTAGTGCACAACCCTTTGTGCAAATAAGGATTATAACTTCTTCATCCATTCCAAAGAGCTTGACCTTGGGGCAACTTATTTGTGCTAGAATTCCAATTCTGATTACACGTTATTTCCCCCCCCAAAATCTTGTATAAGATATAAATATACCTCAAATAAAAATATACACAAGCAAATGAGAACTACCCAGTGGCACCCACCCAAGGTGGTAGCATGTACAGGTAGTCCTCGAAGTACGACCACAGTTGAGCCCAAAATTTCTGTTGCTAAGTGAGACAGTTGTTAAGTGAGCTTTGCCCCATTTTACGACCTTTCTTGCCACAGTTGTTAAGAGAATCAATGCAGCTGTTAAGTTAGTAACACGGTTCTTAAGTGAATCTGGATTCCCCATTGACTTTGCTTGTCAGAAGTGATCACATGACCCCAGGACACCGCAACCGTCATAAATGTTGCCAAGTGTCTTTATTTTGATCACGAGACCATCAGGATGCTGCAACAGTCATGAGTCTTTAAAAATGTTCATAGGTCACCATTTTCAGTGCCGTTGTAATTTTGAACAGTCACTAAATGAACTGTTGTAAGTCAAGGACTACCTGTACTGTGCCTTTAGAAAGCCACTTGGAACCCTGACAGCAGAAGAAATGCTGAGAAGCAAACAACGTGAAGGGTAACTTCATAATGAAAGCTTTAACTTCATCTTATCGTCCGTAAAATCAGCAGCAAGATGAGATGGGAACAGTGATCACACACCTCATCTCTCTAAGAATTGATCAATGTAAGCCTAAAATGTCCAGCGGGCTATTTTTCCATTCAGTGTGCAGTTGAGGCCAGTGTATGAGTACACTATGATGATCATGCCATACTTGAATGTTCCACTTCGACAGCACTGAAATTTACTGAACAATTGTCAGATGAAGGGAGACAAACACTTTACCCTCAAAATCTAGATTGAAAGCTATAAATAGAAGGAAGGGCTCACCATATGAATCAAACCTTGAAGGGCCTAAAGGGATAAAACAGCCTTGGAGTCTTATTGCTGTGTTGACTCTCTAACTTCTGAAACTTAAGGTCTTGGATATCTACGGATGATATGCACTGGGATATGATCTGCTTTTTAATCTGTTCATAAAACTAGCAAAACAAAATTTGATGTGCAAGAATGTATTTATATCATAAACCTAAGTCAGGTTTATGTTTATGTTTATCAATGTCTTTTTGGCAATGTCATGTAAAACACATGGAAAGTTTCTGTTGGATGCTCTTAACAAAACCAGAGCTTCCAAAATTGTAGTTGTAGATAAGAACTACAATTGTGTTTTTTTCTGAACTGGAAATATACCTCTCCCTGACAAATGTATATGTAAGCATAGCTTTACAAAATGTAGTAAATAATTTTGGATTAAAACTGCCCATAAAATATTTTGCTTAAAAAATAATTTGAGTCAATCAACACATAGCAACCATTCTCCCACATACACAGATTCTCTCTCTCTCTCTCTCTCTCTCATATTGCCTCTCTTCATCAGATGCAATAAATGAATGAATGAATGAATGGATGGATGGATAGATGGATGGATGAATGAATGAAGAGGGAGGGAGGGAGAGACCAGGATAGAGATAGGTAGCTGAAAGATAGCTGAACTGAGAAGGGAAGAGAGAAAAATGGGCACATGGATGCACACATAGAATCATGGTGGCATGGTGATTAGAAAGCAGTATTGCAGACTGACTCTGCTCACTGCCAGGCGTTTGATCCTGACCGGCTCAAGGTTGACTCAGCCTTCCATCCTTCCAAAGTCAGTAAAATGAGGACCCAGATTGTTGCGGGCAATATGCTGATTCTGTAACTGGCTCAGAGAGGGCTGTAAAACACTATGAAGCAGTATATAAGTCTAAGTGCTATCTTAAACTAAATATGTCTTTTCTTGGGATTATGTTACAGCATGGAGGGCAGTTGTGTGATCCTGGGAAAAGCTGCAGCTACTTTAAGGAGTTTCTGGCAGCTCCCATGTGAGTGTCCAATACTCTTTAGAAGCCTTTTGTTGTTGTTGTCTCTTTGAAATCTGATGCAACATACAACTCTATTAAATATGGATAATCTTCATATATTTTCATGCTCTTCAGCACCAATATTTGTAACTGTTTATACTTCACATTCATTTGTTGGTGTTTTTTAAACACCAACTTGCATTCTTTTCAGCTTATAAAAATAATGGCATATGCCCACCCCATTCATGCCTGGGAAGGAATCTTGTGTTTTTATAGGCATAAAGAACTAAGAGTTTTGTTGGGTCCTTGGTGCTCTCTGAGCTTTGTTGTTTTCCTGCAAGCACCAAGGACCCCACAGTTCAACCCTGAAATACAAATATTCTCTCCATTGGTACTAAGAGATTTCTTTTCCTAACAGTGATTTGTTGAACAAGTCAGAATGGTATGGCTCACATTTCATCTTAAGTTAACAACCAAACGCACTGTGGTTTACTGCCACATGCAAAGCAGGACACTACAGCTGTACTATAGGAAGAAAGATATATTAATGGAAATCATATGCTGAAACCATATCTGGCACTAACATCTACAAAGTTGCCAAACAATTCACTTCATATAATCACACAATGTTTTGGTTTAATAAACTCATTCAGAAAAAAAAAAAACTATGGAATGGGAAATACCTTTTAATATACATCGTATGTTCTTAGAGTAAGTTGGAAAAGCAATAACATCTGTTTGCTGGTTTCATACCGTATCACACAAAAGAAGGAAAAACTAGAAAAAATATTTTCTTACAAGTTACTTATGTTTAATGCTTAAAAGTTTGAATGCACAAACAATAATCTACCATTATAGAAGTACTTGTGGTCAATACAATGCATTAGAACTATGTACAAGACACAGTTTAGTATCAAAATCTTTCTACACTGTAGAGTATTACGAAACTGTTAATGACATCAAACACTGAGCACTTAACACATTATTATTAATATTATTATTTGCTACCACATTTGGAACTTCAATGAACAGTCCATTTTAACTTGCAGCATTAACCCATTTCTAGTATGAAATTAAGTAATTTTCTACTTACACAATAAAGGTTTATCTACACAGTTCTTTTGATTTTGATCCATAGCAGCAAAGGCACTGTACATCAGCAGATCCACAGACTTAAAGGGGTTTATTTTTTTTTTAAAGCATTCAAAAGGAATATGTCACAGGTCATAGTTTAACAGCAACAACAACAACATAAAAAGATAAACACATGGTTTCTGGCACAATGGCTCAGCCTGCGTCCATTTCAGGGACGTTCAACTAAGACTTGGATAGAACTGGCGGTAAATAAAGCAAGTCCTTCTCTGAGTGAAAGAAATCCATTTTGTTCTGCACTTCAGAATGAGTGCTCTTCTAAATTCTAACTCTGAGGTCCTCACTTTTATAGTTTGTATTCGTGTCGGAATCCATTCCCTTCTCAGTGCCATCTCCAATGAATGTATCAAATTTTTTTTTCCTGTAATCTTTAGAACTGCAAAATTGCCCAAAGGCGCATATCTTTCTTTTCAAAGAAATGTAGCAAAAACATCCAGAAAGAATGAAGATGATCTTTGAGACATGTTATTGTACTTCTCTCTGAAATATACAAAATAAAAGTGGTATTAAAAATTCTGACCAATGCACTCTGTTTTAAACGTCTCAAAGTATAACCATTATATACTCTACAGGAGGTTGACAAAACACTGTCAAATGGCTGCTTAAAATAACTTGTTAAGAGTATAGCTGGTTTTGGCTTGTATTTTCACAATTTCTTGTATTTAATTTTCCCTTAGAAATACGAAGTTATTAAATTTGCTGAAAATATGGGGTCCACAAAAACATGCACAATCCACTCGCCTCTGCATGTGGTTGCCCCTCATAATGAAGCACACCCTCAAAACAATATTATTATTTTTAAGCGGATCTTAAGGAAAAATCAGAAGTGATATTATCTACTAACTACCTAAATGATTTGTAAAACATTATAAGAATATAGTTAGGATACCAAGCCACCAGAGAAAACATGAGTGACTGACAATTCAGGCTAAAATAGTAAGAAAGTGGTCTTATTAAATAAAACGTGCAGATGAGTAGAGGCTATAGAACATGGTAAAATAGGATTTCACCCCTTCTATATTTTTCAAGAGAGAGAGAGAGAATACAATGCAGTATAGATTGATCAAATTTATAGATTTGTTGTCCATTATTGCTTGTTTTCAGATATAAACCTCAATTACAGTTTGTAACTATGACAATCTTCCCTGACCTGAGTTCCCTCCAGATGTGTAAACTTTAGGATAAAGCAATGGCTGGAAATTTTGGGAAGCTGAAAGTCTACTCATCTGGACAGTGTCCAAGTTGTATAAGACTCTGCTCTGGGAATAAACCTGGTGAAGCCTTGGATTTACAAGCTTCCCCTTTCTTTTTATTCTAGTGCAGCTTCAAGGAGATCAAAAATCATTTTTGATCATTGGCTGTATTGGCTGAGATAGTTGTTAAGTTAACATCCAAAACAGATGGATAGCCTGAAGTTGAGGAAAGCTAGTTTAGCAGAAATAAACACAAGACTATCAACTATGATTTGAAGTATGTTTTTTTTACAAATCTCACTCAATATTAACCAGTTTGTCTCAGTAGACAAAAGCAGCCATACTTTATTTATAATGAAAATGAATGCTTTTCATTTCATTGCATACGCACTACAGAAAAAGCCTGTGGTTTTTGGAAGGCTTATACATGCAACACTTAATAATAGATTAGTGTTATCTCTAGGCAAATCCATAGTCTGGGAGATGGGCTTGTTATTACTGAAATTTCTGTTCAGATATTATGACCATCCATATCTGAATGGCATGATGACTAATGGAGAAAAGATCCTATTTCTCTAGCATGTTTCATATTTCATATTCCTACAGGCTAATGTGAACTAGGTCACTGTCATTTGTAATACTGTATTTTTTTTAAACTACATGACTTAATGAAACTCTTCGCTTAAATAATATCTGCATCACTTATGCAGATATACATAATTAGTACACACATACACAGAAAAACACACACAAACACACACATATTTGCCCTTTGCTTCCCAATAGCCACACAAAAACCAACAATATAGTCATCAAGAATGTAACGCACCTTCAAATCCAAGGCAGACGCCGACTACTTTGTTTAGTCAGTTCCTTGTTAGAAAGATTTCTTTAACAAAATAAATACATTACAGCTATGTTACATAATTAAAAGAGTCAGTTCCCTGTTAAGTATGCTTATTCCATCTTCTTCCAAGTAGATAGCTGAAGATTTGGTTTTATATGTTCTTAATGAGTGCTTGCTATTAAATAGCAAGTCTAGTGGGAAAATTCCACAACTGTGTTGAACATTTTCATCCCTCAGATTGGGAAACAAGAAAAATAAAAGTAATATACAGCAAAGTGCTACTAGAAGGAGTACGGTTTTCATTCAGATTTGTCTTTAATAAATAACTTCATACACTGTAGCCTTCTTGTCCCCAGAGCCAGTGACAATGTATTTGTCATCCACAGAGATATCACAGCTAAGTACAGAAGATGACTCTTTGGACTAAAACAAGAAGAAGAAAAAAGCGTGTGTTAACCATTCTCTGCATAAATCAGATGAAATAGTAAATTAGTTCCTTTTAAGAAATAAAACAGTTACAGGATGGTTCAATTATACATTTCTGCTTCCTGTCTGGTATTATTCTCCAGTCTGTGCATCTTCATACTTAATTGCAGTTAACTCTCCAGGCTTGAGAGAATAATAAGGTTGTACTTGGCATACATGCACTCTTCTCTAGAGATTAAAATCAACAAAACACACTTGTTACACAGTATTATTTTCTTTCTTGCAGCCTTGAAGAGTTTAAATAAAACAGAAGTGACCTAATGTGTATTCACAACCAATTGGGACAACCAGATGTCTAAAAGCAGCCCACAGAGGAGGCAGTTTGTGATAGAAAATGAATGGTTTGGTTTGCTTAAATACAGTTCAAAGCCTACTTTT
Source organism: Azemiops feae (assembly GCA_023970755.1). NCBI lineage: Eukaryota > Metazoa > Chordata > Lepidosauria > Squamata > Viperidae > Azemiops > Azemiops feae. The sequence goes on along the minus strand of JALGBA010004215.1, from coordinate 1,007,476 downwards.
AGCTGAAAAATCAGTCACACGCTCTATGCGGTGCAGAAAAACTTGGAACCTAGCTTGAATTCGGGCTTCGCAGGGGGAATAATTAGGCCTCAGTGATCCTGTCAGCCAATTGCGGTTTTGCTGCCTGATTGTGGGAAACAGGCCTCAAACCAAACAGAGGTGTGGCATGAGAAAAATGCAAAAGGCAGGCAGAGTGGAGTGAAAGGAAGGCTCAGGAAGGCCAGACTCCAGAGTAGCAAAACAAGATCCTTGGGATCAGGAAAAACAGATCCTGTGGATCTGGAAAACAGAGGGAAACATGCCCCCACATGCTTTGCAGACAAACAATTCAAATCTCCCTACTTGGCTTCATACTACTACCCAAAGCTACCAAAAACACCTTTAAATTCTTCCTACTGAGCCATATGTTTTGCTTCTCTTTCATTGTTTCTACTGTTTTGTTCATTATTGCATGGATTTCTCTTATTATACCATTTATCCTTGTGGTTATTATACTGTTGTTACTGTGTGTATACGTGTGTATACACACGCATGCCCACCACAAAAAGTTCTGATTGCTACAAAGATTCCACTTTGTAATAGGTGTGGAAGAAAAACCACTGTTATTTACTCTTTAATAGCAATTTCAGCAATGGGGTTGGAAATGGATTCAGCAGAAAATGAAAGGCTTAAAAACAGCAAGGCTTTAAAATGTTATATAAGGTTCTCAAAGGATGAATACTGCAACACTACTGAGAGCAGATTTGGTCAACGGATGTGCTTTGTAAAATCTACCACTGACAGAGTTTATACAGTACGTGCAATTATTATCTGACATAAGCTAAAATCAAATGAAGCACTTAAAGCTCATGGTATCAGTCCATCCCTGGGATTTGCCCAATGAATATTCATATTATCTTCCTCCATTTCTCCTTCCCAAACTGCTCTGTGCTGGATCATTAGGTCTATATCAGGGGAGTCCAACCTTGGCAACTTTAATTCCTGTGGACTTCAACTCCCTGAATTGGGGAATTCTGGGAGTTGAAGTCCACAGGTCTTAAAGTTGCCAAGGTTGGACACCCTGGGTCTACATGATTTGGGGCTGAAGAGACAGGGACTGGTTAATGATTTTTACCTGAAATATACTGGCTCCATAAGGTGTTCTCCATGCATTCAGAAGATTATCCTTTCCAGTGCTTACAAACCATTTGCCTGAAAACACATTTTATATTATAATTAGAGGAAATGGATTAATTCTACATCAGCAAAACTCCACTTCTTATCTCCCTATCTCCATTTGTGTTTTCTTCTGGTCAAAGCAATACATTACATTAAGATTTCACAAACATTCAGTCACACATGCAAAATTAAACAATATCTTTCCTTTTCTGTTTCTATTGGAATTATGTTTAGCAAATAGACGATAAAGCCAGCATGTACTAAATTGCTTACCACAATGGGCAAACTTAAGGGATAACACACAACTCTCGTGAAGATGGAGCTGATACTTGTCTGGTTTTGTGACATGCAACACTTCAACATTGCTGTTCTCCATCCCTACTGCCAACCATTCTCCAGTAGGGCAATAGCCCAGCGAGAAGATCTGAAATTATAAATGCATACAGATTATGACTTAGATACCTGGTGACATAATTATTGTTCTTTGAAAGATTAAAAAAAAGAAAAGAAAAATCTTGCTACGATTTTCTTTCAAAAGTTGGTATTACTGCAGTAGATCAAGATAATAAGTTCCTATAACTAAAGCCCAATTAATGCTGGGTAATATATATTAAATGCTATTGCTCAAATGGACTGAAGTAATATTCTCAAATAAATTATCTTGGAGTAAGTTCTACAGAAATGATTATCTAGAGCAGGGGTGTCCAACATTGACAATGTTAAGACTTCAACTCCCAGAATTCTCCAGCCAGCTTGGCTGGAGAATTCTGAGAGCTGAAATCCATAAGTCTTACTGTTGCTAAGATTGTGCATCTCTGAACTAGAGGACCCATTCAGTCTGACAGCTTATGAATAAGACTCAACAACCTTTTGGGGATAAAGAAAGATTGGGGATAAAGAAAGAATTGTTATCTACCCAAATCTACAATGTTAAAAAATATTTCCTTTCATGCCCTAATCTATTAAAAGAATGCAGAAAGCAAAACCGAAGCAAACAATGACTTCCGTATGTCATGGGTTCTGTAGAAGAGTACCTGGGATGTGAAGTCGTGCTGCTGCAGTTGCCTCCCTTCCCTCAGGTCCCAGGATCTGACAGTATTGTCCAAGCCTCCCGTCCAGAGCTTAGTGCCATCATTGGAAATGTCAATGCAGCTGGCTCCATCTGTATGGCCCTGGAATTGCCTAAAGATGCCAAGTTGGGGGACAATCACTTTGGAAAACTTTCTTCTGCTAAAACATTGCAAAAGTTTCCATGCCAACTTTTAAGGGCTCCCCAAATAAGAGAGAAAGCAAAGCAATGATTTCTTAAAGGGGAGAAGGACATCCATTGAATTTTAAAATGCTGGAAGCACCTTTCTGAATTCTTGCAATTGTTTGAAGTTACAAAGGCAGTGAAAAAAAAATGACTTACAATCAATCCTTGCACTTTCGATTGTCCCCATGGTCATATGATCAAATTTCAGGCGCTTGGCAACTAGCATGTATTTGCAATAGTTGCAGCATCCCAGAGTCATGTGATTCCCCATTTGTAACCTTTCCAGCTGGCTTCCGATGAGCAAAGTCATGGGGGAAGCCAGATTTGCGTCTCGAGCACATGATTTACTTAACAACTGTAGTGATTCATTTAACAGCCATGGCAAAAATTGTAAAATCAGGCATGACTAGCTTAGCTTAGCAATGGAATTCTGATCCCACTCTCTGTATGGAGTAAGGAAAGGACTTAGCTTAGCAATGGAATTCTGATCCCACTCTCTGTATGGAGTAAGGAAAGGACATTTTCCATAGCATTAATGCAATGGGTTTTATTACATTATAAGGTTAACCTGCTACATTAACACATTTTTTAAAGTCTGGCTTTGAGCAGTACAGAAATATCAGCAGTAAACAAATTAATAAATAAAGGCTTATGTTTAGAGAAGAGTTCTGTATCATAAAAAGCCCCCACTTCCAGTTTTTTAAATGCTGTTTCAATAAAATAATGTCTCTTACTGCGATATTTTTTCTAAATAGATCTATGTAACTCAGTTATGATTTTTGGGGAATATAATCAAATACAGATATTTAACACCTCAGTATATACCCAGGACCATGTCTTCTATCCCTGTAAGACCTTTTTAAAAGATATTTAAAACCAATTCTTTGTTTAAAAACAAAACAAGATTCTTAAGCACCTTCCATCATTGATAAGACAAGTACACCCTGCATGAGACCAATTGTTAACTCTATCATTTGTTGCTACCCATGTCACTCATCATGCATAGGGCACAACTATCCTTACAGAGCCTCCATAGAGGCTGCCTGATATTGCCTGGTATTCCAGGATCCGAAAACAGAGTGGGCATCTTGCTACTCAAAGACATCTTCTACACAGAAAGGTTGAAAAGAAGAGGGAGATGGATGGAGTATAAGCACTTTTCTCTCTGCTTTCCTTCCACACAGTTGGTCTGACAGGCTTTGTGAATGTCTGAACAGGACTTCAAAGTGGTTTTAATACAGAATATCCTCCATTTGGTTATGAGCTGATGACATCTTATGTTTTCACAGAGAATTATTCTTTAGATTGTGCACAGGCTATTCGTTTTCATTTAGTTTTTCTTTCCACTAGAGATAACTGCAAACCAATATATCTCTGTGAATTCCCAGCCTGGGGCTACTCATACTCTTATCTCTATTTAATTAGGTTTACTACCTGCCCTGCCCTCAGATCTCAGGAGCAAATTAAATTCAGACATAACATTTCTTCCCTCCCCCCTCTGCCCCCAGGACTCATAATGAGACAAAGAAGAAACAACAAAGGCAAAGATGGATTTTTTAAAAAAAAAAAAAGAATAAAAACACAAACGACTGGTATACTAGTGACACTCTTTGGCAGGATCCCAAAATCATATCTACATGGTTATTACCATCTGCAAGCATATATTTTCTATTGCCATCTAGTTCTTCATTACCCAGTTACAAAGACACAGCTTTATTTTAATCTCCCTACAGTATCTATATAAAATTGACATTCTAGTGGATGCCTTGAGGCTTCCCGTGAATTTGGAAAATCTACAGAGCCCTGCACGAATCAGAAATCTAGCTCTTCACTGCCAGTCAGACAGACAGTCAGGCAGAAAGACAGATACACAATCAAGCTCAGCTTAAGAAGGTTGAAGGAGCTGCTAATGGTTTCTGTTGGGAAAACAGCACTTTGCCGATGAATTTCTTGCATGATGGTCTGAAAAGGTTGTAGGCACACAACAGGCCCTGTCACTCTTCCCTGTCTAAAAGATGGAATAGCAAAGATGGGAGAAAGATTCTGAAAGGTAAGGCACATTAAGCAACTTCGTAACATGGCAACAGCTCCTTTTACCAACGCTTTTTAATCTGGTTTGATTGACTTACCTGACCAGGGTCTGATTGTGCAGGTCCCATACTGCAATGTTCCCATCGCTACAACAGGAGAAGCACACCTTGGAATCGGGGCTGATTGCTAGAGCATAGCAGGCAGGAGCCGAGGATGTCAATTCTGCTTTTATACGTGGGGTGGGTGCTGCCAGGTCCCAAATGGATAACGTGCTGGCTTCCCCACCAACGATCAGGGTGCGGCCATCGGGGAGTAATCTGCAGGAGCGGATGTAGTTATCTCTGTTCTGTAGACATAGAAAGCACCACCAAGAGATTACTCGGAAGAAAGAAAAACATAATAAAATGAAACAGAAATCTGTAAAATTACTGTATTCCCTTTTGGTTTTAATGAGCTCATGAACCATTTGAATGTAGGGCTAAAAAAAAAAAAGTGGAACAATGCTTTGTTTTTCTTTCAGAAACAGCCATCATTCTCAGCAAAAAGTTATTTTTATAAAATCTGTCCCGTGACCAAAATAAGTTGCAAAAACCGGAATGCTCCAGGGTGATCTGGAAAATACAGATGGAACCCTAACCCTAACCCATGACCAAAATAAGCTGCAAAAACCGGTTTCATTCAGCATACATCTAAAGATCATGAAATCTCTAATAACAAAACACCACATCTACGGGAAGGAGAAAGATTTGATCCTGGAGTCCTGAGAAATAACTCTCTCTTTCTCTCTCTCTGGCTTTTGAACTTGATGCTAAGATCCATCAGGAGTTGAGAGGGTTTCATTTTCTCTCCCAAAATGTTGCACTAAATCTGCCCCTTTATCACAGTTCTCTGCTGTGCGTTTGTTCGTTTTCATTGTGGAGGAAATAACATGCAGGAAGAGGAAGATAACACAAGAATGCTGCAAATCACTGGGTAACTGTGGGGGTGGAGGTCGGTGCAGATTTCTGCACATATGCAAAATAAGAAACAGATCAGAACAGCATGTCAAAGACCAAAGATAAATTAAATTGTTTAGTGTGGATAATTGGTTCTAGTCTATAATTAATAGCTACACGAAACCTTGGATGAGACTGCTAGTAACAAGGCCCACCTATACCGTTCGTAATCTCCTGATAGAGTTCAGCATACTTTGATTTGGTAATGTTTTCAGTAAAAACAACAATGTTAAATAGGATAAATTAAATTGTTTAGTGTGGATAATTGGTTCTAGTCTATAATTAACAGCTACACGAAACCTTGGATGAGACTGCTAGTAACAAGGCCCACCTATACCTTTCGTAATCTCCTGATAGAGTTCAGCATACTTTGATTTGGTAATGTTTTCAGTAAAAACAACAATGTTAAATAGGGGAATAAGGGAAGGCTCACCAATGGGGATCTGGTTATCATATAGAATTAATAGTCTCCTATTTAGTGTGGGAGTTTTACCTTGCCTCAGTGTACGGAAAAAAAATACTGACATTTGGATGATTCTTATTTGAAGATGAAATAATTAATAGAAGCAATTGTTTCTTCATGTTCTAAAAAGCACCGACCTATTGAAGTATAGTGAATCAAGCTTTAAATTGAAGAACATGGAATTAAAACCTTACTTCTAGCTACTTAGGTTTAATGGTGTTTCTACTTAAGCTATCCTACTGTCAACATTGGTTTCAGTCAATGGCAAAACTGATGAATCTTTAAAAAATATCTCCCAAAGGATTGGGAATCTTCCAGTACAAATGTGGACAGGCAAGAAAGACTGTTAGAAGAAAGTCCCGCGGCATGAAGAAAACAGTTGCATTTGTAAACAAGGATCCTTCTACCTCTCAATTTAACTACGAGGGCAATTCGGAAATAAACCTCCATTTGGTTATCAATGACAGACTCTCACAGATACAGAACTTTTACCATACACATTAGAAAACTACAACATTACATTACTTTTCGACATAATTGCCATTCAAATTGAGGCACTTGTCATAACGTCTTACAAGGTTTGAAATTCCTCAGTAGTAGTCGCTTGGTGCCAAATCTGGGCTATCAAGATGATGGGGTGATCAAAAACATCCCAACGGAATTGCTTTAAAAGTTCTTGGGTGCGTCTAGCAGTGTGTGGGCGAGCATTGTCGTGAACCAACACCACACTGGAAGTGGTGCCATAGAAAATCCCGCCAAATGTGAAGATGCCAAAGGAGTACTGCTAGTGAAGTTCATGGAGCGTGATTCAACCATCAATTCAGACGTCTACTGTGAAACGTTACGAAAACTCAGACGAGCCATCCATAACAAGCGTCAGGGCCTCAATTCGAATGGCGATTATGTCGAAAAGTAGTGTAATGTTGTAGTTTTCTAATGTGTATAATAAAAGTTCTGTATCTGCAAGTGTCTGTCATTGATAACCAAACGGAGGTTTATTTCTGAATTGCCCTCGTACGTTGCCTACCTTCAGCCATATAACCAATATTCTTAAGCATGATATTTCTGTTAAAAAAGTGGAAAGGTCCTTTTAACATTCATTAAATTCCATAGTTTATAAAAAAAGTGGTTAAAGAATTAATGAACTAGTAAAGCTTAACAATTCCTGGCCACTCATATCTACAGAAACTACACATTAAAATATCACACCCACCAAATTATTTACGTATGCCACAGATATCCTTCTAAAGCTATCGTTCTCATGGGGCACCCCATTAAAGAATTACTGTTATTTTTAACTCACCAAACAATCCAGCTGAGAGACAGGACTTTTGTTTCCTGGATGACTGATATCCCAGACCTTGACACATCCTTTTCCACCAGTGTACACGTGCCTTGTTGGGTTGCTAATAGTAACTGCACATACCACTTCCCCGTGGTTTAGGGTATTGATCTGTCGAGCATGACGTGGAATTCCTGGCCCAATAAGAGCATCAGGAGGGAAAGGTACAGGTTGCATCTGACCATCAGCACTTACATGAAATGAGTACGCTCTAGGTTAAGCAGAGAGAAATCCTGTTTTAATTACTCATCTACTTACCAAATACGGTTAATGCTAATGCACAGTTTGTAAAATACATAATATTATATTGTTATATTTTAAGTTGTTGCTGAGTGGAAAAGGTATTTTTATTTTGACTGGAACAAAAGGCAGGCTGGGGCATTCTGAACAGTCAGGGAAATATATATATATATTTAATCTGGAGTAGAACATTGTATGACTGGCAGTTATGTCAACTGCAAATAATTTATCAACAGATTTCTTGAAATATTATTCCAGGGAGAGAGCCTCCCAGTGCTTAAAATTGCTATGCTTAAAGTATAATGTGTTGAAGTCCTTAGGTAAAACTTTATTAAAGTTGATCTAGAGCATACTGCAAGGACATGTATAGTTAATAGATGTAACATCCATATGGAAATCTAATTTAGGATATTGAAGATAGTTCACAAATATCTTCCTTGAAACAAAAACCTCTTTCCTTTTTTGGAGTAAAAACAAGTAAACTCAATTAAAATATGTCAAAGAAATGGTACTTAATGCTGTGTAGAAGTTAGGGATTAAAACTTCTATCAATTCCAACCATTGCTCATATGGCTGGAGATAATATCAACTGCAATCCAAAACAGCTGGAGGGTTTTACATTGCCTGTTCTTTATTTTCAGATAAATAAAACTATCATATAGTGTGCTTAGTGATTGAAAATGTAATCACATTATAGAAAATATCTGAAAGGACTTAAGCTACAAAGGCAAGAATTTGAAGAGATTAAACTATTCACCCATGGCTGCCAAACCTCTACTTATAAAGGATCTAAGTGCTAAGTTACTAAATGAACATGGTAATTCTAATATTTCATGAATGGTATCATTCAGGACAGGTCAACTGAATATATTTCCTATATATAGATCTTTTCTATATATGATCACCCCACACCCATTATATAACTGAGCAAGTCATTCTCCTCAGTCTTATTGGACTTTATTTAAATTTGCTGCTTGCTTTCACAGGAAGAGTTCAAATAATTATACTGGATTTGTTGTGTACTTTTCTCTTGCTGAGAAGTAAAGTAGGTGAAAACTACATTATTTCTATAATTGTTTCTCCCAACAGCCAGGGTAGTTATGGTAGGTCAGCTTTTTTAGTCAGTTTCCTCAGGGATCCATTTGTACACTATGATATCATAATTTTTTTTCCAGTATTTTCAATCAAACAAAACACTTCAGTGTTCTTTTGTGCAACGTTGTTTATGGAATCCAGTGAGTCTGCATTTCATTGTGGGGCTTCTTTTGTGCACAAAGGAATTATTTTTAAAACAGAGGGGTAGAACACTAAAGACATGCACACCACAGAGCCTTTTGTAATTTGTCTTTCTGTGCCAAGCAGAGTTATCTTAGTCCAGCATGCCCCATTGCAGAAACATAACCCCTTCCCTATGCCCTCTTTTATCCACAGCATCCGATACCCTTGGCATATAGTCACCTACAGGAAAAACTGCCAAATAGGCTTTTAAGATTAAAAGGAGGATTAACCACCCTCTGCCACACATGGAATTCAGTATTGAGAGGAAGCAAAAGGAACAAAAGCTTAATAATATGATTGAGTTAGTGTGTTTAACACTCACGGTTTTCCTCCTGGGATGCCTGTCAGATTCGGAGGAATGCCTGGGACTCGCATATGATGATGTGGATCAAAACCAACCTGGAGTTTTCCCACAAACAGAACAAAGAAAGTTTTAAGCATTAATGGGAAATGCTGGAACGCTGCTTTTCAGTCTTACATCAAACGTTACTATGGAGAACCTTCTACAAAGATTAAAAACTATATTGGACTGTGCCAAGGTCCACAATTCAACATCCTGTTTCTAAAACTAGCCACTCATTTGCTTCAAAGAGACTTTCCACATCATCAAATAATATTCAGAGACATAGTGCCTCTGAAGATAGTGGCAAGGAAAACCTTTAAAGCATCAATTATCAGTAAAACGATAAACAGAAATAGAAGTCAGCCCTGGAGAGATTAACTGAAATTAAAAATTCTATCAGTTCGACAGGTGCCTGAGAAAAGAAAAATGGAACCTGGAAAATGTGATGCACCACGTGAGCATCACATTTGGTGCCTGGAAAATGTGATGCACAAGGTGAACCTCTATGGGAAGTGTCACAAGTGGGAGGAAGATCCTGTGTCAACCAGCCAGCTAGGAAGGTTGCAAATGAGGATCTCATGACTGTGGGATGTTTCAACCCTTGTAAAGACATTCCAAATGCCAAGTACACAAATGTTGATGACATGACCACAGAGACCTTGCAATGGTCATAAATGAGAGGTCCCATCATATGTCACTATTTTCAGTGCCGTTGTAACTTTGAACAGTTGCTAAATGAATGATTGTAATCTGAGGACTAACTGTATTCAAAACTTTTATAATCTGGACAAAGAATGCAACGTCCACCTTTCCCTTCTTAATCAGTCCCTAGATAAGCACAAAAGCTGACAAGTGGTACCTCATGAAATCATAATAGCAATAGCACTTAGACTTATATACCGCTTCACAGTGCTTTACAGCCCTCTCTAAGCGGTTTACAGAGTCAGCATATAATATACTGCCAGCTGAGAAATCTAGACAAATATTTCTGAATTGCAGTCATTGAAATTAAGTCATTATAATGTCCAGAGCCATTAAGTCATTATAATTGCCAGCAGAGAAATCTAGACAAATACTTCTGGATTGCAGTCATTGAAATTAAGTCATTATAATGTCCAGAGCCATTAAGTCATTATAATTGCCAGCAGAGAAAGCTAGAGAAATACTTCTGGATTGCAGTCATTGAAATTAAGTCATTATAATGTCCAGAGTGCTCTACTGGTATAAATTGTCTCTAACACAAAAATTACCGTCAGCAACCATTATCTTAAATATTGCCAAGTAAGTTCCATTCCCCAAGGAAAACCTCAGATTTATGATAACAGTGAAGTCTGATTCATATCTTATAAGCCACCACCTTATTGAAAATAAGTTCCTCCCAGCATAATCACCTTTTACTATCAAATAACATGCAAGAAACCTACCACTGGAGATCTTCCATAGGCGGCGGCAGCTGCGGCAGCTGCGGCAGCTGCACTCATCTGAGGAGAGATGTTATGCAAACCCGCATAGGCGGCTCCAGGACTGGTCAGTTCACCATTCATTCCAGCATGGGGTACTATTCCAAACGGGGTAGGATAAGGGCATGGGACTGCCATGGGGGTTCTTAATCCTGAAGCTACAAAAGGTAAGAAATGGGAGAAAAGGAAAGGATATTTACAAATTATATCATAAGAAAATGCTGGACTGAGGAAAGGGAAATTCGGGTGGGTAAGAAAAGGAAAACAAGCAGTACATTACAAGGATTCTGTATTGGATTATCTCAGTTTTTAGAGGGCTATAATAGAGTGTTAGAATTCCTTTGCAGATTTACTCAAAGAGTAAGTTCTTCATGATTAAAGAGGTCCCAAGTGAAATTGAAGGAAGTGGACCTAGGATCATGGAATTGGAAGAAGCTATTTAAATTCAGTACAGGAATCCAAATTAAGAAATCCCTGCCTGGTGACTATCCAGTCTTCCACATATGCAGAAGAATGGAGTACACCACTTCCCTAGTCAACTGTTTCCCCTACTGAATTGCTTTTTCTGTTAAAAAGTATTACTTTACATTCGACTGATATCTGTCTTCTTGTAACTAAAAACTATAATTTCATCATCAATCAGACTTGGTGTATTTAATGTAACATTCTTTTAGGAATCAAAAGAATGCCAATATATTCCTGCTCGGTCTTTTCAAAACCTGAACATACTCATTTGCTCACTTTCTCTTTAAGTGACTTAATTTCCAGGCTTTGGGTCCTTTTTGTTTCTCTCCTTTAAACTTTGCTTGAACCTTTTTTTATGCTGAGGTGTCCCAAATCCCTATCAATCCTTTCATCCACTGCTGAGTGGGACACATTTTCTTGACAAAGAAAAAAGAGCCGTTTTTCATTATCTGTTAGTATTTTAACATTGAGGAGTTGGTACACTGAATCTTTTCTCTTCTTTTTATTTTCAAAATAAATTGACTCCTCCCTTTCCTTTTTTAAACATTTCTTTTGTAATTATCAACAACCTACACTAATCTCAACACTCATTCTCAGTACTCCTTCTGACAGCTTTATTCTGTGGGGTACCTGGTACTTTCTTGGGGTATAGTTTGTTTTGTTTTATTTTCGGATAGCACACCCTAAAATAAATACAGCTAGACTGACTTGTATTGTTTCCCTTGGATTTTTTTTTTTAAACATATAGATCCCTTTTCAAGGACTTTCACCCATCCTGAATGTTTCCTATCAGCTTTCTTCCCTGAAATCATGAATATTGCTAATGATATTGGAGTTTATCCTTCCAGATTGCAGGCAGAAACTTCTGTTTGAATGCTGTTAAAAATGTCATATTCGTAAACAAAAGAATTTTTCTTACGTTGACTCAAAGGTGCTTTTTTTCCCCCAAAAGGCAATTGAGCTGTTGTTTTTATTTGAGGAGGAAGAAGAAGATGCTTCGCTTCTTATCCAAGAAGCTTCAAGTGTGTAAGAAGCGAAATGACTTCTTCCTCAAATAAAAAACAGTCCAGTTGCCTTTTGGGGGAAAAAAAAAGCACCTTTGAGACAACTATGACCTGGATGACTGAGAATTTCTACAGACATTTCCTATGTTGAGCATAAATAACAAATATTTTTTTACACAGAGTTATTCAGGCCTTATCTTTCTCTTATAATGCGGAGTAGAACCATCTAGAAAGATTAATCCTGGTTTTGCACAAGTTTGTAAGGAATATCTCTATCTAGGTGTATTTCACTCATCTCCAATCTGATTCCCTCCAGATGTATTGGATTACAGCTCACATAATCTCCAATCATAATGGTAGTTAGTTATACTGATTACAGATTACAGAAGTTGTAGATCAGCCCACTTGGACAATGTCAGACCAGAAAAACCAGATGAGACTTGCCCAAGATGAGGTAGCAAATCTAAGGAAGATATAAGATCTGACCATAGATCTACATTCAATACTCTACAGCTGTGTGCATGCAGCAAGCAGCATATACTTGACAAATAAATCTAACCTTCCCCCTCTCCAATTATATTTACTAACCTAATGGATCGACTCCTGGTGGCTTTCCAGGAACAGGCCTTAATCCAGGTGTAGAATTACTTCCGGGTGTTGGAGCATCAGTACGTGGAGTTGGGGTATTTGATTTAGACACAGGGGTGGTGGATTTCTCATTCTGATATGGAGAGAAGCAGATTTTATGCACAAATCATAGTGAATGCAACTTGCACGAGTTCATTTTATGGAGATCTACATTGGTGTACTTCTTAGTAGGCATTAAAACAAGGAATACATGTATGGGGTAGCATTTCTTTGACTATTGTAATGAATATCAAACCATTACATTATTTGAATCAAAGAATTTTGATATTTCATATATTTCTTTGCCACTCCCCATCTAGAACATGCCAAGTTGAAAGGCTGCCTCTAATAAAGAACAGAACTAACGAACCATATTTCTTTTAACAAGATGCAGAATATTAAATTATCCAATAGCAGTCCAGCCTGCAGTTGGGTGTGCTAATAACAGAGTTCAAGCAAATTGCATGATAGAAGCTGAGACAGTATTGAGAAATAGCAGTGGTTGTTTGTATCTAAATCTGCAAAATATTAATGGCACATTATGCTCATGAGAATTCACCATTATTTACTACAACATGTAATATGAAATGACTAATATTCAGACGTCAGCTTTTTCTAAATACTCAGAATGTGAAAATCCCTTTACCTAATTTATAAACTAGAACATGGTACTATAACCATACAGCATAACCAAACAAGCAATACCTTTAAACATCCTGTATTAGATTACCTCAGTTCTTTAGATTGCCACAATTCCTTTGCATATTTGCTTTGCAGATTATGCATATTTACCTAGAGCCTATCTAAAACTGAATAAAATGAAACATAGAATCACAGAATTGGAAGACACCTTTTAAGCTCCATGTAGCAATTAAATGAAGGCATCCCTACTGGATGGATATCCAACCTCTGCTTGAATTGTGCAGCAGAAAGAAGTTAACAATCTTCCTAATTATATACTATGTTTATAGTCAACTGTTTTTATTATGAGAATTTTTCCTTACATTAAATAGGAATCCATCTTCTGTATTTTTGAATTTGTAAGAAAAAATAGTGTAATTTTAGAAAAAGTTAAGGATCTTAGTGATTTGCTTAAGTCTATCCTATTAATTTCCTGAAATTGTAACAGTGTTGCTCATCTCCTGGTCGAGACCACCTATCCCGTATTAACTCCTTTTTTAGGGGATGCCAGGGGGATTACTGGCGAGTGCCTGGACAAGTTCCTGCAGTTTTCTTGGCAAGGTTTTTTGGAAGTAGTTTGCCATTGCCTACTTCCAAGGGCTGAGAAAGAGTGGCTGGCCCACATTCACCCAAACTGGCTTTGTGCCTAATGCAGGATTAGACCTTACATTCTTCCTATTTCTAACCTGGTATCTTAACCTCTACACCAAACCAGCTCTCTTCTATTATTAATTCATTATTCAAGGAAAATATTATTGGGTAAAGTTTAAAAATGCTGGATTATCAAAATTCATTTAACAGAGATTATTTGAAGTAAATCACAGAAGATGACAACAGCAAGACATTTCTGCATAATTACAGAAAAACATGGAAATATCCATTGTGTAAGTAAGAGTTAAATGTGACTTGGAGATGTTCCATTCATAATTAAGCATATTACAACTTCAAAATAAAAGTTGAATGCTACCTGAAATTTGTATTTGACCCTCCTTTGAGCGTGTGACAAATTTGTAATGTTAAAAGATTTTAAAAACTGCCGCTAAATTGCACACCTCAATCTTAAATAATCACGTGAAAATCTCGGGTGAAGAGACTAGTTGTGAAGAAAAACAACTAGTGTCTCTCATGCAAATTCATATACACACACAAAATATCAATCAAAGAAGTCAGTACTGCTCTGGGTTTGCAAACAGCCTTTCTCTGAATTGTGACTTGTTGTGCAAGAAAAGGAACGCTATTGTAAATGACCTATTATTTCTTAGGTAGAATATGATTGTAGCTGAATATAGCCAAGTAACACAAATAAAGCCAAGAACCAAATCACAATGAAGCAGGAAGCTAAAATTACTGTAAATTGTCATAGCAAAATAAAATAAAATAAAATAAGGTTCAAAGAACCCCTGCGTACTCTTATTTATTCACAGAATAGCAAGCTTCCTGACAGGAAAAAATACAATAAAAGATAGATACATGATTTTCAGACCTGGCTAGCTGAATAAATACTTTCTATCACTCCAAAAGATCCTGAGGTGCAAAATATATATTTTTTGGTAGAAATATATTGAACTTAGTGTTATATTATGATGTACTACTGGGACACATCTCATTATCTTCCACCTCAAGTTAGATACCCAACGGTGCACACACAGTTATGAAGATGAATGTGGATTGTACAGTCACTTACAAGGCTAAGTTCTTTGGATTTGGAAGAAGGAGTGCTGCTTGAAGACGCTATTGAGGCTGGGCTAATTGGTGCATCTTTCTTGAGTAGACGAGCCTTGTCCAAGCCATTCTCCCTTGGAGAATGCGCTGGGCTGCCTCGTGGAGATGACGGATCCTAAAAAAAGAAGTGTAATGATTATCAAGGTCTCCTATTTGGTCCAGTGAATAACATATGGCTCCTTTGTGACTGCATCCCGTAGTGAAGTTCATGAATGGTATAGTATATTCCCTTGCCTGCATAAATCATTATTCAGAAAGAAAACATATTTCCATCTCAAGATATGGATTAATACAATGATACCTTTTTATCATAGCAAAGCAAAGCTATTTTTATTTTTTTATTTATTATATTGATTCACCACCCATCTCAACCCAAGGCGACTATATATATATATACAGTAGCGACTGCTGCCTGTGGACGGCTCTAGATTGAGCTGATACAGGCAAAAGATTTCTTCCTCCCATATTTGGGCTGACAGGGTGCATCAAAAAAACACTCAAGATAAATCTCCTCCCCTGGTCTCTTCCCTCCCTGATACAGCTGACAAAGTGAGAAAGAGCCTGTGTCTTAGGGTCAACACAGCTGCCTAACGTGCAAGCAGTCCAGGTTCGAATCTCAGAAGGGTATGGCTGGCTGATGAGAGCTAATCAGCTCAAAATAGCTATCAGCTCAAAATAGCTATCCCAGTGCCCCTTAATTCTTCATTAGCAATCCAAAAATTTAGGTTTAAGATTTAATTTAGGTTTAAGGTTTAAATTTAGGTTTAATAAAAGTTTAAATTATGGTAAAAAGTTGGGGAGGGAGGCAACAAGGTGTGCAGGGGGTGAAGTAGGATCTGCTATTAGTCTATCAGCCACCTGCAGCATAGCACTCCCCCATTTTCTAAGCATACTCAATGTTACCTGAGGTATACATGCAATGAATTATGTCTCCCAAAGCAAAATTGCACATACCTCATTGGATACATCAACCACCAAGTTATCATCACTTTTTTCACCATCACTATCCTGCATTGAAGAAGAAAACCGTCAAGCACCCAAAACACTTACTTGTCAAAGCTACACTTTTCATTTAAATATGAAGAGCTCTAGAAATGCAATGCAAAATGGGTAACAACATCAGTTAGTACTTTTTAAAACTCATTTAATCCATATAGCTGTCCTTCGGCTGTAATACAAAAAGCCACGGTTAAATTTTTAAATATGTGGCCAGTAGATAATTGCTAGAGGATGACTAGAGGATGAATCAAAATTCGGATGAGCTTATAAAAAAGGAGCTTGGGAAAACCAACCTCATTAGATTGCTCATCAGGAATGTTAAGCTTGCAATAAGTATCCCTCCCTTTCTAATTTAGTATATTATGTTTCTGGAAGTTTCAACTGGATGTTGCAAATGCAGCATCTGAACAGGAAGTAAAGAACAGGAATCAGCCAGGGCTTATATTATAACAAAATATTTACTTGTTTGGCAGACGTTAAGGTGTTAGTATTGGCTAAACACTTTAAGAACTGATTATCTGAGAGATCACCACTCCCACTGCAAACTTCTCTGAATGTTGATATCTGCAGAAAGACCCTTCTGGATAGAAAAAGCTTGTCTATCTGGTCTGTGGGAGAGGATTTTCCACTGCATCACCCCTAGGTTATAGACGATTTTCTTGAGAAACGCATTTGACATTTAAAAAACTTACAAAAATTAACCCCAGCATTTAGAAGATCGGTAAATACACATGTATTTTACTAGCCTATTAATTATGGGTTACATTTAGTATTATGTTTTTGTAATTTTGTTGAATTAACTGCTCGCTTAAACAGAAAGGCAGAATATAAATTGAACGTGTATAAAAGAAAGGCAACAGCTTTAGGAAAGTTTGCACATTTGTCAAAGAGAGTACTGGGAGATGATGCCGTTTCCATTTTGGCATGTTTTTCAACATGGAAGGCATCTGTGTTGAGGAGCAAAGCCAAGCTTTTTATATTTTCTTTTTCCTGACCTTTCAGGAAAGTACAGCTGAGAAGGGTTCTTGGAGAGAAAATGCAGGATCCCCCTTTGAGCCTGTGCAGATCAGCCAAAAACTTTTGGGGGTGAAATTGGTGCATCCTTATCGGCAGTATAAAATAACAAATAATAGGGAAAAATATCTGTACATGGTTTCACTCACATAGCGAGCTGCTATCTCTTTTTCTTCTGTCTTCTGTTTTTTACTCTCAGAAGAGTAATCTGTTGAGTTTCTGTGCTTCTCAGAGGCTCTAAAACTTGCTGATGGAGATACAGATGAGCTCTGAAATGAGAGGGAAGAGAAGGAAAGATGACTGATGGCACAGTCTTCCAGTTTTTCTTATAACACATCCCGATGAGAGGACAAAAGCTATGCCGGCATCGACAGAGCCATCTACGTCTTTCTGAAATAAGCAGATGTAAATGATTTCTCCATGAGCTGCTCCTGGATCAGCACAGCAGCAACCAAAACGCTAGCCTATCACTTCAGAATCAGGTTGCAAGTTACAAACAGAACTGTCTGGCTTTTATGGAAAGGAACAGGCTGGTGTGCTTACAGTACTTGAAAAGTAGACCTGCAACACAACATGGCTAAGTGGAACCATTTCTTGTGAACAGATCTCTGAAAGGAAACATCTCCAGGCTATCTTTTCAATAAGCTAGCAAGACTGGTTCCCCAGAGGATGCAATTCCTAATAGGCACCGTAGCTTTCTGATGTCAATGGAAAAACTGGGCTAGTTACTTTTCAAGTAGCTACTTTTCAGTTTGTCACATGAAAGATAAAGCTGGGGTACCTCTGCCTCAGCAGATTCATGTGCTGGTGCAGGGTTGTGGGGGGTTTTTGTGTGTGTTTCAGGCTTCAATACAAAATCTGGGAGAAAACAGTATTTCCTCTGATGTTTGAATGCTGTACAAAAGTTAGTGCCACAATACCATCCCCCCCCAAAAAAAACCCCACACTCTATAATCCTTACACACAGAGAAACACAACACTCACACACAAAAACTATTCACCAAACTATATCATAATAATAGCATACTAGCACTGGTATATTTTATGCAAGATACAGGACAAGTATGAAGGAGATAAAGAAATAATTGGAACTTTTAGTTGTTAAAAAAGGATCGCTTCTACTATGATTTGGATTCCCGAAAAACAAATAATCAGAGATTCATTGGGTTGCAAAACACCATTTCAGATCCTTCACTCAGTGGAATGGAATCCAAATTAAAGCATCCCTGACAGGTGACTATCTATCTTTTCCATGACCTTCTAGTGAAGGAGTGCACCCTTCCTCATTAAACAAATTGGGTTTCGTGTTCCTTCTTCTATCATCATCATCATCATCATCATCATAGAGTTGAAAGGGACCTTGGAGGTCATCTAGTCCAACCCTCTGATCAGGCAGGAAACCCTGTCCAGTCTCTTCTTAAAAACTTCCAGTGTTGGAGCACTCACAACTTCTGGAGGCAGGTTGTTCCACTGATTAATTGTTCTAACTGTCAGGAAATTTCTTCTTAGTTCTAGGTTGCTTCTCTCTTTGGTTAATTTCAATCTTTTGCTTTTTGTCTTGCCTTCAGGTGCTTTGGAGAATAGCTTGACTCCCTCTTCTTTGTGGCAGCCCCTGAGATATTGGAACACTGCTATCATGTCACCCCTTGTCCTTTTCTTCATTAAACTAGACATACCCAATTCTAGCAACTGTTCTTTATATGTTTTAGCCTCCAGTCCCCTAATCATCTTTGTTGCTCTTCTCTGTACTCTTTCTAGAGTCTCGACATCTTTTTTATGTCATGGTGACCAGTATTCCAAGTGTGGCCTTATCAAGGCGTTATAAAGTGGTATTAACACTTCACGTGATCTTGATTCTATTCCTCTGTTAATGCAGCCTAGCACTGTGTTGGCTTTTTTGGCAGCTGCAGCACACTGTTGGCTCATATTTAAGTGATTGTCCACTAGGACTCCAAGATCCCTCTCACAGTTACTACTATTGAGCAAGGTACCACCTATACGGTACCTGTGCATTTGGTTTTTCTTGCCTAAATGTAGAACTTTACTTTTTTCACCACCAACTTAATTGTATGAAGCTGCACTCTGCGCTTCAAAAAAACAGAGAACAGTATGTGATAGATATCCTCCAATGTAGAAATACAAAACAATCTGTTTAACTCAGCCAAAATTAACTTTATAATTATTAGTGAACCTTTCTGAATAATTAAAAAGGACACAATTAACATTGATTGATAGAAGAAAATTATGCAGTCAATATTTTTTGCAACCTTTTGTGTACCGAGTCCTTGATTTTATTTCCTTCATGTAAGAATATCATGCCTGTTCAAATTTTGCGACAAAGATATCAAAAACTAAATACTAACAATGAATTATTTTGTACAAAGAAAACATGAGGTGCAGACAGAAAGCATGAATCTGAATACATATATCCTATGAATCATGTTTTAGCATTAGTTCACAGAAGGAATTTCCAAATAGTCTGGTCCTATGCTGCACCAATAATATATGTAAATAAAAACACCACAGATTGGACCACAAAAATAATTACATCAGAAACAGACAATTTTGGCATACCTCTTAATAAGTATGATTTATGTATATTCCATTTTTCATTCCTAGATAATAGCTTTATTTTCCCCATCCTTGTTATCTCTTAATATTATATAGAGAAAGTTTGATTAAAGAAGGGATTAATAGAAAGATGTTTTAAGCTTCCTTTATCTATAAGAAAAAAAACATTTAGAAGCATGGCCAGTTCCCTCTATCCTGGTGCTATTAAAATCTGTAGCTTTTTTACACATCTTTATGCAAATTGTTTTATGCATGTCTTAAAAATACCCTTGCTCCATTTATATTCATTGTAAAAATGGAGAGAAGACAGATTATAATTTGAATTCAATTCACTATGACTCATCTCTCTCTTTCCCTTTGTAATTGGCTGCAATAAAGGAGAAAACTAATTACTGAATGACAATTAGAATGATGGTTTAAGAGCCAAGAATAAACTACCACTCTGATTTCAACCCAAGTATTTATTTTCATAAATTTGAAACAACATAGATATATTTTTCTCAATCTAGTTAGCTTCACTGCTACAAAGAGTGTTGTGATCTCTGATTGTGGTGCTTAATAAAATTATAATTTAGAACACCCTACTAGTGTGATAAAGTAGCTAATTATGATTAGCTGTTTAAAGGATGAGCTGCACACTGAGGCAATCTATGCCGCTCAGTAGCTTAACAATTTGGAACATGTATAGACAAATATGTATTTGCAAGGAGTGCTCTTGTTATGGTACCTGAAGCCTGACCTTGATATCAGAGTATATATAAGCAGAGAGAGGCAATACTGAGAAAAAGAAAATCATTTTAAAATGAGCATATTAGCTTTCTGATGAGTTCAGAGAACCAGGCTGGGTGTGTCTAAGAGAAGATTGCATGCATTTGAATTTTGACAGAAGAAGTATGACAATTATATCATTACCATTTTTTTTTTTGTTTCTGCTTCTAAGAAATGGCACACAAATAGGTGTGACTGTAGGAGAAGAGCAGTAGAGCTGCGGGGGGCGGGGGGAAGGTGGAGTAAAACGCATCATCAGTTTAGAGCAGAGGTCTCCAAATTTGGCAACTTTAAGACTTGTAGACTTCAACTCCCAGAATTCCTCAGCTAGCCAAGCCTTAATGTTTCCATGTTTGGAAACCCCTGATTTAGAATCCTTGCATTGCCACAAGAAATCCAAGCTCAGCTCCCTTGCATTCCATTGTTCTTTATCTAGCACCAATTTAGCACTGACTGTTAGTTGAGCGGATTCTTGTGTATAGGCTTCAATAAATCGTTTATTCTGCAATCTACACAAATGGTTTTGATTCTTTGTGCCTGACAACTACTTGATTTGTCTTTACAGTGGGTAGAAAGCTATATCAAGAAACCTGAGTGATACCAATTACCGACAGGAAGGAAAGCCACACTAGTTCTGGTATCATTGAATTCCACTTGTCAGGCTACAATTTAGTACCAAAATGAAAATACGTTGTTTCTAGATACACAGGAGCTAATTTTAAGCACAGGACAAAGCAATGCTAAACCAATCCTATATTTTATCAGGAGAGCCATAAGGATAGGCAATATACCGGTAGTTCTCGACTTACAACAGTTCATTTAGTGACCATTTGAAGTTACAACAGCACTGAAAAAAGTGACTTATAACCGTTTTTCACACTTATGACCACTGCAGCATCTCCATGGTCACATAATCAAACTTCAGATGCTTGGCAACTGGCTCATATTTATGATGGTTGCAGTGTCCCAGGGTCATATGATCCCCTTTTGCGACCTTCTGAAAGCAAAGTCAATAGGAAAGCCAAATTCACTTAATAACTGTGTTACTACCTTAACAATTGCAGTGATTCACTTAGCAGCTGTTGCAAGAAAGGTCGTAAAATGGGGCAAAACTCACTTAGCAATAGAAACTTTGGGCTCAATGGTGATAGTAGGTCGAGGACTACCTGTAGTGGATGATGGGTCCCAAAGTCAGATGGGATTCAACATGCTGCTGAAGAAGAATTAAGGATCTTTTGGAGTATTGATGAAGCTTATGACATGCTCAGATTAACCCCTTTGTAACATCTAGTTCAGGGGTAGGCAACCTTGGCTCTTTTATGACTCGTGCTGGCTCAAGAATTCTGGGAGTTGAAGTCTACGAGTCATAAAAGAGCCAAGGTTGCCTACCCCTGATCTAGTTGCTGATGTGCCCTTTGAGAAATAAAAATCTGAAGCTGCAAAAACAGAAACAGAGTGGGAATGCTTAAAGGTAAGAAGCGTGAATATGAGAAAGCCCAACACAGCGGAAGAAGAAATGAATTAATAACATTTTAGGCATCAGCAAATTGAAATGAACTGGAACTGGACACTTTCAGTCAGAATATTATTTTTGTGTAACAATTATCCCAGGATTTTCCTCTGACCACTGATACAGAAGTAAAAGATGTTTTAAAGTTATTTAAGTTCAATCTGAAATTGACAGGATATCTAAGTGAGATGTGCTGGTTGTGGTTAGAGACCGGAATTGCCAAAATTTGAAATAGTAAGGAGGAAAACATTATTGGACAGTGTGGATTTGGAAACAGACACGAATCGGGTGAACAACTCATCTATTTCTGCCAATTCTATGATTTCTTTATTGTTAACACATTCTGAGGTCACCAAAATGATACCCCCTAGATGCAGCCAGCACTAGATACGTTACCCCAAAATAAATTATATTAACTGTATTATTTAGAATGAACTAAGGAGTGATCCAGTCCAAATCGGGCATGAAAACATATTAGGTCTAAACCTTTAACCATCAATATATTTCTATCAAAGGCCTGTGCGAGGGACAAAAAGGTTATTAAAAGGGGATATTATGAATACTACCTTGATTTCCTGGAAAAAAAAAGTGAGACAGAAACCAAAAAATATATAAACATGCAGGTCAGGAATACTGGGGTTTAATATAGCCAGTTATCTCACAGAGGCTGTCTCTTTTTAGAAAGCCTACAAAATTTTGATTGTAAATGCATCTCTCTCTCTCTCTCTCTCTCTGTTTTATGAATTCCATGGAACAATGATTCATGTATAATAAACGAGTTAATTAACATGAACTTATATATATACACACACACACACACACACACACATATATATACATACATACATATATATACACACATACATATATATATATACACATACATGTATATATACACATATACACACACATATATATATATATATATAAAAACTTGTTACATATATTAAAACTAATATATTTATATATATTAAAAACGTTCCTCATAGTTTTCTGTTCTGATCTGAAACAAATCACAGTCAAATTTGTTAAAATAGGAATATATTCATATTTCATAAGGATACCCCCAATTTGTAATTTATTTATTATCCTGCCTTTATTATTTTTACAAATAATTTAAGGTGGCAAACATATCACCTGCCTCTTTCTGTTTTCCCCCAACAACAACCCTGTCAAGTGGGTGGGGCTGAGAGACAATAACTGTCCCAAAGTCACCCAGGGTATAGTAGTACTTGCACACAGTATTACTTGCAACATATTTTTTTTACTTCATAGGCTAAGCTTAAACTGTCTGAGAAATTTCCACATTCCTTTAATTATTGCAATATGATTAATTAAATACAAGAGCTGTTTTCTGATGTTTGAAAAAACAGAAATATTCCTGTATCATAACTTGCTTTCAATATAGTGCTGATGGGAAATGAATTAATTACTAAAAGAATAGAATTAGCAAAGATCATTTAGTATGCTGCTAGCAGACTTATGGTTTGAATAAAAATCCTATTTTTTTCCTGTTTTTATATTTCACCTTTCCTGTAAGAATATCATCTTCCTAATTTTGTTTTCAAATCAAACATGCAATTAAGTCTAGCAAAGGCAATAGGACTTTTGTAATTAGATCTGGCAAAGGCAATTGGACAAAACAATTGGTCTTGGGTCAATCTAACGGTCAAATTACTTCCTTCATCCTTTATGGAGATTTAATTTCTTATATGAATGTTCTATGCTCATTACCCGAAAATCTTAATCAACTAAGATACACACACACACACACACACATTTTTAAAAGCACACATGAAATTACAGTGGGTTATTAGCTAATACTACAGATACCAATAACTACATTTGGGGGGGGGGGTTCTATCTAGTTTGATAAGACTAAGTATTCTTTAGTGTGTTTTCTTCATCATCACAGTTGCAATAACTATATCAGGATTATTTAATGACTTATGGCTGTAAGTTGCCTAGAGTTACCTCAGCGAGATGGGTGGCATAGAAGTTTAATAATAAATTATTAATAATAAAATAATAATA
This sequence comes from Azemiops feae, assembly GCA_023970755.1. Classification (NCBI taxonomy): domain Eukaryota; kingdom Metazoa; phylum Chordata; class Lepidosauria; order Squamata; family Viperidae; genus Azemiops; species Azemiops feae. The sequence continues at coordinate 983,516 of JALGBA010004215.1, read as the reverse complement.
AATAAATGACATTTCTATCCACATGGTATCTCTATAGCCAATTCAGTCTCTTGCTAAGACACTTGATTTCTACGATACGTTAAACATATTATAAGAGGAACCACTTCATTTAGAAATTTTTACACTGACCCAGCACAGTGAGAGTGTAATACCACCAATTAGGGTGGATGCAAATGTGATCTACAGGATGGTACTAACCGGACATATGACATTGTCTGTTCACATAATATTAGATATCAGCACATTGATGGAAACAAGTCCCATTATGACTGTGCTCATTTTTCCTGATCATTAACAAGGTGATAGAAAGTCATAAATATCTCATCAGCATGAGGGCAAGCATCCGATGTCCTGTCTGCTTGCAATAATTAATCCTTTAGATCACTTGAACAAGCCAAAAATTATTATTACCCTTCAACCCCCAATGTCTGCTGAAGATTACTTACATTAACATGCATGGCTCCAAGGGCAATGAGGGAGGAAAGCAATACAGCTGAATAAAGAACAAGCTACAGCAACTGGCTTTTTTTGCCAAGCCACGCTGTTCAACCATTTGATAAAGCATCAGGCAGTTGACCTCAGGTGGGCATAGAAGAAAAAGTAAGGCAATGAAATTAGTACTAGAAATAATGACTAAAGGCAGGGAGGGAGTCTTCCATGCAATAAGGCTGGGAACTCAAAACCTCTGCTAAGTGTAATCATTCCCTTGTGAAGCTTTATAGCACTGGGACAAGGATGTATTTAGAGTGCAATAATTAAAACAATAATTCCCAACAAAGTCAGGATTATGAGATAATTGACCATCCTGAGGTATTAAACAAACCCTAGTAAAAAGCCAAGGATGCTCAGCTCAATGGTCAATTACACTATAATTATCTGAATGACATTATTGTGGTTATAAACCCTGCTCAAAGTAGAAAAGAAAGTATAAAAAGTGATAAAAAAAAAATATGTGCAGCAGGAAAATCACCTTCAAAGAAAGCTACGTGGTTGATTTTGCACTTCCACAGAGGTTTTCCAGGATGAAATGCATTGCTGACCGACTCTGTTCTACTCTGAAGTGACGTCATGCAAAATAATTTGGTCTTTCGAGTGTAAATATTTAATATATATTTGAAGCCACTTGGGCATTGGTGTATAATATCCCTTCTCATTCATAAACAACTCACTGTGTCCGGATCCTTTTTCTTTGGCTTTCTCAGATAATTAGATTGATGTTAGCAATTCAAGGACATGATCATTACTTTTTAATAGAAATTGTGGTTTTTAAGAGGTGGCATTTGACGTTTATATGGCACTTTACTCACTAATTAACTTCACTAATTGCTGTTTAAGTGAAATTAATTAATTAACAGAGAACCAAGTCCTACATAATAAGAATATGAATCTTCCCTTCAATAAAGTTGATGAGTTTTGAAAAAAAGTAAGTTTTCTTTTCCTTTTTCTTTGCTTCCATTTAGAAAACCCACATAGAGCAAATTGCTAACAAAATGGTACCAGCAACAGCATTGTATAATAGGATAGGGGCGGAAAAAACCTCAGAAGGCCTCAAGAGGTCAGATGTGATAGCTGACATTTAGAGATTCGTATGGGACACCTCCAAGGAATTATAGGACCTGGACTAAACTGGAAAGTAAAGAAAAAAGAAAAAAAAAATCTTGTCAAGAAAACTAAATGGGTTCATCTATAAAGTTACAAAGAGAATTTCCTTTTTTAAAAAGCATTTATTTAATAAATTTATCTTATGACTTGATCACCTGAACAGCCCATACAGATGGTTTAGTTTTCGCAACTAAATAAAGTAAAGAATACCAGTTTTATTGTATAACATAATTCTAACAGAATGGAATTTGGATTCTTTGGTTCTTCCTGATGCTCAGGTGAACAGAAGACAGCTTAAAGCTGCAGTTAAGGTCACTGCCAGGATGAATGTTTAATGTTAATCCTTTTACAGGCCAGTTTCCTCTACAACCATGGACACGAAAACAGGCAAGGCCGCTGAGGTATAATTACTACAGTACTGAAAATGTGAAAGTCAAAGGCTGAAGCACAGATGTGGTTTTACTTAGTGAACATTTCGTTTAATGAAGAAGCTGCCAGTCCCAGGTGTGGCAGCTAACTAAGGACTATCTGTACCTGCATGTGTCTCTGCATATGGACAGCTTTAGCCCTGCTTCTTGCACACGATGAGCACACTGGGGTCTTCCATGAAAGGAAAGTATTTTGCAACTATATAGTGCTTTCCTAATACACACTTCCTTTCTGGTCGCGTGGAAGGCAAAGTTCTGCACACGTAAGACTTTGCGCAAGTTTCAGAGGAGTTGGTGTGCAGTCAGCATCAGTAAAAGCTAATAAATCTAGGCAACAGATACAAACACAATTTCATAAATGAGAAAAAGCCTGGGGATCAAGATAGTGGTGGTATAAAGCCGATTCAAGGAAATAACATGTCTCAACACAAAGAAGGACTCTGTCAATCTCAAAGGTTGCAGGATGTCAGTGTTACAGGATGTCAGTTACACATTCAGTGTAAGTAAGAGCTCCCTAGGATGACCTGTTGGCTGCTGCAGTGAAAGGGATACATAAAGTAGGAGAATAGAATCTCGTTATATAGGATCATATACTTGACCCAAAATATCTAGGAACAAGGATAACATCTTCTATATCACCTGCTATCTGTCTTTTTAACTGGTAAATGCAAATGACTGAACTTGGAATCCTGCAACCTAAGCCCAAATGTGGAGGTCAACGGACATTTATCAGTGCCTTAGATATAACCGAGCCACCATTTGACTGTAGATTTCAAAAGGAATATTGTGTAGGCAAGCTCATCCAGCACTAAAGATGGCCTAATCCCAAAGTCGGAGTATTTCAAAACTCAGCCCCACTCAGTCTTGCCAGGGTTCATTTGAACCTTGTTGTTCCCCATCCAAACCCTCACAGTCTCCAGGAACCAGGATAAGACAGGCACAACAGTGCTTAATTTGCCAGGGACAAAGATGTACAATTGGGTATCATCAGTACATTGATGATACCTCACCCTACGGCAGGGGTAGGCAACCTTGGCTCTTTTAGGACTCGTGGACTTCAACTCCCAGAATTCCTGAGCCAGCATAGCTACTGCCCTACCCCTGCCCTACGGTGATGGATGATTTCTCCCAGTAGTCTCATGTAGATGTTAAATAAGAGAGGAGACAACACCGACCCACACATCTATACTATGCACTGTAATAATTCATGAAAATGCAGCATTTTACCCTGATATTGATGAACAACAATGACTCATTGATTATGGAAAGCATTACCAATGTATATTTCAAGGCTAATAGTCCATAAGCTAAGCACAACTTCTGTTTTCACCCACTTTGGGAGAGTGATCGGTAGGAAGAGCTTTGTTCCAAGATTCTAACTAATGGCAACTTATTTGATTGATCATTCAAAACTCGATTGTTGCTATGGAAAATGAAACCTCCTCTCTCTTGCTCTGGCTAAAAAGAGAAATAAGCTTTATAAAGCTAAATAAACAAATGGCAGTCTGCCTGGGAAACACTGTATTTCAAATAACAGAACATGGATTTTGGAATTATTTGTTAATCAAATCTGAGGTCTCAAGAGAATTAAGAATAAGTATCCTTACATTAAAAGAAAAGTGATTTCTTACTTATATATATATGCCAATTCTCAGTTTCACTATCTTTTTTTTTAAAGAGAAGAATTCTCATCAAAACCAAGCATGGCTTGGTAGTCTCCCTGCTGACTTGCCCACAGAAAGTGGAAGTGAACTTTTAAGTGTTCTCACTTTGTGTGTGCAAGCCATTTTGCCTCATCAAAGCATGAGTGCTATCACATGCACTGTGGGCTTTGCTACCCACTTTCCTTATGCAAGCTTCAGTAGCTTTAAAAAAAAAATAGTGACCCCCATCTAAGTTATTTGTAATGTTATTAGGAATCATGATACACAGTTTGAGAATCCCTTCGTTAAATTAAAATCAAACAGATCTTATTACAGTTTAATGCACGATATGAACTCTATAATTAGGGATATTTATTATAATTAGTGATATTTATAATTAGTAATATAGTGTATAAACAGAGGCATAGAATCAAAATCACGTGAAGTATTAGTACCACTTTATAAAACCTTAGTAAGGCCACACCTGGAATACTGCATCCAGTTTTGATCACCACATTACAAAAAAGATGTTGACACTTTGGAAAAAGTGCAAAGAAGAGCAACTAAAATGATTAAAAGCCTGGAGACCAAAACATATGAAGAATGGTTGCAGGATTTGGGATTGGCTAGTCTAAAGAAAATAAGGACTAGTGGGGACATAACAGCAGTATTCAAGTATTTGAGAGGCTGCCACAAAGAGAAGGGGGTTAATTTATTTTCCAAAGCACCAGAGGAAAGGACAAGAAACAATGGATGGAAACTAATCAAGGAGAGAAGCAACCTGGAATTAAGGAGAAACTTCCTAAAGAGTGAGAACAATTAACCAGTGGAACAGCTTGCCTTCAGATGTTGTGGGTGCTTCATTACTGGAGGTTTTTAAGAAGAGACTGGACAGTCACTTGTCTGAAATGGTATAGGATCTCCTGCTTGAGCAGGGGGTTGGACTAGAAGACCTCCAAGGTCCCTTCCAGCTCTATTCTGATTCTGATTTTCTCCAGCGTTGTAATGAATCGGTTCTAAATATTTCTAGTATGTTTAGTTATGAACTTTATTAGCATTCTTTTTTAAGAGTAACTTGTACGTAAGTTAACAGAATTTGAGTTTATTCACATGCTTACTTTTAACTCTAGTAAATTCTCCAACTGAGTAATTATTTATTATAGCTCTACTAAGTGTGTAAATAATTGGCTCACTCTAAACAATTATACACTCTTGATAGATATTTTGCCTGATTTCAAATAAAACTCCACGCTACTACTTTTTTTTTTTTTGAAAAAGAAAACAGTTCCCTTGAGTTGGTATCAGTAGCAATTATAGAACTGTAGAAATATAATTTTATTCTAGTGAGACAATCATTTTCAAACTTTTTGCAGAGAAAAGGAAGGTATAATTTATTCCAAATGCAATTCTGAAGTCATTAAGATAATCATGGGGTACAACCTTTTTTACACTTTGAGCATTTCGTGAGCTGATCGAAGATTGCCCTTATAAATTGTGACAGAACTGCCTTTAGTGATGGCTTTCAGCATATTTTTAGAAATGCTGATCTAAAGCAAAAGAAGAAAGCACATCCCATGTATTACTAATTTTAAATAAAATCTGGTAGTAGTGATAAAGATTATTAGATGCATTGTCCCAATCTGTACAGTCATACCTCACAACTTAATAAACTGGGTAAGAATTAGTCCTTCTGCAGCATGAGCGATCAAACCAGAAAGCTTTTGATTAGCCATACTATTCTCCATTATCTAAATCAGAACCAATAGTTACTACATTTGGAACAAAGGAAAACGATGAATAATTTTCAAGCATTGCTTGGTTTATTATGACCCCCATCCCAACCACAATATCCTAAGTTCAGCCAAAATGGAAAAGAAGGAAAAGAGATTGCATCTGTAGGGGGGGAAAAAATATCTTTATGATATTCCTATCTAAACTTAACAAGCTCATAATGCCATGACACACAAAGGTTCACACATGGACAATATGGTTCTTGGTGGTGTAGCTGTACACATTGTTTAAATAAATATAAATATTGGTAAAGTGTTTTGTAGTACAGAGCCTCCCTTAGATTGGGAGTCATGCCTAATATGGATCTCCCTGTTTCTAGTTTGATGCCTAATCCATTACTGTGGCATGTTGCAATTTTGTATTATTTTGATTAAAGTTGCCTAAATTAAATAGAGAAGAAACAAATATAAAGCATCATGGAAGTTAGAACTTCGCATATGTTTGAGAGCCTAATATGAAGATCCAATTAAAAATGTTAGTTTCTTTATGCCTAACTCCTTTGCTTTTACTTAGTATAAGACAAAATACATACTTGGGGAAATTGTTCAGTGATAACTCGTCTGATTGGAAATGTTTCAATGTCAGCACTGAGTGGCCAATAAACTTTTTGACTTCACAATAGAACAGCTGAAAAACAGGTTTTGTTGTCTACACCTCCGCAAATTTTATCAACACAGTAAGTGTCATAGCTGGATATTCACACATGTAACCTTCTGTTCTATTCAAATGAGTTATCTTTAGATTCACGAAAATGTCTTTTTACAAGTGCGAGAATCCATGTTTCATTTTGTTTTTGTTAATAATGAATTATAAGTAATCCCTGTAAAATGGTGTTCTGGCATATATTCCTAAATTATATAATTTGTGAGGGTCAGTCCAGATGTTACAATCACTTTCAAGGAAAGGGGATATAATGTGTTAGCATTATAGCTCTAACACTGGAGCTGAGCTTTTCTAACTTTACTCCTAACATTTTCATAATGAATGGGCATTTTAAACCCAACAAAATAAAAACAAAACCATAATCTGGAAGGGGTTTTGAATACTATATAGTCTCACACTCTTCATTTTAAATAGTTTAGGAATGAAATGGTATAAACAGAAGAAGAAAAATAAGCTTCGGTAGCAATCTAGCACTATCATTTTAAGGAGTGCAGGCATGTTTCCAAACAAGCTACTCCAGTATACAAATAACCCAGCAGGGACAAAGATAACAATACAATGTCTCTGAGGTAGGTTTAGATCTTTGCAAAAGTTAACATTTCATAAACGTTGTCTAGGAAACCACATCCTTAGTTATCAGCCTTCAGATGTGAACTGTAGGTATCCTAGTTTGGGATACTTCAAGAGACCTACCAGACTACAATGGACAATTTAAAGGCGATTACTTTTACAAGGCAAGCTGCCTTTTACAACTGACTAATGGTGAATTTGTCAGTGCCAATGGTGTTCAAGTGGTGCTCCAGTTATTTTGGGATTGCAGGCAAGGTGCCTATTATTATTGGCACTATCTCTGCTTTCTTTTGCCACAGTCATTCTACTTCTATCTTGCAAGTCTTCGAAGTTTGTGATTTACTCCAGTTCTTTCTCTTCTCTGTCTCCAGGTTCTCCCATGTCCACTATTCAGAATTTTTTGTCTTTCATATTAACTATTATTATGTTTGGGGCGTTACGTGGTAGGTGCCTATCTATTTGAATTCTAAAGTTCCAAAGCACTTCAGGTTTTTTTTTATTATTATTACTTTGTATATTTTGTGATCCCATCGGTTCTTGACTGCAGGCAAATGGTATTTCTCGAAAACATTCCTATGCACCATTGTTGCTACTTTGTCATGCCATTGTTAGGAGTTAGTTTGTGTAATCTTCTTGTAGCAGCTAGCTGGTGGTCCAGTTTCTTCAGCTTCTTTGCATTTACCATCTATTGTTGTCTTCCAGAATATGATTATTTCTAATTGTTTTGATAGGGAGTTGGTTTGTTTCATGTTGATATACTTTTCTTTTATTTATGGTTTTTATTTTAATATGACAGTTTTATAATGCAAGGCTCCTAGAAATGCTAGATGGAATGACATGCAAATGAAGGTGAACAAATAAATAAAATAAGCAAACTTTATCAGGCTGTATCACATAAACATAATCAACTGCATTTTATTCAATAAAACCAAAGTTCAACCATGACTTAAAACAATATATTAATCTAGTTTATAAATCAACAAAGAAACACCATAGCTCATGCACAGCTGGCTCAAAAGGGAGAGTTGGAAATGACTACTACATTATAACGTGGTTCAGTTTGCTTTGTAAACTTTAAAGTTCACTTGTAACTACTATACACAGAAAAGGCTTCTAAATTTGCATCTAGTTAAAACTATCCAGCAGATCAGTTAGCTAGTACCTCTATCCAAAGGTTTACATGAACGGACCTTGAATTGTCCACTAAGGCCTCAAATATTCAAGCAGCAAAAATTTTGTCCTTGCATTGAAATACCACTTCCTTTCTATAAAAGGCTACTAAGCAGCTCAAACTCTACCACTATATCTATACATACATGCATACACACACACACTCCACATAAACAGGAAGGATTAGGAGGCTCAGCAGAGCCTTGGGATTAGCTGAAGTGCAAAAAATCCAGGGAAATTAAGTCTATAGGGGAAGGGCAAAAATACTGGAGATTTCTATGATGACTTAATGTCTTCAGCAATTATAGAATGAAGATTAAGGGGAAGGGAGATAGAGAAATGAAAAGAAAAAATCCCTGAAAACTGGATAAGAAGAGGGAAAAAAGCCATTAAAGAAGATATGACTTTCTGGCAAAATGGCCTGGAATATTCCACTCTACAATAATTTGTTGCAGATTTCCTTTCTTCTATGACTGTTTTCCTTTTAGATTAGAAGCTCTTGACTATATTTACAGTCATGGTGAAAGGTGACAATGACTGAATTTATAACGTGGTTTATTTTGGTTTGATTTGGCATGTTTTGTCACTCCAGCCTCTATAGATTTTTAGCCATGGTTCCTATGTTAGTAGAATGTATGAACCATTGTGGTTTATGTAAACAACTATGTTTAGAACTAAGCAGTTTACAGCTTTTGTGAGCCAAGCTAATATTATTGTCTGCCTTGTACATATTTGCTTATTGTGTGCATTTTTAAACCTTTTCTGTTTAAAAAAAGACAGCTGTGGAAAAAAAATTGCTTGAATGATAGTTTGGTAACATCTAGGTATATAATTGGAAAATCAGGTCTATAAGAGGTGTATATATATATTCATAAGTGGTAACTGATCAAGAACTATGATTCTATGTCTTATGATTTGTGAATCACTGTAACAATTCTACTGGATATAAAGAACAAATTTAACTTTAAGGAGTAGATCCCTTATGTTGTAGAATGTGCACTAAATGTATTTAATGTGCGCTCTCTCACATACCACAATTTTCTTGGTTTCAAATGCACTAATAATCTTCCCATCACTAGATTATGACTCTCCACAGTCAGAAATTCTGTAATAGACTCCTTTGACTTTATAAAGATCAGAAAGAGCAGAAGGGAAGGGTGGGTGGAAAATTCAAATTTCATCTTTTAAAAAAAAAAAACACTAAAGGAAACCGTCTGCCACTCATAGTCATACTGTGCTGTCCAGTAAACTGAACTGCTAATTCCTCATGAATAAAAATTCCAGCATTATCATCCACAGCAATGTTGTTGACATGCTTTTTTGCTATTTCACTAAAAATACCATTAATTTTCTGGCTCCACAACAGCTGAGCTATATTCCCTATTTGAATATACAAAAGAGCATTTTGTTTAAACCAAATTAAAAGCGTTCCAGTAAATGACTTCAATTTTACTGGTTATACCATTCCAATGGGTAATAGTCTAATCCTGCAACTATCCTCCCACCCTACCATTCTTTTCAACTCTCCGTCTCTTCTACTTCCCTCTCTTTTTTATGCTTAACTCTTAAAGTGTCATGAACCAGATTCACCCACATTAACAGCCAAGGGCAAAGCTGAAACTCCACCCAGATTAAAAACAAAGAAATGCTAGAGCAGAGAAAGGGGGAAGCATTCTTACTCTGATGTATTAACATCTTTGCTTATAAACAGCAATTGAAATAGGGAAGGGGAGAGAGAGGGAAATGCAAACAGTATAGGAACTTTCTAGGCACTTTCCCATCCAAGCTAAGTGCCGACAGCACTCATTTCAGTCAGTCTGTAAACCTGCGTGCCTGCCAGGCCCTCCTGGCACCTCACCACTTTATTTGTTCCCATTTGTATCTAATGCTTTTGTCAACAGTTCAACACAAGGCAAAGCAAACAACCCACTACAAACACTGGGGGTAACAGCAACGCACAGCAAATCCTTCACAATTATCCAACCCCAGCTGCTCAAGGCCTGTCCAGGCCGCTTTCATTTACAACAATGTCAACAAAAGGCTGAAACCCAATAACCAGGGGTGGGTCAATACTACCACTGTAAAACCCTCTGGAGGAGGAAATGCTCTTCTCCCGCTCTACTGCTTCAGCAAACATGCAGAATAATTCAGCCAGATAGATGAGGCCTTGTCTAATCATTTGTCGTGCATGAATTATTCAAGGCTCGTCACATAAACTGCTTAAAGGACAGCTCCTCAAATCTTTCAGAGGAAGTACCAGCTGTCCAATTTGTTAAGCGGAAGGCGCATTAGGCAAATCCTAACATAGAGGACAGGAGTAAACTTCATTTATTTATTTTAAAAGACCAACTTAATGCCGGGTACTTTTCAACCACTTTGATTATATTTTTTTCTCTTAAATACATTTGGTACAATTACAAACAAAGGGGATTCTGGTATATATGTCACTGTGATAACTACCCTGAGGTTGGCTGCTTGTATCTCTGAGGTTACATTTATACTCCACAGTCTGATGAGAAAACACACTGAGACACTCTCATTATGTGTTAACATTCAGAGATGGGTGATTAGCAACAAGCATTGTGTTTGAATAGTACTGGACAAAACAGTAAGGTAGTGGATCCTTAATGTTCAAACTTCTGCTCAGCTGGGAACCACACAAGGTAGCCTACCAGCACTAGTAGAAGGCAAGAATACAGTATAATCCGATCAGGAGAAGATGGAAAGGAATCTAAAAACAACAGTGTAACAGACAGTGCATGTATTTAATTACTGACTCTACAAAAGTCTTCCCATGTGATGGAGGAAAAGGAATGGATACAAATTGTCATTTATTAAATTGCATTTTACCATGACAAAAACATATGTCCTCCAATTTATTTCAACACAGCATGTTATGTGTGAAGGTGGGGAGATATTTATATTTCACACTGTACTTTGTTTAAATTGCATTCCAAAACAGGCCTCTGGTTTGGGTAAAAGCATAAATATTGCACCTGTCTATAACTTTTTAAGGCAGCTTCATATTTCTTAGGGTCATATAGATGTCCTTTGGAATAGCCACATAATGCTGGAAAAATGGCTGCTTTAAACAGTTGCAAAGAAGAATTACATTCACATCTCCATACATCTGAAAGCATCTGTTTAAAGTGGATCTGAAATATTGCACATTCTGAGTATGCATGCATGTACAGAAAGCATATATGCCCATACATCCCAAAAGGAATATTTACTAGCAAAAGGCAATTATCTCACTGGACAGGCAGATTTATTCCATAGCAAATGACCTTGGAACTTTCTAGTCCTTGAGCTTTAAAAGTAATAACCAATACTTTCAATTGCACCTGGAAACCCTATTGGAAGTTAATACACTCCCATAAAAAGGGTGTTAACATGGGCAAATTTAGGTGTCATTAATTCAATTAGGGGTAGTCACATACTATATCAGTTTCAGCTTCCAGCTGACCTTCAAGGGGAGCCCAATATAGAGCAAACTGCAATAGGCAATGTGTAAGGTAACCTGGATGTGCAACATTTCCTGACCCTTGAAAGGTCAAAAGTGGCACATGCTATTGTACAAAGGCTGCTTTGCTACAGCCTTCACCTGCTGCTAAAGCAAGAACTGTGAGTCCTGATTATGAACCAATCCCTGTAATGAGGGAACACAACCTCAACCAGAGGTATAGATGGACCATCGCTGATTCAGAAGGCTTTGGATCTTCAGCTGCTCCATGGAGTTCAGCATGAGTCTATTCCTCCCCATCAAGGCCTTAACTGTCTTCAGATACAGGAGGGCAGAAATGGAGACCTGGGTATCATCAGCATTTTGACAATACCTTGCCCCATGCCAACAAATGATCTCACCTCAAGGCTTCATACAGATGCTTAATAGTAAGGGAAAAGTAACAAGACTTGTAGCACCCCATAATGAACACACCAAAGCCCGAATTCTATTTCACTTCCCTGGAGTGATATTGATGAAAGGAAGGAAGGAAGGAAGGAAGGAAGGAAGGAAGGAAGGAAGGAAGGAAGGAAGGAAGGAAGGAAGGAAGGAAGGAAGGAAGGAAGGAAGGAAGGACCACAAAACAGTGTCCCCCCCTTGCATAGTCAAGCCAAATATGTGAATGCTGATAAGGAGGACAGTACTGAAAAAAGTATTAATCAAGTTATACTTTAAAGCAGGGGTCTTCAAACTTGGCCCTTTTATGACTTGTGGACTTCAATTCCTGGCTGAGGAATTCTGGGAGTTGAAGTCCACAAGTCATAAAAGGGCCAAGTTTGAAGACCCCTGCTTTAAAGGTTTCATTTCCCTAAGTGTCACATTAAAATACCTCTGCGTTTTATTTGACTGTCTTCATGTCGTTTCCTTCATCATATTCCGGTCCAGGTTGAGGTATTTCATGTAGGAATGTTTTCCCACTTCTTCCACAGGTTGCTCCCAAGTGCTGTCAGCCAGGGTTTGGGAAGTTTTTTTGGTGGAAAAGGGAGGAACAGTATCTCTTCGGGAAAGCTATACCTGTTGACTGTTTTGAAACTAGCCATTAGACATCCTATTTATGTGATGACCAGCTCTCACAGTTTGTTATTGATTGATGCCTTCTGTTGTACCAAATGCCTTAATATGGACCTGTGTTGTGGAGCCAGGTTATTCCTGGACATGGGCCTAGTGTTCATTTAGAAGAGCCCCAGAGCTGTGTTTGGAAAGAGTCTGACAGACAGCAGATGCAGAGCAACTCCTCACCTGTCACCTGTTAGGCAAGGTGACAAGTGGCCCACTGTCCTAAACATTCATCTATACTTACCCATCTTCACATATTAAGAAGAGTGACCCTCAGTAGGAAGGGAAATGCAGCCAGGAGAATCCAGCAATCCCTTTTCTTAACTTGTCCTGCATTACACCAGTAAGGTCGGCACCACTTGTCAGTCTTAATGCAGAGGCATAATATGGATCAGCAATGAGGGAATTAAGATTTGTGCCAGGATGTATTTTTGGTCCATTCGCAGAATAGACAAAAGTCTCCTGGTTGAGCCCAATGTTCTCACACATACCAGAATATAAGGAATATTTTTTCCCCTTTGGTAAAATCATAATGCACAAAATAAATATTTAATAAAAATCACACCTCTAGTCTGTCATCTACATATAATGGTTTGAGCAAATACACCAGACAATGTTAACTCCACAACAGAAGATGAATGATTGCAAAATTTAAAGCAAACATATGTGCAATAAAAATAAGAGGAGTTGCAGCATTATATATCTTGCCTATGTGCTAATTTATGGCATATTCTTTGAAACTGTCCCAATTGTTCCACTTCTCTCCCTTGTTAAGGATTAGATTAATATTCATCCCAAATCACTAATATAAAGGCATATTAACATAATAATTTTGTGTAACATTTTATTAAAAGAGGGAAAGCGGGAATTATGCCTAGTACTGCAGCCTAGTTTGATACTAGGCAGTATAATTCCAGGTGGGAGACCAAGACTAAGATGCTTCTTAATAACTGAAGTCATGAAATCTATAACAAAACTCTAACATAAGTACCTGGCAAGAGTAGCAAAGGATAATTGCAATTTGTGTTTGGTTTCTGTTTGAATCTTTCAGAACTAAATGCTCACCATTGCAAAAATGTACTGTGACACAGAGAATCTTAACACAAAGAAATCATATTTCAATATCCTATCATTTCAGCAATCTATATACCCCTTATTCCTTCCTCCATACTTGTGTTAATTGGAGTGAGAAAGTATAAAAGGAACAAAGAACAGGTGATTTATATTTGGTTTTCCAAAGAAAGAGCATAATTAAGACTTTAATATTCTTTATTTTCTAAACCTAATAGGAAATTGCTGGCGAAAATTAGGTAGGTACCCTAATACTGGCTATAAAACCTTGTCTTGTATCAAATATATTGTAAGGCACCAGGCTAGTATTTTGCTGACATTATTAAATTAAGAAAATGTGTTACGATTGGACTAAACAACCAAACAGCTCATTGAGTCACCATTACAGAAACAAGGTACAAGCACAATAAGTCAGCTACCTACTAACAAGCTAATAATGATTGGGTTTTTTACATTAAGAATGCTATATGGCAAAAATTAGTTGGGGGTTAATCAACAGGGATCCCTGGGCAAACATACAACATCTCTGTATATTGCAAATATTTAGTAAGAAGGTGGTCATGTGTAGTAATCAGGTATAATAATCAGCAAATTCTATGAACAAATATCACCATTTAACTATTTCACAGCTACTTGAGGAATAGATCTGTTGATATTAATAAAAGTATAATTCTATGGTAGCTAATTTGGGGGGTTGAAACAATACGCACACATATACACACAAAGAAAAAGGCCCATATAAAGTGAACTTTCTTATTTCTCCAAGAACTTGTTTTAATTGTAATAAATTATCTAAAAATATACTGAAGAAATACGTAGAATTACTGCTTCTTTTCACACAACTGAATGAAAGACTTAAAAATGTTGCAACCTTGATGAGAGAGTTATCTGGCAATCCTCTAAACATCACATTGTCTCCTTGGAGTAGGATATAAGTGCAATAAATATATAGATTCAACTCCCTATCAAAATTATTTTGAGTTGTTATATTGAAGCTGTTCAACTATCGAAATGTTATCATACCTTGCAAGAGCAAGAATTTGGTAATGAACTCATTTATTAAATATGTACTAAAATATATTTAAAAAATTCTTTTACATAATATAGGGAAGGTTGACTAAATCTGTGAGTAAGTCTATTAAATTGACTGAATATTTCAGCTAATCTAGAAGTATTGGATATGGCATTAAATAAGCAGGTCATCTAAACATATTTTTAATACCATTTAATGGAGAACACATATTCATAATTTTTTAAATAATCCAAGATTTAGGATTTTCTAAAATGTATTGAGCAGCACTATGTTTAATGTTGGAATAATTTTAAAAGCCATCTTAATTTAGAGAATCACAAACCAATTCATGACCAAAATCTATTCAAGGTGGCTGCAATTCAAGTTATTTAAGAATAAGCCCCACTGAACTTAATGTTACTTAAGAGTTAATAAATTTATAGATAAATATAGAAACTTACAGAATGTTGCATAATGATTTAGATTTTATTACACAGTAAGCACTGCATGTGATGAAATTATGGTGCTTTTTTCAATTTCCCATATATTTACACCACATATATGTTCCCTTTTAAAAAAAATCAATATGTAAGTACATAAATAATTTGATAATTTCAAAAGTGTCTCTTAAAGTCACCAACTGGAGAGGGGATATTTATTTACTAGATTTATATACAGTATAGACTTTTTATGCAGGATCTCAAGGAAGTTTACATACAAGGACAAATTTTGTCTAGCATTGGAAAAGAGATACTTTGTTGATAACATCAGACTGGGAAGATTAACTGTGAAACCTAACCTAATGTGTACTGTTAAGTTTTGCAGCAACAGCAAAACTAACAGCACGCATCCAGAACAGAAATTTAAGCAATAATAGCTTCTCTATATATCACATGTCACACAACAAGGCAAATTCAGATATTTCTGAAGATACTAAATATTTTAAGGAGAAAATATTTGATGTAAAGAAAGTAACTAGAAGGAATTTATAAATATGTTCATGTAATTACCAGTTATGTACAATCAGAAGGAATTTAGATTTTAACATTGTTTTAATCATTTTTGTAAGATCATGTACTGCCAGGGAGATTTGTTGAGTTCAAAGCACAGAAAAGTTTACTATTTCTATCTCTAATACAAGAATCTGGTCAACTAACCATCAGAACTAAATCGGTGCTAGATACAGGTCAACAGAATTCATGGGGGAGGGGTTGGACTTGGATCTCTTGTGGCAACACAATGATTCCAAAGCGATGGCATGTTTAACCCCCCCCCCTTCCAGCTTAGTTTGCTCTCCTTCTACATGTGCATTTACTTTAGGAATAATGACGAATGGTAGTGACAATATAAATATTAATGTTTAGAGTTTTGTAGTGATTTTCATTTATTTCTTAAGATCAGTGTAGCATTATATATTCAATTAATTAATCAATGAAACAATGAATTTTAAATATGTCAACTGTAAATTTTATTTATTGATATTTTATTTTTCATCCCCAATTAGCTTTTTCACTTTCTTATTTTTTCCTTTATGCATTCATTTCTTTTCCCAAAAAGGAGGAGGGAGAGTAGACTAAATAGTGGAGAGTTTAGACCAGCTATCACAACAACAACAAAAAAGGATACAAATAAAAATAAAAATTTCCTCCTATTTTTCTTCATGACAACAACTTTGTAACAAAATTAGGCAGAAAGAGAGTGACTGACCAAAGTGGCCCAGTCTAATATCTTAACCACTATGCAATACTGATGCTCATTAACATCTAGATTCAACTGGAAAATATCACTATTCTAATTCAGGATGATTGGCAGTAAAACTGCTGAGATGTTATAGTATTAAAGTAATTTTATGCCCAAGAGCTTAATTGAAACGAGTGGCTTAGGCCATTGAGTCTAACGCCTGCCCAAATCAAGGTTTGGAATTTTTTTTTAAAAAAATGGTTGTCCAGCTTCCAGGTGAATACCCCAATGAACCTAACAGTAATTGGTTTTACTGTTAAACTTATTTTATTGTTGATACATTTTTTCTAATATTCCACTGTAAATTATTTCTCTATCACTTGCCATTGTAAATTAATTTGATTATACTCTGAAACAATATAAGAAAAGGTTCTACCCACCTGCTTTATAATACACCTTTAGATATACAAAGAATGCTATTGTGTATTAGTTAATCTTCTTTTTCTCAAGGCTAAATGTCAATCACTCCTTGGAGGTCTATTTCTACTTTCTGATTACTTTTGCTGCCCTTTTTAGAATATGCTCCATTTTGTTTGTATTCTATTTAAAGGTAAAATAAATACAAAAAGAATTCTTTCAACAGAATGTATGATGTTACTATTTATGAAAGACCCAGATGTTGATTTAAAAAGTGGTTGGAGAGATAGTAGAATAAAGTCATAGTAAAATAGTGATTTTTCCATCAGCATCAATATTTTGCTTATCTGGTAAACATCTGAGATGTAAGTTAGTCAGTTAAGCATTTTCCCTAAGGGAGTAAGATTTCAGCAGAGCAGAGTGATTGTGGCTTGCTGATCAACTGACAGCATGGCCATTTACCTATACTACAAGACTTCAAATATCTTCAAATCTGCTTAATTGCTCAATTTCAGTCACATAAAAGCACTTTTAATATACTGGTAGTCCTCGACTAGCAACGAGTCACTTAGAGACCATCTGAAGTTACAACGGATGCAAAAAAAGGGGACTTATGACCTGGATCTTAATTTCCAACAGTCCCCCCCCCCCCCCCCGGTCACTTTGGGCGCTTGGTAACACACCCACATTTATGGCCATCTGCAGTGTCCCATGGCCACTTCTGGTTTTTGGCAAAATTGCACCATAGTGAATAATGGGTTCACTTAATAACCGTAGAGTTCACTTAAGGACCATGGCTTTTGTTTTATAACTGCCACATTAGCTTAATGTTCACCTCAAAAAAGACTGTAAAATCAGGATGGCCATGTGATCGACCTGTTTTGATGTGACCATTATGACTCACGACCCTAATGGGCAGGCTCCATTATAGTCAAAATGGGTGGTTTACCTGTATATCACGGTTGTAAGTACTGCATAAAAATGCAAATTGCCATAGTCAGACAAGTATCAGACAAAATATTTCCTCTTGTTGAGATGTTGAACTGATGTTGAACTGAGATCTCCTTGCTCAGATTTGCCCCTTGTTGAGATGTGAAGTTTTATCATTTTTCAACTCCACATGTTTTTCTGAGAATAATGCTTTCCTGAAGTTGTTTCTATTTTTATTGCTTTTCAGCTCTTCCTTTGGTATTCACTAGCTTCAAGCTTGGTAGTGCCTTTCTGATTCTATTTACATCGAGTCTAACAATGTCGTATATAGCCTTAATTTCTGGCAATTACGTGAGATCACTTCCCTTAACTTCTAAAAAATATGACTGCTAAGACTGACCTGGTTAGACTAATGTATAGCAGGACCTTAGAGAGTATAATAAAAGGTTGGCTGAAACAAGGGTGAAAGCCAGGAGTTGAGAAAATCATACAATGATATCAAGGGGAGTGAGAAGACGTGAAAAGGAAGGATTGTAAAACAGCCAATGAAGCAATAAAAGTATTTATGAGGAAAGATTCAAAGGGCCAAAAATACTCTAGCTCTGGCTATTATTAGGAGTGTTATCTCTATATATGATGAAATAATGCTTCTCTATGTTCATACTGCTTGCTTTGGTGAACATAGAAACCTTTATGTTATCTCATCTTCAGCACAGGGTACTTTTTATATGCCCATAAGACAGATAATTGTTGAAAATAGTATGGTTTTGAAGTGGAATTTCACAATATTTCTATTATGTTCTGAACTCAGCAATAAAAGAGTTGTGCATCCCACTTCAACATTACAGTTATTTGATACAATAATACTTGGGGAAAATATAAGGGAGAACATCTAACAGAAAATAAATTGCTAGATTTAAACCCATCTAAAGTAATATTAATTCACAATGATTCTAAGTGATAGATTGAAAATAATTTTGTGAGAATTTATTCATGAGAGCCAGTGTGGGTTCTTACCTAAAAGACAGTCAAAGGACAATATTACAACTGTGTTGGACATTTTAGAATATTTGGAACAACATAATGAAAAACAAGCTGCATTGACTTCTTTAGATACAGAGAAGGCCTTTTGACAATTTGAACTGCACTTTTCTGCTTTAAGTTTTGGAAGATTTGAAAGGTGGAGAGTATGTTTTAAAATGGGTAAAATCATGTTACTCTTCAGAGAAAGTATACTTTATTGTTAATAGAGATCTAACAAAACCATATGAGCTACAAAAAAGAACAAGAAAGGGCTGTTAACTGTCTCCTTTTATGTTCATTTTGGTTCTTGAAATACTGAACAGAGTCATAAGACAGGATGAGAGGATTGGGAGTAAAAGTCTATGGACATTCTCAGTCATCGAGGTCATGATTGTCCCAGAGGTGCTGTTCAAAAGGCAACTGGATTTTCTTGTTTTTTTTCTTGAAAATGTTTCACTTCTCATCCAAGCTTCTTGGATAAGAAGCAAAACTTTTTCAAGGAAAAAAAGAAAGTCCAGTTACCTTTTGAACAGCACCTCTGGAACATACGGGAGTAAACATTTTAAAAAAGACTTATTAGTTAAGAGCATTTGCAGATGACTTGATGCTGGTTATGGAAGATGCTTTAAATGAGTTGAAATATTTATGGGTAAATTAATTTTTTGGCACATTAGCAGGCTTTAATCTTATTAATAAACAGAAGAGAAAGATGTTAACAAAAACATGAAAATACAAGATCAAACAGAATTGATGAATAAAATGGGTTTTAAATACTTGGATGTCATTATGACAAATATGAATTGAATCCTATTTCAAAATAACTATTTTGAAATAATTCAGACATGGAATGAAGTTAAAAAAGATACGAGAAAAATACAATTGTCATTGCTGGGGAGAATCTCTGTGATTAAGATGAATGTCTTACATAGAATGTTATTTTTGTTTCAGACAATATCTGTTTTAACAACTGATGTACCATTTAAACAATGACAGAAGGATATATCTAAATTTGTGTGGTGGGGGAAAAAAACCATGAGTTAAATATAAGATGTTACAAAATGTAAAAGAAAAAGGAGGATTGGCTTTACCTGATTTGAAATTATATTTTGCAGCTTGCTGTATAGTTTGGATGAATGATTGGATGTTATTGAAAAATAGAAGTAAAACCTTTTTAGAACTAAAAGAGCGTGACTTGAGATTCGGAGGGGCATGGATATTTATAATATGACAACATTTTAAAAATTGTTTTGTCAGCATGCCATACTGAAAATATGGAATAGATATAAACTCAGGTTGTGCCCAAAACACCTTTGTGGTTCTCAGCCCAAGAAATGTTCTATAGACGAGAAATGATAAATAAACACAAATGGTTAGCTTATTATGAGATAGCAGAGTTTTGTCAAGGGAAATGTAAACTAGTACAGGAAAAGATCTTGTGCCAGAAGGACATACTTGTCAATGGTTTTCTTATATTCAATGATTAGAAAGATTTAAAGGAGACAAAGAACTCTTGGTTTTGAACAGTATAAGACTGAGTTTGAAACATAAATGTGTGCAAATGTTGGATATGCTAAAATGCATAAACTTTTACTGGAATTTGAAACAGAACTTACAAATGAAACTGAAAGAATATGTGGTTAAAAGGACTGAAATTTATACTGTGTTATAATCTTAGAGAGAGTTTTTATAAATGATTTATTACATGTATATGCCACTGGAGAAATTGTTTATAATGTATAAAGTTACTGAAAATTTATGCTGGAAATGCGAACAACAGAAAGAGACATTTTATCAAGCTTGGTGGACATGTAAAAAAGCCAGAAAGTATTGGGTTCAAATACATGCACTAATTCAAGGCTTTTCAACCAGTGGTACGGGTACCACCTGTGGTACATTGGCACCTGGCAGGTGGTACGCAACCATCCTAGAAAAGTGGTAGTGGGGGAGCGGAATGAGCTGAACCGGTGGCAGCACCGCACAAGCCTGAGTAAGAGATGGCTGGAGCTGCAGGGCTGTCAGGGCTCAGCGGAAGCGCCAGGATCAGCATTTCTTTGGGACTGTCAGGGCTCAGTGGAAGCGCCAGGATCAGCGCTTCTTCGGGACTGTCAGGGCTCAGCGGAAGCGCCAGGATCAGCGCCAGGCTCCAGCTGGAGCTCGGGGCTGATCCTGGTGCTTCTGCTGAGCCCAGAAGAAGCACCAATCAGCTGGAATGTTGCAGCATCTCCAGGGTCTTGTGATTTACATTCAGATGCTTGGCAACTGATTCATATTTATGATGATCACAGTGTCCCAGGGTCATGTGAATTGACCAAAACCTGCTGCAACCACCCTGCAGATGGGGGGAATAAAAACCAAATACCCCCCACCCCACCCCCACTGCCAATCCTCAACAGAAATGCTCACAACAATGAAAACCTCAGACAGGAGGAAGAGCACTGCCAGGTGGGCAGGCAGGTGTCTTGCTCGGCTGTGGCTTGGGGGGCATTTTTTTCAGTGCCATTGTAACTTCGAACAGTCACTAAGCGAACTGTTGTAAGTCGAGGACTACCTGTACTTCATCACTTTTTTCCTTTTTTTGGTCATCAAGTTTTTGACACCTTGCTAGGCGACTGACTGGTGGTACTCGGATGTTGCCATATCCTAAAAGTGGTACAATGGGTGAAAAGGTTGAAAAGCCCTGCACTAATTCAGAAGATGTTAAAGATTAACTTACAATTGAATTCAGAGGCTTTTCTTTGGGGACTGATGGATAAACAATTGCAAAAAAAAATAAAAAATCATGGATCTTTGTTTCTATAACTGCAGCAAGTTTCTATAACTGTTTCTATAACTGCAGCAAGATTTTTATATGATTTAAAAATTTGACATTATCCACAATGGAGATGTGGATGATAAACATAATGGAACTTGCTGAGATAGCAAAATTGACTTTTTCGATGAGAAAAAAGACATTATTTATGTTTATTGCTGATAGATAAAAACCTCTTTAGAGTTTTTGTGTGAAACAGAAAAAAAGGAACATGACTTATGGTTTTATGATTAGAAAAAAATAGATTACAGAAAAACTGAGTCATATTGTAACCTTAAAGTAAGAGGTAAATTTATATCTATATTTATAACTGTTATAAAGAAATCAGAAGTTACCTCTTTATATTTTCTTTTACTTCTTATAGCTGCATTTTTGGCTACTTCCTTCCTTCCTTCCTTCCTTCCTTCCTTCCTTCCTTCCTTCCTTCCTCCCTCCCTCCCTCCCTCTCTCCCTCCCTTCTTCTCCATTAGTTTGCATTAGCTTTTATCTTCCTTTTTAACAATTTCAATAAAATCATTTTTTTAAAAAAACAACAACCCTGCAAATTAGGTTGAGCTGGGAGGCAGTGAGTTGTTCACAGTTACTTGTGGCCTTCCATGGCTCAGAGGTGGCTAGAAACCTCTTCAAGCTTTAATGGAGTATTTGAAACACTACAACACATTTCCTCTGTAAGTGAAACAGAATATTACATGAATATGTGAAAAATAAATGTGAAACTGATCCTGTCTCATAAATAATGATGAATATTCTATGTATGTTAAGCATTGATAAGTAAACATCCCCCCCCCCTCACCTCCACTCATGTACTAAGGCTATTGCAAGAGGATTTCTCTGGGTGCCTCTATTCTCTGAAGGCAGTCAGCTGACAATCAGTGGGGAAACCTTGTTGACTGTATCTTCTCCTTTTGGAATGTTTCCCCTGGAGACTCACTTGCTATTCATTCTCATGTCCTTTTTGATAAACAGTTTTGAGTTTGGGTGAAAAAAAATCCTATTCTCTCTCTAAATATCAGCTGATCCTCCTGAATTATTCCTCTCTCTTTCTCTTTTACACACATACACACACAAACTCATACACATTTTAATGCACTGTTTTAATTACGTGGTTGCTCTTCATCTTCTGCTTTTATTGTTATCCATTGGGTTTTTACAATAAATTTTACAATAAACAAAAGATTTAGAAACTCAGTAAAATCAGTAAAGACATACCCAGGTGCAGATGTACCATCCGATCATAATCTACTACTTGCTGAAGTCCAGCTGAAACTAAAAAGGATGAAAAACCCAAACCCTGCTAAACCAAGAATCAACAGAGACTTCATCATTAAACATGGAGGGAAGATTAAAGAAGAACTAGAAAATCATTTAAGGGAAACCAACAACCTGAATGATGATGATGTAGAAGTGAACTGGAATAAATTTAAAAATGCAATAGTAGAGGTAACAAACTCAAAACAGAGAGAGGGGTACCACAAGAAACAACAGTGGATGACGGAGGAAATTCTTCATCTCATGGATGAAAGAAGATCTTATAAAAATAAAAACAAAGAAAAATACAATGAATTGCAGAAAACAATTAGAAGAAAAATTCGACTGGCAAAAGAAAAGTGGTTTGCAAAGAGATGCAAGGAAATAGAAGAGACAGAACGTATGCATGATAATTTCAATTTACACAAAAAAGTGAAAGAAGCAGCAGGCCTCTACAAAAAGAAAACCAACAACTTAGTTGACAAAGAGGGGAAAATTATCTTAGATGAGGATGAAAAACTAAAAAGATGGAAGGAATATATTGAAGAACTTTTTGAGGACACTAGGGATGATATAGATATGGGAAGTATAACAACTGGACCAAACATCACTATGGAGGAGGTTGAACATGCAATAAAAATAGCAAAAACAAGAAAAGCCACAGGACCTGATGATATCCCAGTAGAAATTTTAAAATTGCTGGAAGACAATGGGAAATTTTTTTTACTGCAGCTCTTCAATCAGATATACGAAACAGGAAAGATACAAAATGATTGGCTAAAATCAACCTTTGTGACAATCCCCAAAAAAATAAATGCAAAGAAGTGTACCGAATACAGAACAATAAGCTTAATGAGTCATGCCCTGAAAATATTCCTGAGAATAATTCACAAAAGAATATACAACAAAATTGAAGAGCGTCTAGGTAACACACAATTTGGTTTCAGAAACAATCTTGGTACACGAGATGCGCTATTCAGCATTCAAGTTCTTGTACAGCATTGTAGAGATGTCAATCACAGTGTTTACATGTGCTTCATTGATTTTGAAAAAGCATTTGATAAAATAAGACACAGCAAACTATTAGAAATCCTGAAACAAGTGGGACTAGATGACAAAGACATCCAAATCATAAAGAATCTATACTGGCATCAGGTAGCAAATGTGAGACTAGGCCAAAAATACTCAGCTGATGCAGAAATACGAAGAGGGGTCAGACAGGGATGTATTCTGTCTCCACTGTTGTTCAATATCTACTCTGAGTCAATCTTCAACAAGGCACTGGAGAACATCGATGCTGGCATCAAAGTAAACTGTGTTTGGATCAACAATTTAAGATATGCTGACAATACAGTTCTGCTTGCCAGTAAGCATGAAGACCTTCAGCTCCTCATCAACAGAGTCACAGAAATATCTGAAAAATATGGCTTGAAGCTTAACACCTCAAAAACCAAGATCATGGTCGTCAGCAAACAACCCGTTAATTTACCACCAATAAATTTGGAAGGAATAACATTAGAAAAAGTTGAAAGGATCACGTACCTCGGTTCTAATTTACATGAAAGCTGGGACATGACCACTGAAGTAAAGACAAGGATAGAGAAAGCTCGAACAGCATTCTTCAAAATGAAAAGGTCTTCTGCAGTCACGACATAAGCCTAAGATTGAAAATCAGGCCTGTAAGGTGTTATATTTTTTCTATCCTGCTCTATGGAGTAGAGAATTGGTCTCTGATAGAAGGCCACCTGAAGAGACTAGAAGCATTTGAAATGTGGATTTACAGGTGGCTGTTATGTATAAGCTGGGTTGACAAGATCAGAAATGAGGAAGTGATAAGCCGCCTGGGAAAGCCAAGGGAAATCATCAAAACAATTAAAAAAACGAAAGTTAGAATATTTTGGACATGTGATGCGAAAAATACAGAAAAATACAGCATACTCCATTTAATCCTCCAGGGAAAGATTGAAGGCAAATGAGGTCCAGGCAGAAGAAGAACATCATAGCTTCAAAATCTAAGGGACTGGTTTGGACAAAACTCAGCAGCACTTTTTCGTGCGGCTGCTGATAAAAACAGGATCGCCAACATGATCGCCAACGTCCGATAACGGATATGGCACAAGAAGAAGAAGAAGATTGGGTTTTTGGTCTATTAGCAATGCTGACTGCAAAGCTAGTGGAACACTGGAATATAAAAACAAAAGCAGATAGCATTCCAGACATTTATTTACATAATAAAGTTGTACCCCCAACTTCTGCTGAAGTTCTAGATGAGAAACAATAGTTCAAAAAAATTAATTTGTTAGAAGCAGAGTATAAAAAGGAACAAAGCGGTCAATCAAAGACCGTAATGATAGCAGCATCAACCATCAACAAACAAGATATCCTTCTTAATAAAATCAATTCAGTGCAGCAAGTGAAAATACAAATTAGTTTACAAGCTAAAAATGACTCACACACTCGAAGTCTTCCTAAACAAACATAAATCATTAATTTGATTCACACCCAATCGTCTTGTGCTTCACTATAGCAAAAATATGAAATAAAAATGCCAACTGAGTTACATCCGATGGTGTAATTATAACAGTTTACATTAGCAATTATCACATCTATTATCGTCTGTTCTAATAAGTACAAGATATTTTCTTCCACCATTAAAAGAGGTTCATGTTGCCTAATAGATATATATATAAGGCCAATTTTTAACCCTGATCCAAAGATACTTATTCCAAAGTAAAAATTATTAAGGACAATTTATTCTTATCTTTAACTAAATAGTCTGTAGTATTTGGATACCTGTCATATAATTGAAATTTGATGACTAATAAAATTTGCAATTTGTAACATGTCCTACAGAAGAAGCCCCATTGAGTACAGTAGTTCATCTTCCAATTAAACCAGCATTGAGTTTGCATGTGGATAAAAATCTACTGCAGTGGCAATTTCCACTTTTATTTATTCCCCAAACAAAGAATATTCATAGAAAGATATTCCATCTCAAGAGATCCAGACCGCCGAGAGGTAAAATTTCCATCAGTTGATATTTAGATATAAATAGTTAAGGGCTGACTCAATGCAGCACGCATCGCTCAAACACAACTCGGTATTCTTTGATAAGCTTATAGCTCAGAGGAAAGAGAAATACAGAGCAATCTGTTGCCCTCTTAATGCAATTAGCAGATTAAAGCTGTATTTCACTTCATTAAGATACTGACTGCATGCAGCATTAACTGATTATATGACGTACGCAGTGTTCCCCCTACAGTCCTCTCAGCGACACAGTGGAAAACAACAAGGGTAAGCCAAGCAGTTTACAAGTGAGCATCTGGTATTGACATTAGGAGCCGAACACAAGATCTACGTTGTAGTGTGCCCAAGGGGTGCCCTGGAAAGATGCACTACATACAAACGCGCAGGCTCATCTGAACAGCTAACTGCTGGCTGATGTCGATCCGCTTTGCAATTACGAAGCGCTGCACTCCAGCTCCAGCAATATTAAAACAATACTCACCATCACCACCACCATTTCAGCTCTCACATTTAAAGATCTGAGAGGAGACGCCAACATGTGCTCTAATCAAAGGGCAGCGCTCTGTCTTCTGTGTTTCCATCTGGGCTTTTTCCTGAATGTGACTTTCCTTTCTCTCTCTCACCCCCAGCCCCCCACCCGATAGAAGCCAAGCAGGGTGGTGGTGGTAAGGTCCAGTAGACTATAGCGTACAACCAAGTGATTATTTCAATTTTCTCCTCAGATTATTCTTTCGTGGTTGTCCAATCAAGCCCATCATGCCTAGATTTACTAGAGAATTTTTTATTCATTTCCCCAATGCAGCAGAAAGTAAGCTAATAACGTCCCACAGAGAGGGCTGTCAGACTAAATCCCTCAACTACTGAAAGCACTGCCTGGATAAATCTCACTTCACTTTCCATTCTGCCAACCACTTAGGGCAGGGCCCAGGGGAACTCTTCAGTTTATCCCTCCTCACGCATTGTCACAAGCGCAAGCCAGAATGGTCCAATCAGGGCCAAGAAAAGAACAAACTAAAAAAGATTAATTCACAGATGTTCATGCATTTCACATACACTGTGCCCTATGGCCCGTTGCTAGGGCAACGGGAGACCACCAGTGTGTGCTTTATTGGCTTTATGAAGTGCGTCTCAGGGACTATAGGCCAAGAAATGCTGCATGATAATAGCAAGGCTTTTCAGAGCCTTGTTTTGTGTTTATCCACATTTAACCCTCAGAGTATTATTAAGCACATTGCTATGCACAGCCATGGTGCACACACGCACGCACACATACACACATGCACCAGTCAACATACCCATAAACAGGGTGGGAAAGATAGTCAGTTGCCAAATATAAGATATGTCGACATAATTTCCTGAAAATAAATTTACACAAGTCCATGATAAAATAAATTTGTATGGGAGTCAATTGCTCCTAATCCTTTTTTTTTTTTTTTTAAGGGAGGGGAGCCTTCATTCATTCAAATCACTTTTTAAATTAATGTGATCCAAGCTGTCCTCCTGAAAGTGATTTCAAATTCTCCAGTTGCCAGAAACATTTGGTATCCATGATGTTGAACTTTAAGCAGTTGTTTCAAAAGTGTACAGGGTCTCTCTTCCCCCATCAATACCCTAATGCAGTGGCTTTTATCTAGAATCTTCCCTTTCCCCCCCCTTAATTTGTTTTTTCACACTCAACAGACAAACAAAGGTTTAGGACTAAAGAGGTTTTGTTAAGGTCTTTTCCCATCTTCCTTGAAGAGGCTAAGGGTTAAAATCACAAATGTCACAAATCCTGGAGCAGCAGCCCCTATCAAGTGTTAATCCCCCCCAAAGGAGAGGGAGGGGGGGAAAGGGGAGAAAAGAGGGCTAGCAGAATGGATCAATAGATTCACAGGAGAAATAACATGCAAAGACAATCATTTCCTGGGAAAGCTAAAGCCTAATGAGAATTTACTCTGCCTCTTTTCAAACAACCAGCTCTTTTGTGGCCAGGGTTTCCTGACTGACAGGAACTCTGGGCCCCTTAATAGGATTTCCATATTATTTCCAACACCTGCCTAGAAGTTATTTGTTTACATTGAAGGAGGCAAGATTCTTAAATCAGACATCTGCTTCTAGTTCAGGCATATCTTAGGAAGCCATCTAGAAAGCAGCTTTGTTACCATGGTGACATTTTTATTTTCTACCCTTTAGTTGGCTGGGAAAAAAATCCATTAGCATTTCCATTTTTATTTTGTTCTTCAAAAGGCCAAATGTTGCTTAGGAAAATATAGTACTTCAAAAATTGCCAGAAGCAATGGGTCACCCAAGATGTGTTTGTTTAGCCTAATTAAAAGAATTAGGCATGAAAAACTGAAGAGGAAATAATTTAATTCCTTCTTATCAGATTTTTCCAAATGGCAAACATTTAGAGCCCACTATTTCTCTCCACTATTTGAATTAATTAGGGATACATTGGTTTTCCAGAAATGCAAAAGTTAAAATGACTTTTCTGAATCTACCATTCACAAAACAAAGGATTCTACCTCCCTTGAGGTAACAGATATTTATGGGGGAAAGCATATCTGTATTGAAACATTCATTACATGGATGAAGAAGACATGGCCTTACTAAATGCGGCCATCCCTGGTAGAATTCACTGCAGGAATAATAAAAATAACAATGGGGTCCTTGATGTTCTCTGAGCTTGGTGGTTTTCTTGCAGATGTTTCATTACCAAACTAGGAAAAGTCACCAAAACTGATGATGTTACCTAGTTTGGTAATGAAATCTCTGCAAGAAAACCACCAAGCTCAGGGAGCACCAAGAATCCCCAAAGTTCAACCATGAGCAATAAATATTTTCTTCCAGCAGTACCAAATAGCTGTGTTGATGGATACCAGCCACAGGTTCTCCTTTTAATAAAATTTTAATATTTTAATATCATGGATAGCAAGCAAGTCCTTAGAAATAAGACCAGCCCATCAACCACCATAAATTTCTAATTCCCCATAATAGAGCACATTAGTGTGCTGAAAGTAGACAGCAGAGATCTTTCAAGGAAAAGGCCTTATGGTTCAATGGTAGCACATATGCTTTATATGTACAAGTTCCCAGATTCAGTGTAAGTTCCTCCAGGAAAAGATGGGAAACATTCCTGTCTAAAACTCTGGAGAGATGTTTCTCATCACTGTCAATGGTTTTGAGCTAGAAAGATCAATACTCAGTTGTGATGTAAGTACAGTCTAAGCAACTGCCCAGGTTCCTTGAAGTCAAAGCACAGAAGAACATTATGGTAAACTACTTCTAAATATTTGCCAATAAATTTACTTGGACATTTCCATAATATCATGAGTAATCTAGATTGACTTCAAAGTGACTTACTGATTAATTATAAAATCAATATATGAAAGAGAAAAAAGAAATTGCTTTAAAATTTGCCAAACAACAAAACCTATTTCCTTGGACCAGAGTAAAAATTATTTATACTGCATTTGCATTGGAATATAACTATTCTCTGTTCGTAAACTTTTTTATGTGTGAATAAGATGCAGCACTTTTCAATATTACAACATAAAAGCTAATTGTGATAGTAAAACTATATGACAGTTTGGGTAATCTCAAGACACAGTTCAGTAGTTTCTTTCCCCTTTTTTCTTAGAAATAAATATTAGGAGGTAGAAAACTTTGAACTGGGCAACAGCTTACCCATTTTTAAAACAACTGTTTTATTCAATAAATCACATCTTATGCTCACCTGGGTGATATAATTCTGCTCAGTATATAGATGTGGGTTCACATTATTAAATGATTCTTACGTTACACAAGAAGGATTTCCCACATATGGAAAGTTATGTCAGTCAAGTAGACCTACTGTCCGCTTCACTAGATTTCTGTGGAGAGGATCATTCAATAATAAGAACCCACATCCAGATTGGGTTCATACATTACCATAAGCTATAGTTTGCTTAATTATAGAATAAACCAGAAATAGCCAGATTCATGCATCAACCTAGGTCATAAACTATGGTATAGAAAATAAAGTGGGCTAGATTCACACAACATACAAATCCAAACCAAAACATTATACTGTGGTTTACCATGATGTATGAAAAAAAAAACATTTGAAAGTACTGGAAGCCCAAAAACAAATTTACTCACATTTCAGTCACTCATAGCCAATATCACATTCTGTTCCTAGTGAACATATTTGACGGGTCTATTAAATATTGGAATTTAAGACCTTTTAAGATGTTTGCCTTCTGGGTAACTAGAACATCTGTACTCTGGGCTCCAATGTCCCTATTCTAAATAATTAATTGACTAAGTATATAGTAAAATAAGTCATTCTAGAGTATAGGTTGTTAGCCTTAAATAAATATTCCATGCTTACTTAATATGCATAAAACAGCATCAATATACAACAAACACCATAAGAAACACATGTAGAGAAACACAAAACAAGTGGGGGTAGAAAAGTCAACATACGATATTTATCAGAGTATAAATTAAATCACAATTTAAATACATACGTATATGTCTTTGTATGGATATTATTGCATACATATGCATACAATATTAAGTCAACAGGAAAACACATTTTGAAGAAAAATGCAGTGTTAGTAATTTAAGACAAACTAATATAAAAACTAAAGCTTTGCTAATTAATATTTGTTACACTTCGGTGCTTAGTAGATGAGATGCTGAACAAGCCAGCTTGTCTCACCCAATCACGTTATCCGTCCACTCAAGTTTCATCATCAGAGAATTGGCTGGGCCCCACAGATATTCATTCATCTGCTTCACAATCATATTACAGATATTAGAGCACCTGTAACATTCCCCACAGTCTATATGCCCCAAGGCAGGTATCAATTAATGCCAAACAACATGTTGTACTGCAAGATCAGAATAAACTGAAATAAAAATAAACCCTAATTATTTTGCAGGAAAGGGATCTCTGAGTCTCTTTGCAAAATAATCTCCTGGAAAAATCAGTCCTAAATTCATGTCATCTTTTGAGTTGGAGTAAATAGTAGCCTCCTGATAAATTATGGGGTTCCTTTCGTTGTGGTTTCTGACCATCTGCCATATTTCTAAATGGAGAGCAAGACAATCACTACACTCCTGGGCTCTTAAAATAATCTCTTCTAATTACACAGCACAATCTTTCCAGCACTCTTGTTTTCCTGATCTGATCATCAGAACTACTACTTCAAGAGATTCAGCTATGTTGAGCAGGAGACCAACGGAGCTAATCCCTACAAAGTCCTGTGAGACCAAATTCAATTCCCACTATTTCTTCATACAAAGAAAAATAGCAGGGTTTATGCCATTTTAGCTCTTTTAGATTAAAAACAAATGCATCTGTATTTCAAATTGTTAAATGGTACACTATGGAAACTAGTGCATCTCTACAGAATTCAAGGCACTATTTTCACGTTTCCATTCAGCTGCATCACAAGAAATAGGTTAGATTTACAGTAGGCCTAGACTATTTTATGTCACCTTGTTCAGTCTCTCAACAGCATCACAAATCCTCACAAAATATATGGCTACAGTTTCTTATTTCTGTCTGAAAGACAAATAAGACAAAAGGCATTCGTAGATGAATAGCTTTCGGTTGCTCTGTCCCAAAGTGCCTCGCTAAAAAATCTCCCGTAATATTTTATCCTATCAGGAATTTCTTTGGCTGTGAGACAACCTTTGCAAATCTTCCCTTCACCCATCAAGGTTGCTACAGTTCATTGGAGCACAGATAGATTTGATCCCCACAATTTTCCTCCATTCAGGTAGGCTCTTGTGCTTGCAACCATGGTGTACTGTGTTACTCACATGCATGGCAATTCTCTCTACATACACACTGATATCTGCTACAACTGCAGGATATGCATGCAACAATTTCACCATTAATTAATACAATAGATCTGACAGCACTATGTTCCTTCTACTGCCAGCAGCTGAATTCATCAGTAGCCAAATCCTCATAACTTGACCAGAGTCATGCTGCAACTTGTTCAGAAAATATAAATTTAACTGGTGCCTCTTCCATTAATGCTGCTGAATATTTTACAAAAACCTCCATCATACAAAATAACCATTTATGTTTCAAACACAGCCTGGGATCTAATTAGATGATCCATCTAATGGTCAATGGTTGAGGCATGACATGGAATAAAAAAATCTTGTCTAGCAAAATATCTGCAGCTTATTACTGTAGAGAAGGCTTTTCTGATATTCAAAACCATTGTGGGAACTTACCTAGAAGGTTATTATTATTCCAGATAATGCCTATTGTAGGAGATGATCAGGTGGAGCCCAAGGGCAGAGACAAAGGTATCATTAGTCTGGAGTCCTTAAGGCCTTGAAAGAGATCTAAGTCCAGCTCCCCTCTTGAAATCCATTGACTCTTATCTGGCACCAATTAGCCTTGACTGTTGGTAGATCAGATTCTAGTGTATGGTTGCATGGAATAAATTTGCAATGCTTTTAAACTCTATCCTGGCTCCT
Organism: Azemiops feae; assembly: GCA_023970755.1. NCBI lineage: Eukaryota > Metazoa > Chordata > Lepidosauria > Squamata > Viperidae > Azemiops > Azemiops feae. The sequence goes on along the minus strand of JALGBA010004215.1, from coordinate 951,403 downwards.
AGTTTCTTGTGCCTGATACCTATATGATGACTGATGTAGTATTTAAGCAATGGCAAAAAGATATTTCCAAAGTTATTTGGCAAGGCAATCTGATAGCCCTAGTACCCCTCTTTCTTTAGCATCCAGCAGCAGTTTGTAGTTGACTTCTTAAAAAAAGTTTCACAGTAGCTGTAGGGTCATGGAAAAATATGTATTTGAACTAAGATGGCTTTAAGGAAGCAGAAACTGAGTGCAGCAAATGTGTTGCACCCTGCTGATGGCCTTCTTGACACAAACATGTTTTTTTTTCCCCTGGGAAGAGCTTTTGGCAGATTAGCGAGCATACACACACCTCCCTAATTTCCTCCAAAGCTCTCATCACCAAAATTCTTTATCCCTGTACAGATCTCTCTCAAGCTGCATATTCATCACTGCATAATGGCTTAACATCACTTAATCAGTAGGATGGCTTGCCTCCAGCAGTTGTAGGTGTTCCATCACTGGAGGTTTTTATGGAGAAATTGGACAGTCATTTGTCCAGAATGGTATAGGGTCTCTTGCTTGAGCAAGGGCTGGACTAGAAGATCTCCAAAGTCCCTTCCAACTCTGTTATTCTGTATTCTCTTCTGTATTCTGTGTATGTTAACCCACATGAGAAGAGATCTATGTAACCAAGGACTATATAGATTAAGCAAGTATTTAGTTCATAGTGCTTTTTCAAGAATAAAAGCACCAGAGAGGTTTAAGTGTAAGGACAGGCAAGGGTATTGTTTCCCATGGCTTTCCTGGACCTCAGAAATCCAGTGTTTCTCCATTAATAGTCACTTCACAAATGCTGAGGACAAAGTAAAGAGCCATATGGTTTCAAAAACAGCCTAGCAGTACACGCTTAATGCATGAAAAACATTTCATGCACAAGAACCATGTTATTCTCTGCATATTCATTTGGAAGTAAATTTCACTATGTCCAATAACTTTTTAAAACTCACATTACTCATTTCATTAGCTAACTTACTGACAGAAACTCAGAATTACAGTGAGTAAAATAAAACAAATGATATGTAAGGATCATTCTAGTTTATTTGAACCGTGCTAAGGATGCCAATCCTTCTTTTTAAAACGGTCAAACAAAATCTGTATCCATTTTTAGTACGAATAATTAACATGCTACTTTTCTTTAAGTGTTTGCATTCTAGCTTAAGGATACCATTTTATTGCATACATTGCCTAAATAGTTACAGTTACATAGCAACTCATAAATGAAATACGTAATAAAACATCTAGTTCTTTTGTTATTTCACAAATCCTTTATTTTGGGGAGAATTGAGGGGGGTAGGACTTAGTAATAGTGTAATTATAACATAAAAGAGAAAGAATGAATGACAAAGTTGACAACCATGTAATGAGGGCAATAGCACCCCTCCAAAATATTAGAACATAAATATAATTGGACAGGTTTCTCCCTTTTGCATACCAGTGAGTAGCTTACCTTAATTATTTCACTCTTACAGTAACACCTAAATTTACATTTTATGAGCTGTTCTAAAATCTGCCCTGCTTAATAATCTGTATCTTCAAGAAAACACTTGAAAGCGTCTCTCACAATTAAACCCAGCCACAACCTTGTATAAATCAAACTTTTGCTACCATATCAAAATGTTACACTGGGGCTGCATAATGTTGCCCACATCCTCATTACATGGTACACTAATTACTACCAGCAGATTCAGAATTTTCTGCACATTAGAGGCTTTTAGAGAAGCTATAAAAAATTTCAGGCACCATTAATTTAAATTTGTATTGAAATTTCCTTTTGACAGATGGCCAAAAATTACTTATTATTTAGAGCACCAGAGCTGCCTGTTTGCACATTAGAAGAGGAAAGGGAAAATTAAAAGCAGGCAGGAAATTTATGTCACGTTCATTACCTGTTAAATGTTAAGGAGCATTATCTTGCATGAATAAATTATTTCATACAAGCACACAGTCTCCAGCTGCTGGCAACTGGCACGTTCTGGCCAATAAAAACCATCTCAAGTCACATAGCAGACAATCATAAAAAGCCTTTCTTAACCAGGAGCCACTTAAGAGAGAACAGATCAATAGAACAAGCAACTAACTGCTACTCTGGGTATTATGGATAACATTTAAAGAAATTAGCAAACTATTTCACCTTGCAAAGCTGGCAACAAGCCCTAGATGCAGAGACAATCCAACTTTGCTACTTGATGGCTGTACAAGACAAACATTTATTTATAGCTCTCATCATCTAATAAATCAGTGGAAAAAGAGTTGTACTTTGCATCTGTCACACTGGATGCCCACCTAATGGTTTAGAAAGGAGGAACCCAAATAATGGCAGGTGAATTAGTCTCATCTACCAAACAATGATATACCTCATTGGTTCATTTCCATTGCCCTTTCTTGACTTTTTGAGCATTGCTGGCCAGCAGGCAAGAGAATTTATACATACTCACAACTTACTCAGCGATTTGTTAATATGCCTTTCTTAGGTTTAATTTAAAATTATATGTAACCATAAATTCTCAGTTGCCTACACTGAAAAAATGAAACTAATACCCCACCAAACATAGCAGTTCATAATATTTAGCTTTTAAAGAATTTACTGTACAAAGTTTGGTGTTTTAATAAAACAGCCTTGCACATCCTGCAATGGAAAAACACATGGAAACAGCTACTTGTGATTCAATAGCGGCAATCCTCGACCTACAACCGTTCATTTTGTGACCATTCGAAGTTACAATGGCACTGAAAAAAGTGACTTCTGACTGTTTTTCACACTTACGGCCGCTACAGCATCCCCGTTGTCACGTGATCAAAACTTGGACAATTGGCAACTGCCAGGTATTTATGATGGTTGCAATGTCCCAAGGTAATGTGATCGCCTTTTGCGACCTTTTGACAAGCAAAGTCAATGGGGAAACTAGATTCATTTAACAATCGTGTTACTAATTTAACAACTGCAGTGATTCACTTAACAATTGTGGCAAGAAAGATTGTAAAATGGGGCAAAATTCACTTTAACAAATGTCTTGCTTAGCAACAGAAATTTTGGGCTCAATTGTGGTCATAAGTAGAAGACTACCTGTAAGTACAATAAAAAGAAGTTGTTCAGTTGTATATGATTAGCCGCCTGCTAGTTGCCTGACAACTACTGGTTTGGCATTTCTGGATAACCAGAAAAAAATGGAAGAGCCACTATAAATGGCTGAAAGATGCAGTTTCTTGATTAGTCACAAGGTATCTTATTGGGGGAGGAAGGGGTTTCAATGTTTATAGACATAACATTAATTGGAATTAGAAGGTTGCACATTCAAAGAAAACTGAAGAGCGTATTCAGTATTCATGAAGTAATTCAAACACCCCCATCCGAAGCAACTGAAAAAATAGCAGACTGTAATCTCATAATACATATTAAAATAAATTTGGCACACAACAAACATGAAAGATTAACAAAAACATAGCAAAAGCAGTAATAGCAAATTGGTTCATTAATTCAATGCCTTTCTAAATATCAAAAAACAGACAACCTGGCCGTCTACACTGGGGAGTTCTAGAGTGAAGCTTCCCAACAAAGAAAGTCTTCAGGCTTGCTACCTCAATTCTACTTTCAGACCTCAAAGGAGAGTAAGGTCTTGCTAGAGGCATTCAGCACATGTCACCACAGAAAGGGACAGTTGATAAGATTTATTCTTTACATCAGGGGTTCCCACCCCATAGCCAAGGCCCACTACCGGACTGCGGCCCATTCAGAACCGGGGCACAGACATGGCGAGTGAGCTCGCACACGTGTACAGCTTTACTTGTATGAACCAGGTGCAAGCGTGAGTGCATGCAAATTGAGTTGTGCACGTACATGCGCTCGCCTGCTGCTTATGCATAACCATTTCCTCTCTCTCCCCTCCCCCCACCGCCGGTCCACAACACCAGAAAGGTTGGGGATCACTGCTTTATGTCATTCTACTAATTTGCTGGTATTATTTTACAGAGACTTGGATGAATGTGAGATTTGATTATGTTTCTTAATATCCTTGTTATGATGGTTGGCAGACCATCAGACTCACTGTGAAGAAAGTTAGTATGTTTGTGTTAGGGTGTGTTAAGTTTCTTTTTCCCCAATGTGGAAGGAAATTTTTAGACATTGTTCCTTGAGAAACTGGTCTATTTGTAGGTTGCTCTCTCTCTCTCTCTCTCTCTCTCTCTCTCTCTCTCTCTCTCCCTCTCTCTCTCCCTCTCTCTTTTTAATCTGCCACTGCTACACATATTGAAAATTGTTGCGGATTGTAAACTGACAGTTCCTATCAGTTTGTAGCTGTTAGGAACCCTGAGGTTAACTGTGGAGTTGACAAGAACAAGGTCAATTCTACTCTGTTATAACATAACAAAATAGCCAACAAAGCCAGCAAAGGATTGATTTGAGGATCAAGCTTCAGACCTTTCTCATCATATTAAAAAAAAGACCAGGAACCCGTAAAATATGAAACCATGAAGCCTCTACCAGAGTTTAGTAAACGGATCAGCTTTTAGGTATCTCATTTCTCTATCCTTCATCTGGTTAACCTAACCCTATTTCCCCCATCTGTAAAATACATAATTTCATGATCAACTGCAAGTACATCAGTGGTTTGTACTATGTACAAATAGTCCTCGACTTACAACATTTAGTGGCCGTTCAAACTTACAACAGCACTGAAAAAAGTGACTTATGACCCTTTTTCACACTTACGACCATTTCAGCATCCCCATGGTCACATGATCAAAATTCAGATGCTTGGAAACTGATTCATACTTATGACGGTTGCAATGACCTGAGTCACTGTGATCACTGAGTCACTTTGCGACCTTCTGACAAGCAAAGTCAATGGGGAAGCCAGATTCATTTAACAACCATCTTACTAACTTAACAAATGCAATGATTCACTTAATGACTGTGGCAAGACAGGTCGTAAAATGGGGCAAAACTCACTTAGCAAATTTCTCACTTAACAACAGAAATTTTGGGCTACATTGTGGTCGTTAAGTCGAGGACTACCTGTATCTGGTATGTACAATAAGTATAGGTACCTGATTAATATCTGTTCTAACATGCAGAACTGCCTTTTTAAAATGTAATACTGTAGGTGAAGAGCGGGGGGGGGGCGAAGTTAAACAAGTCATCAGCCTAGAATTGTTACATTCCCACAAACAGTCTAAGTATAACCCCTTTTGACCTTTATCTGGCGCCAAGTTAGTACTGAACTTTATTTGACTAGATTCCTGTATATATAGGCTTGATAATAAATCTTGTGAACTCCAACTTAATGTATGATTCTTTGTGCTTGACAAATACAGTCTGAGAAGTATGAGAAACAATATGAGAACTTTAGAGAAAGTTTGCTGTATTTACAATGGAAACCAGAATTTTCTTCTTCCATCCCCCCTTCCCCGCCCCGATGCTTTTCCCCATACCTTTTCCTTTCTCATACTAAACATATCAATTATTTTAGGCAACTAAAAACCTTTGCTATCTAGGATTTGTTTGTCAACAATGTGTCTTCTTAGGAACACTGGCCTACTCTTGATTATGTCCAAATGAAATAATAGCTGTCTTAGAAAAAAACGCTTGGAACTTCATTAACAGCCAAATAATTAACTCAAGAGATGAGACATTACATCCATATTTGAAGTACTGCTGTGGCTTTCAGTTCTCTGCTGTTTGCCCTTATTGTTCTTATTTTTAAAAAAATTCAGCCAGGCCTTTAGCTTTGCCCAAATTAGGCAGAATATAAATATTAAAACAAACAAAGGTAGTATTGGCCTTTAAATGCTATAACCCAGGGGTCCCCAACCCCCAGTCCGTGGACCGGTACCGGGCCGCAGCACGCCAACAACTGGTCCGCACAAACAAGCAAAGCCCCATCCATGGGATACAGGCAGCATACAAAACCACACACTCTCCGGTCCGCGGAAAAACGTTTCTCCACGGAACCGGTCCCTGGTGCCCAAAAGGTTGGGGACCTCTGCTATAACTTATATGGGTCTGTTATCAATGGAGGCGAGATTGACTTTTTCCCATCTATGGATCTCCTTCAAAAGAACCAAAATGAAATGTAGAATCCATTCTGGGATGTGCAGTCTGCTCCCAAATGTTGAATGGCATAAAATTAATTCATTTTATGCTCTGCCAAAGCTTTTTCTGATGTCCTTATGTCATAGGAGTTGGCGGGTTCATTGGTTTTGTTTAGAAAATAAAGATTTTTAATTTATTTTCTGGCTTAAATAATTTTACTGTGCTTTGGGCAGATTTTTATTTGTTGCCGTATTTTTTGTTCTTTGATTAATGAAATTGTCTTAGTATTTATACTTTCATATTAGTCGCTATTGAAACTAATTGGCAGAAGCATTGTTTTAAAAGCCCACAGACTTCAGAACGCTGAAAAGGATTTTAATACTCTGCTTTACATCACATACAAGCTGAAATGTCCCTGCTTAGCAGTAGATTACTGCCAGATCTAGGATGCATTTCTGACTAAAAATTCTGAAAGGCAGCATTTTGTATGGGCCTGTTGAAATATAAATAATCTTCCAGATGCCAATGCTAACCCCACTGAAATATGCATTATAAGGTTCATATTATGGGACTTAAGCCATTTAACAGATAAAAGTCATGCCTTTGATATATTTATTCTCCGCCATTTCAGCCTTCATGGAGACATACACTAGAAATAAGAACTCCTTGGAGATTGATAGGCAGGAAACTCTGATACGAATCTTATTTACCATGAAACACAAAACATGTCCCAGAAGGATCTTCCTCCTGCTTTATTCCCCAGTAAGTTTCTGACAACAGCAGACTGTATTTTCAAGAATTAGCCAATAACAGCAACCCATCATACATTAATATTTACAATTGTCTAGAGAGATTTTCATGTATGGAAGGAATACAAGCGTAGAAGGAGGTCCAGAGCTGTATAAGCCAACCTGCCCTCAGCTGCTGATGCAGAATGAGGTCACTTTTCTCCCCTGTCTGCACAAGGCTTGAAAATGTTCTCCTCAGGTGATAACTATACATCTTCATAGGGGTTCTAGAACTCTAGATGTGCTAGAGTCCTTTCCCAGTGGAAGGGTTTTCTGTGTATCAGAACAAAAGTAGAAGTATCTCCATGCCAACTGACAATGGGAAACCCTTGTGGTGATATGGTACATAACAAGTTCAAAGAATCCAGCAGTGAATTTCACTTTTATATAGTGTTTTAAAATTGTCTACCCAAGACTAATCAATATGGATATCATCATCTAGTTACCATAATAACTTTTCCTATGCTTTAGTTCAATTGTAATAAATGCACTGCAATTCTTTTAACCCACTCCTTCCATCTGTGAAATAGAATCTTACCTTTATGGAGTCTCTGTCTTCATGCAGAACAGCAGCAGCAAAGTGAGCAAATGAGAGAAGGAAAGAGACAGAAATATAAGGTATTTTATACAAGACTGTATATTTCTTCTATGTCCCCACACCTATCCAAAAATATACCACAACCTTAGTCTCCATTAAAAAATAAATGGAAAAGATATAACCTTTTTTATAAAGTTAATTATTAAGCTAACTTAACTTTAAACCAATGTTTAAAGTTGATTCCGTTAACCATAACTGGTTGATCAAGAGCTTTTGAAAGATGCTATAACAGTAGACAAAATTAGGGCTGAGCAGTTTTTTTAGAGAATTGTTAACAAGTTGCATGCTTCTTACTTCTGTATTTGAGCTTTATTTCTTAGCACATAGACCTCTTCAATCTTTAATGTTTAATAACACTACCCTTCCAAATTGTCACCTATGTATTATAAAACACCAAAATGTCACAGTTATTTAATTACACACACTGAGATAGATTGGTTTATTTATGATCACATTTTCCCGGCACTTTTCTGTTCCTCCATTATTCCATTGTAATGGAACTAAAAATGGCTTCTTTTTCATTTAGTCAACTCACAGTTTTTTCTAGTCATTATTATTGTATATTAATTAATCCTATTGCACTCCTGTAGAAGAAGAATTGTTCAAATAAGACTGACCCACATCAGTCCTTGCAAAATGAAATCGGTTTCAAAAGATGCCATAGCGGTTTACAGAGACTTTGAATGAAGCTGAATAGAACATGGAACAGTCAATTTGGTTCATAAGATTCTTTGGAGAACCCTGTTTGAGGTTGGAAACATGGTTCTGATCTCAGAGGGGGAATCCAAAGTCAGAGAGAATCCCCCTTCGATGGATAAGATCAGGGCTTTTCGATATCATGGAATCTTAAAGGATTCTTAGCTCTCCCTATTTTATTTTATGGTCCTACACACTGCAAAAAAATAAATAAATGAACTAGTGCATGTTGATTGTCTCCTGTTATTAAAATAGGCTGGACGTTTATAGATAAGAATGCCACTTTCTCTTCAGTTCTACTTACAGACCAACCAAGCTTTAGAAGAATCAAGATGCACCCTTTGCTTTTCTCCATTAAATAGGCAGGTCTCTGCCTCAAATCCTTGAGTTTAAAATAGACAAATGGCCTTTCCAAATCTGGATTCTTTTGGCTATGTTGAACTATAGCTCCCATACTTCCCAACTCAGATTGGACAGCAGGACTGCACAAGAAAGTTACAGTAGAAGGAAAGACAAGGGTAGGAAGTAAAAAAAGGAAACTCAAGGAACCTGGCGAAAACCTTGTACCTTTTAACATCTGAAGCAACTTTCTCTGAAAAGCTAAAACCGAGAAAACAGGTCTTACCTCTTTGGTGATCACTATCGTGATGCTTCTTTTCATCTTTAATTGGAAGGTGAGACTGTCCCCCAAGGGCACTTGACAAGGCTAGGAGGCCCGCACTGCTGCCAATGGGTGGAATGGTGGGTGGCTGCAATCCGGAAGGATGTGGAGTGAGAGGCACTGGAAGGCCATGTCCATGTGATAAATGTTGGGCCTGGAGTTGCTGCTGCTGTGAAAAATTAAACAGAGTTATTGAATTTGTTCCAAGGAAGAGGACTTTCAGCATGGCTAACTATGTGCAGGTCCTGCACTCATGCGTCTTCAAGGGCTGTCAACTAATCAATGATCCTGATTTGCTACAAATTATTCCAACTCTTGAAAAAACAAAAGGGCAGAAACACGGTGTACATGAGAATAAAGGATGGACATGACCGAGGCTTATAGGCAAAGCTTAATGCAACGCATTACCTCTGAACACCTGCCTTAAACAATAACTCTGGCTCCAGTCAGGATCAGGGGGAGAAGTCACAACATTATTAGCTCTATTATACTATTTTTCAGGGGCTATATCCAAAAGGAAAATAAAACTTTGCCACTTGAAGTGAAACTCCTTCCATCTTTTTTCTTCCAGGAGCAGTCTCATAAGGACATTGAAAGTCTAATCAAAATGCACAAGTTGACTATCAAGGCAGCCATTAGGTTTTGCTTTTAATTTATTTATTTATTGAAGGAAAAGAAAAGCTGAAAATTGAGAAAGCAAGCATTAAACTGTTCTCCCCAACCAGCCACCCAGCATGCAGCAAGAGTTAATTTGAAAAAAAGGAAACCTGAATTAACAATCCAGAAAAGGAAACTGGTTGAAGCCACCGTTTAAAGTCCTTTAAGTGTCCTCAGTGGTACTTGAGCAAATTACTAAAGAAAATCTAATGTAGCAAGGCTTGGGTCCTCCTGTAGGCTTGCTCAATAATGCTGAAATAATTGGGCACTCTGTGCACGTTTAGTGATGCTCGAATGAAAAGCTAGAGGCCTGCCCTTGTACTCTTCTCTAGCTGCTGACTCTGTGTTGTGACAGGTTTATTTGAGTGGGACTGCAATGCATGCACCAGTAGCTGCGCTGACAAGAGTTTAAAGTCATTTTTACCAGTACACTGGCAACACATAGAGAAAGCCCTTGAGAGGTTAGAATTGGGAGTGCTTGACCTCAGCCCAAGCTGCTTCAAGCTCTCTGCTGTACTAACCATTGTGGCCTAGATGGTTTGTTGATGTCGCTGCTGAAGGAGAGGAGGGTGGGAGGAAGGGAAGGAAGGTGGGTGGAGGGAGGGTTTATGTCACACTCAATCTCCCCGAACAGGGAACTCTTTCACTTCACACTTGCACCTACAATCATTTGCAAGATGACTTTTTAAAAAAATGGCTTTCGCTTTCCCAAACCATGCTATTTAAACAAATGAAGCCTCATTTTGCTATCTCTTCTTCCTTCCTGTTTCAAGACTGTTTTCAAAGGAGGGAGGGCCAACAACTCTCTTGCTATACATTAAAAAAAAAATACACCCACTCCTTCACTTCAAAACTCTCCCTATTTTCTCCACTTGTTCATTTTTCTCCTGCCCTTCAAATTCATAACTGGAAAGAAGGGCATTTAATTGGACCCTTCTTTTATCTGGAGTTTTTTATTTTTATTTTTTAAATCCTCATAATTGGGTTTACAATCTGCCAAGCCAACATGATTCTAAAGTTTTGGAAAGATTAATCAGTGCTTAGCTTTTGTTTAAATGAAAACGTATGCTTTAGCCAAAGAAATAAATTCAAGCCAAATTTTCTAAAGTTAGCCAACAGTGGGCATCTGTTCAAATTAATATTAAATCTTAAAACACCAGCAGAATTATCAGGCCAACATTTCAAAGATATGAATTTAAGTATTTAATTTAAGCATTTCTGCTCCATTAAATCAGCCTGTCCTACTATCAGTGCAAGTAGTACATTCCACTCTCCTCTGCTCTAGTCAATAATGCATAAATATTATATTGCGTTTTTCCAAGCCTGTACTTAATTCCAGTCCAACAGCGGTTTTTCCATATCTATTGGCTAAATAATTTTACCTTATTCTTCCCATAATTCATCACTGTTCCATTTTGATGGACTGATCATAATCGCCATCATCAGGAACCTTTTGATTGTCTCCCCCATCCCTCTGCTCGTCTACAACAGGGCTTTTCAACCTTTTCACCCATTGTACCACTTTTAGGATATGGCAACATCCGAGTACCACCAGTCAGTCGCCTAGCAAGGTGTCAAAAACTTGATGACCAAAAAAAGGAAAAAAATGATGAAGTACAGGTAGTCCTCGACTTACAACAGTTCGCTTAGTGACTGTTCGAAGTTACAATGGCACTGAAAAAAATGGCCCCCAAGCCACAGCCGAGCAAGACACCTGCCTGCCCACCTGGCGGCGCTCTTCCTCCTGTCCGAGGTTTTCATTGTTGTGAGCATTTCTGTTGAGGATTGGCAGCGGGGGTGGGGTGGGGGGTATTTGGTTTTTATTCCCCCCCATCTGCAGGGTGGTTGCAGCAGGTTTTGGTCAATTCACATGACCCTGGGACACTGTGACCGTCATAAATATGAATCAGTTGCCAAGCATCTGAATGTAAATCACAAGACCCTGGAGATGCTCAACATTCCAGCTGATTGGCGCTTCTTCTGGGCTCAGCAGAAGCACCAGGATCAGCCCCGAGCTCCAGCTGGAGCCTGGCGCTGATCCTGGCGCTTCCGCTGAGCCCTGACAGTCCCGAAGAAGCGCTGATCCTGGCGCTTCCGCTGAGCCCTGACAGTCCCAAAGAAATGCTGATCCTGGCGCTTCCGCTGAGCCCTGACAGCCCTGCAGCTCCAGCCATCTCTTACTCAGGCTTGTGCGGTGCTGCCACCGGTTCAGCTCATTCTGCTCCCCCACTACCACTTTTCTAGGATGGTTGCGTACCACCTGCCAGGTGCCAATGTACCACAGGTGGTACCCGTACCACTGGTTGAAAAGCCTTGGTCTACAAGATAATTAAACGGTTTACAGTTGTCTTGTAAAGTATGTCTGAAATGAAGGCAATCATTTATGGCTTTATTTTCTGGAATCAAATTATTTAAGTAATATCTTTAAACCAAGGGGCACATTAAGCATGGCACATTTTATCTTTAAAAAAATCTGGATGGCCATTCCAGTTTGGATTACTGCAATGTGGTTTACACGGGGCTGCCCTTAAAGACTGCATGGGAGCTACAACTGGCCCAGAATGAGGTGGCGTATGATGGGTTTACCATGACATCTCTGTTGTGTGAATTTGCACTGGTTCCCAGTTTCCTTCTGGGTACAATTCAAAGTGCTGGTTATTACCTATAAAGTCCTATGTGGCACAAGCCCAGGGGCCACCACTCCCTGAAGGCAACTACTCTTCCTACAGATAGGGTGGGCATGTTCCTAGCCCCTTCCCTTAAACACTGTTACCTTATAGGATGCAAGAAGTGTACCTTTTTCATGACAGACTCTGCTCTGTGGAACATCCTTTCCTTAAAGTTTGGCAGGTCTCTCTACCCTCCTAGCCTTCCGGAAACCACTTAAGATCTGGTTTTTCCTCCAAGTGATAGGAAAGGTGAGGTGGGTGAGAGGTGGGTGAGAGGATTTAACAAGGGTTTTGGAAGCTTAGTTCTCATGCCAGTTTTTTAATGCTTATGTTTTTAATAGATATATGAATTATGTTGTTTTTATTGTTGATTGGGAGATGCCCAAAATTCAATATAAGATGGGCAGTTACACCATATTTTAAATAAATAATAAATATTTTGGAGTATTTTAAAAGAAATATGTCCAATTTTCCCTCCGTGCAATTTTCATATTTGACAAGAGATTCATGCAGTTTAAATGCGTTCATAAATATCTAAGTATCAGTGCATGCCATGCAATTCATTCCATCCCTAGGTACAAAATCTAGAAATAATACTCCAGGCTGACATTTGGTATATTTGAAAGAAAAGCATGTGAAGGGGAAAAGAATCTTTAAAAGTTTTTAACATTGATTTCAGTGTCATTTCCTAATGTGAAATCTGAAATATTGATAACAGAAGTTTGGATAATGCCTTCTGCCCATATCTAAAAAGTAGCGAATTAAAAAAAACAATGTACTTATATCCTATGGACAAATTCGCTGATAATGTTTTCTAGTTGGAGTCAGCACATTCAGAAGCCAATTTTCCTGGAAAGTATTCAGGTTTCTACTGGATATTTTCCAGCCAAAAATATCCATGCCAGAGTAATCTAGTGCTTTTCCCCTTACAGACCCTGGAAGCTTACTGCCATTATCCAAACAGTCCCAACATCCTCTTCCAACTCAAAGACACTTTAGTGTTAACTGACAAATTAATCTCGCAAAGACCTCACTTCATATCTCAACCCACATACATGCTGTATGTACATCCTTTCCTCACTGCTGGGAAAAAGAGAAGCAACATCCAATTAAAAATATTCTCAACGGTATTGTGATTCAAATCACGCTGCATATGAAAACAGCTACAAAGGGAGGGGAGGAGTATGAGTATTAGATGGGTAAGGCGGAATAATAAGGAAACCTGGAAAATGTTATGGAAACAGCAAGGTAAAATAAGACTAGAACGCTGGATGCACTTTAATCCTAAACACAATCAAAACCCTATCAGCACAAATAATGCACTCTTACAATCACAAGTCGCATGGGGATATTTGAACCAGCAAACCCCCACCCTGCCCCCATAACTCAGTACAGAGAGGTTTCCGTGTAAGGCATCTCCAACACATGACTGTCTAACCTCTTGACATATAGAGGTAGTCCTCAACTTACAACAGTTCATTTAGTGACCGTTCATAGTTACAATGGCACTGGAAAAAGTGACTTATGACCATTTTTCACACTTACAACCTTTGTAGCATCCCTATGATCATCAAAATTCAGATGCTTGGCAACTGGTTCATATTTATGACCGTCGCTGTGTCCCAAGCTCACATGATCCCCTTTTGCAACCTTCGGACAAGCAAAATCAATGGGGAAGCCAGATTCAATTTACAACTGTGTTACTAATTTAACAACGGCAGTGATTCATTGAACAACTGTGGCAAGAAAGGTCGTAAAACTGGGCAAAATTCAGTTAACAACTGTCTCGCTTAGCAACAGAAATTTTGGGCTCAATTGTGATCGTAAGTCGAGGGCTACCTGCATTGGGTGAAATCTACTACCTTGTTAAGGAGTTGGTTCCACTATCAATATGCTCTTATAGCTAAAAAGATTTCTGAACATTCAATCAGAATTTGGCCTTCTGTAATTTGAGACAATTACTCCATGTCTTGCTCTTTGGCATGACAAAGAACAGGTCATGGCCTCCAATGCAATGCCCCTTTCAGATATTAGAAGTAAATTATCACATCTTTTCCAAAATCATTCCTGGAAGAGCTCAGGAGCACTAAAAAAAAATTATCAGATGACTACTTCTGGTAGTATTTCCAGATAAAAGCATATCTCAGTCTCAAACACCATGCAACAGTCAAGTTGCACAACACAGACTTTATCTATGGAAAAACACAAACACAATTTCTGTGTATGACTTTCGTGAAGAAAAAAAACAAACACTTAGCTAACAATTCTTTAGTCTCCCTCCAGGCAGCACTTTAATATGTAGCTCCTACTGACACTGCAAGAAGTCTGGCCTGCTTTTCACTTTTCAGATGGAAGTCAGAACCCCAGCTTTCTACTTTTTAAATTATATGGGATATATCAAAGTCAAAGATAATCAAAGTCAACATATAGAAAATAAAGGAGCATGTATATCTGTGTCTGAGTGTTTTATCCTTTACTCACATGTTAATTATCTAAGAAATGCCTGATTGGGTCTTCTTCAACCAAGGAGATGTTGTGTGGTTGGATAATTGATTTTTCTCTCATCTACAGTACGGCTTTGCAATCTTGTTTGGGCCATCTGGCTCCTCTGTCCAATACTAACTTGATTAACAGATGTCAGAGCTTTAAGTATAGGAGAACAAAGTTGATCTAATTCCCTTACCTTTGTAACAACCAGTATGTTTGTTGTTTTTAGAGCAATGCAGAAAAGGGACATAATCTGGCTAGTACTGTCTGGCATGAGGAACTGTGAATCGTTTACTTTAGGAAGGGCATAATTTGTTCACTAGTTTGATCATAGAGCCGTAGTGGTGCAGTGGTTAGAATGCTGTATTGCAGGCTAAGTCTGCCAACTGCTAGCAGTTCGATTCTCACTGGCTCGAGGTTGACTCAGCTTTCCATCCTTCTGAGATCGGTAAAATGAGTACCCAGATTGTTGGGGGCAATATGCTGATTCTATAAACCGCTTAGAGAGGACTGTAAAGCATTGTGAAGTGGTATATAAGTCTAAGTGCTATTGCTATTGCTATCACGCCATAGTCCATCTTAGTATCAAAGTTTGTCACAGATAATAATCTGAGTTGCTGTATTACATATGTAGAATTGGCCAAGATTTCTCCCCTTCTCCTAAATCTATCCTGAACAAAACTGATATTACCTCTTTCCTTCCAATCTCTGACTACAAGATGTTGGAACCCATTCACCAGCCTTGTATTAATAAATCAAATCTTGCAAAAAGGAAAAAAAAAAAGATTCACAGAAAAGGAGAGCTGTTACGACTCCCTACAGTTTCATATGATGCTTATCCTCACCGTCTACCCCATTCAAACTGGAATTATTATGCATTATTTTAAAAAATAATAATTCAGTCTGGAATGGTAGAAAACCAGGTTAGAGGAAATACATGTATCAGTTGTAAAGCTAATAGATATCAAATATGAGATCATCATGCAACAAAAAACTTGAATATTGAGCATGCATGTGTGAAAGCTTGTATCTGGGTAGATATGACCTGGGAAAAAATTATTCTGCTGAACCTTTCCATTTGTGTTTATTGAAGTAATTCAGCTAAACATTTTGTCCTGATTATTTGCTTTCCTTATGAATCCAAAAGCCCTAGGGTCGTTTTTAACTTTTATGTTACTTATTTTTTCAATAGGACTTTGAATTTTTGAGGGGAAAAAACAAAAAATAGATGGTTTTACTTTTATTTCTCTTTATAAAACAGAGAAAAAAGCTCACTGGCAAAGCTAGCTTAAAGTAAGCAAAGGCAAAGTGAAAAATCAGTAAAAGCAGGCACATCTTCGGTTGTTTGGTTGGTTTTTAAATGTAACTACAAGCACTCCTCTCTATAAACAAGTTTCTACAATGGCTCACATGGAGAACAAAAGCAAGATAAAATATCTACATTAAATCAGATCAGGATTAAAATACAAATCACCAAGAAAAACAAAGCATATTCGAACAGTGGAAAAATAGAAGAAACTTACATATGAAAAGTTATAGAAAACAAAAAGGAACTTGGTGCCACAATTACAATAAAGTAGATATTACATTTAAAAACAAAACAAAAAACGTTCTAGATCAGGGGTGTCCAACCTTGATAACTTTAAGACTTGTAGATTTCAACTTCCAGAATTCTCCAGTCAGCAATTCACTCATTTGAAAAGCATGGTTGGCTGGGGAATTCTGGGAGTTGAAGTCCACAAGTCTCAAAGTTACTAAGGTTGGACAACCCTGTTCTAGATCAGGGCTTTTCAACCTTTTCACAGATTGTACCACTTTTAGGACATGACAATATTTGAGTACCACCAGTGCTTAGCAAGGTGTTAAAAACTTGATGACTAAAAAAAGGGGGGGGGAATTTTGGGCTTTACTGGTTAGATTCATTTGTTGTTATAGAAATGGCTAGTTTATAATATTATGGAAAAGTAAAAAGTTGAGGTTCAGTGTTAATGCTTCCTTCCTACTGCAACAGTGGAACTCAGAAGTCAATGCCTTTTCTTTTCTTTTTCCCTTCTCCCCCTCACTTTTCCCTTTTTCTCTCACCCTTCGCTTGAAACTTCCGACCCTTTGCTAGCAAAAGCCTCTCGCTTGCTCTCATTCATTCACACGTTGCTCTCAAAAGCTTCTCTCGCTCTCTCATTCACTCACATGTTGCTTGCAAAAGCTTCTCTCTCGCTCTCTCATTCACTTATATGTTGCACGCAAAAGCTTCTCTCGCTCCCATTCACTCACATGTTGCTGGCTAAAGCCCCTCGCTCGTTCTTTCACTCACTCGCCCTTCGCTCGCAAAGGCCGCTCGCTCACTCTCCCCTCACCGCTTCATTAACAAAAGCCTCTTCTCTTTTCTCTCTTTCTCTGTTTTTTTTCTCTCCCTCTCCTGCCAAAATCTGCTCCTTTTATAGCTTCTCCTCTCTCGGCCCTCCTCCTCCTCCTTTTCTCTTCCAGGTGCACCTGAAGCTCCAACCAGCATGTAGCCGCGCATGCAGATCCTGGGGCTTCTGCCGAGCCCTGCAGCTCCAGCTGGTCTCCTCCAGGCCTACCCAGTGCCGCTTTAGATAATTCCCTCCCCCACTACACTTGGCTAGGGGTTGCGTACCACCTGCCAGGTCCTAAAGTACCACCGGTGGTATACACCACCGGTTCAAAAGCCCTGTTCTAGGTGATATTAATCTACACACATAATACTACAACACCAGGAACTAGATTACTGAAAATTTGAATACTCTGTACACTGTATTAGTGTCACCACAAATGAAGCAGTTTCAGAAGGCTTCTTCGCCCAACAATCATCACTTTCAAGTTAATAAGAATGAAACAGAGGATAAATAAAATTCACTGAAAAAAATCGGGATTCATCAAGAATACATTAAGCCGATTTGCGCTGCATACAAAAACACAGAAATAGGTACCGAATTACATAATAACCAATCCCAGGGCCAATCTGAGCCTGCTCCATGCACAGTAAGTGTTATGATTAAATAAGATATATTTTGACATTGCTTACAATGTAGAAACAATGATAACACGAAGTAGGTACCTCATTAAGCCAAGCCTCTTTTTGGACTTCCCATCACAGCAATCTGTGTACGGTATACAACAGGTGGCCAGTTTATTGTACAGCTTTAAAGCTCCAAGCACAGTGTAATATAAACAGAGTCTTTGATCAAACAATAAAAAGCCAGCAAAATAAGTAATCACTGCACAGAGGTCATAGTCTATTACTAATTTACCCTATACCTTCTCTGATTCAGAGAATTTGGCAGCTCTAAAAACATGCACATTTGGTGGGAATGACTTCACTAAACAGAGTCAGATTTAACCATCCATAATTTGAAGGGGGGGGGGGAAATGTGGCTTTCCCTTCCCTCCCTTCCACATTAAATCAAAATGTTCTGAATCAGCAGGCACAATCAAATTCTCTGCCCTAGTACAGATTCAGGAGCAGACACTCTCAACCGGGAGAAATCAAATGAAATCAATGGAGCTATGCCAAATTATGCCAACCAAAAGCCTAGCCTTAATTTTTTAACCTTTGTTTCAGACCAGAGACCCAAAGAGTAAACTCATTTGAAAAGCAAAAGACAACCCTTTCACACATGGAGACAAAAATCCTTTCCTGTGTTAAGCACCGGTACAAAAATGCATTAGCATTTAGCAGCATGAGCCACGGACCAGTGGCACCGTGGGGATAATAGCACGCACCAATGCTAAGTTTTTATTAGAATGTCTATGCATTTATCTATCCCACATGACCATCAAAAGGTTTCTATTCCCTCCCAAAGCTCAAATTTATCAAGTTAAGATAATGTATTGTCCTTCTGTCTGTCACTCTTAGCCCAGCCTGGCGAAAGCTATAGCTGATGGGCTATTTGTTAAAGAAGCAGAAAACCTTACAAAATGGGGGACCCATTGCTTTCTCTTGCATGAATCTGGTATGTTGACAACTAGTGAATCAGTGAGAAATATAAGCTCCATCAGCTAATCATTGTGCAATATGAAGGGAAAATTATTATAAAGTTTTTAGCAATTCTGAAATATATTCCAGATCATTAGATTTTAAATTCATAAAGCAAAACACTGAAAAAAAAATACCCTAGCCTGCCTTAAAATTAATCCAGAATGATGTTTTTAAAAATGATACATTCATACATGGTATATGTATATATATTTCATATTCATATACGAATCAAAAATAGTACAGGCAAAATCATTTAAATCATTTCCTCAGTAATGCAAGTAATATTTAAATAGATTTAATAGCACTGCTCCAAACCAGTGAATTATGAGTTTAAAACCTATTAAAATGTAATGTTTTTTTTTCCCTGAGCTTAGGGGAGAGAGATTTAAATCCACTGAATTTTAATATTTCAGCTTGAGCTGCAGGAGGTAGAGAAAGTCCAAATGAACTATTCCATCAGCACCATTCAAGCATGAACATTTTAATCAGTTTTACTTCCTTGGAGTTCTCTAACACAGTTTACGCTGTCATTCTGAAAGCACTTAATACAGAGAGTGTGAAAAACCACCAAGGCTTGTTATTGCCTTCACAATTGATAGCAAATAATTTTGCAGGCTTCCTATCATTAAAGTGTCACTGCTAAAAATTGAGGTTCAGCACTTCTGGTGCTAAATTGTATTTTTTGGAACATCACTGCACACCTGGTTCTTACATTTTAGCTATGTTTCTCTCAGTGATAAACAGGTACAGAAATACGTTTCTTCATTTGTGGGCTGCAATATAAATAGTAAAAACTGGAAATGTCTATTTGTATGTCTGACATGTATATAATTACATATACATGTTACTAGTAGCATGCATACAGGAGGAAATAAAAATCAATAGATCCCAAATGTGGTAAAGAATTATCTATCAAGTTTTGTAAAGGCAGAAATTTGTATATTTTATATTGTGTGCATGGGTATAATTTTAAAATATAGTAAAAATTAAGAAAAAGATAGAAAGAAAAAAGAATACAGAATGAGAACCAAAAAGAAAACAGAATTATGCCTTCCACCCTTCGCCCTATCAAATAATTATCATCATAACATTTTCCCCATCCACTTCATGCCTTTCTAGTCTCCAAATCCCAAAACAATCCATTCAATCTTTTCTTCTTTCAACAATAACAAAAAAATCCACATAAGGTCTTTCAAAAAGATTTTTGTCATATTTTTTTCTCACCAAACTGGTCAGTTTCGCCATTTCTGCAAGTTTAGTTAATTTTGTAATTCCCTCTTCCGTTGCTTTTGTATATTTTCCATTGTGTTTTGTACTTTACACATCACTGTTTTGTTTTAAATTGTGAGCCACCCAGACTCCCTTTTGATGTTGCCAAATAAGTAAATAAATTTCTCCTGAAGAAGTAGAGTTATGACTGATCTCGGAGATTTTGCTGCTTTTGACTGAATCTAGTGCCAACTAGAATATTCTGTCCCTGAATATATAGAATAACATTTGTGGTCCCACCCAATCTGGATAGTTACCTGTTGTTGTTTTAACATATTTTTAAAGCCATAAAAATGCAAGAATAAAAATAATAAAAACAATTTACACCTCAAAACTGGGGGGGGGGACTGTGAAATTAAACCACCCTGAGGGGGGGGATCAGTCTTTGTTTGGTGAGGGTAAAGATCGATGGGGAAAGGGCAGAGTGACACTCCCCAAAGATAAGAGTTCCGCCTCCCAAAACCTCTTTCTCTTTCAACCATCTATCATAGCTCATGGTAAACCACTTCCAAAAATGATGCCAAGAAAACTGCAGAGACTTGTCTAGGCAATTGACAAGAGTCAAGAGTAACTCATAGACACACACATGCAAAAAAGTACCTTACTTCATATTTCATTTTTTATTGTTTATTTTCTTTTTTAACCTTTGAATAAATCACACATTCAAACAGCATTCAAGACCCACGGGGTAATAAAGAAATGGCTGAAATTTAATAAGGTTGCCAGCCTTGTGAAATGTGATCATCTTTCTTTGAGATCCTGTCAAATTTCAAGCGACAACATTGAAATTTTAAGATTTCAGAAGAGATATTGGCATTCTTTCACACAAGATGCATAAAATTTCAATTCCTTTTCTATTTTCAGACCATACTAAGTTTGCCAAATACTGTAAGAGTTAATTTTAACATTTATAGCAGATATGAACTACAGCTTCTTGCTTCCAGCTTAATTCTGAATCCCCTGGAATTTCTTGAGGAGAAACACAATTGTATCAGTTTGCTACAGTTTTTCATCAGGCAAACATTTTTCCTGATTTTAATTTTCTCAGAACCTTTCAACAATAGTTCAAACTGACTTGAGGGCAGGTTTGGTGTACTGGGTGAGGCACCAAGTTAGAACCCACCGTACTGTGAATTCTGATCTTGCCTTAGGTACGAATCCAGTGTCTGAACCATGGCCCAGTCAGTCTCTCTAGGCCCTAACAAGCAGGCAATTGCAAACCACGCCCGAAATCTTTCCAAGAAAACTACAGGGCAATACCCAAGATCAATTAAAAAATACATCCACATGGAAAACCCCCAAACCCACAGCTCTTGAATAAAAATAAATGGAATGATACAAAAAGTTAATCAGGAAACTATTGGACCTCTGTGTTGCAGGCATTAGAATACCAGCAGTTCTTGTTCTTTCAAAATGTTGGCCCTGATATTTAGGGACAGATTTTGATCCCTTCCTCCTAGAGACATTGTGGCCTTAAAATGAAGAAAGCAAGAAAGCACTCTTTCTTGCAACTTCAGTAAGGAAACACTTTTTACATACTTTAATTGCTCTCCCCAGGGAGAATAATTCCCATATTTACAGGTATTTCTCGATTTACAACCGCAATTGAGCCCAAAATTTTTCTTGCTAAGTGAGACAGTTTTTAGTGAGTTTTGTCCCATATTATGACCTTTCTTGCCCCAGTTTTTAACTGAATCACTACAGTTGTTAAGTTAGTCACACAGTTGTTAAGTGAATCTGGCCTGCTCATTGACTTTGCTTGTCACAAAAGGTAACTATGTGACCCCAGGACAGTGCAACCGTGCATCCCATGACTATGGAGATGCTGCAATGGAAGTAAGTATGAAAACTGGTCATACATCACTTTTTTCAGTGCCAGTTTAACTTTGAACAGTCACTAAACAAATGGTTGTAAGTTGAGGATTACCTATAAATATGGGGAATTTGAGGACCGTGTGTGTGTGTGTGTCATGGTTCCGACAGACAGAGACAAATAAAGCAGAACTCCAAGGCTTTGCAAGTTCCTCAAAGAACATGTTTATTGATACAAAGTATCGGCACGTCCAATCCCCAATACAAAGTTAAGAAATCCCATCCCTAAAGCTATGCAAGCTACTATGTTCCCCAATACATCTTCTTGGTGGGCTTTTCACAAAACGCCCAGCCTGCAGAAGACCCGGGAGCAGCCGATGACCTTGGTTCCCACAGGAGAAAATCTGTTTAGTCTAGCGAAGCACCTGGCAAAGCCCCCTCCCTCTGTGCTATGTGTCAACCGAAAATGAGTAGGGAAAATGGCTGCAGCCACGCTCATTTTCAAAGTTGACAGTCGGCTCCTCTTCAGAAAGAAAGAGTCTCCTGCAGGGGAAACAAAAATCAGGTTAGGTATCCCCTCGAGGCTTATGAGGGTATTTATCATAAAACTTTTTTATCAATCTATCCACCTTCATATTTGTACATTTCACCCATGTAGCCTCTTAAAAGGGGTAACCTTTCCACTGGACAAGGTATTGTAACTTTCCCTTGTACAGCCTAGAATCGAGAATACGTTTTATCTCATAATGCGTCTCTCGTTCTACCAGGCGGCTCTTTTGGAATAGGTCTTAAAGTGGATTCTGACACAGGTTTCAAAAGACTGCAATGAAACACCGGTGAACTTTCCCCAACAATCATGGAAGTTCTAACTCCACCATCACAGGTTTTATGATCCTGATAATAGGGAAAGGACCAAGGAATTTGGGGCCCAATTTTTTGCTGGGCAACTTTAACCGTAGATATTTAGTTGAAAGATAAACTAATTGTCCAACATAAAAAGGATTTTGAGGGGAACGTCATTTGTCTGCTTGCTCCTTGTATACCTTGGTAGCTTTGGTCAATGCCTTCTTCATGTTCACCCAAACCCCCTGGAAAGATGTCACCCATTGGTTCAAAGTCTGGGAAGTAGGAGGCTCCTGTGGGAACTCAGGCATGGGCACAAAATCTCGACCAGTCACTACTTTGAATGGGGCAAGACCAGTGCTACTGTGCACAGTATTATTGTAGGCTACCTCTGCAAAAGGTAAAAGGTCAGCCCAATTAGACTGCTGGTAATTTACATAACATCTGAGGTACTGTTCCACCATTGTGCTAGCTTTTTCAGCAGCTCCATTAGTATTTGGATGTAAAGCAGATGAAAACCCCTGGGAGAACCCAATCAGTTTAACAATTTAATTCCCTCCATAACTTTGTAGTAAACTGGTCCCTTCTGTCAGAAATAATCCTCTTTGAGGCACATGGAGTCGGTATATGTGCTTCAAAAACAGTTTGGTTAGCTTCTGGGCAGAGGGAAGTCCTGAGCAAGCGATGAAATGCACCTGTTTGGAAAATAGATCAATCACAGTCCATATCACAGTGTTTCCCTTGCTCTCAGGTAATTCTACTATAAAATCCATGGCTATCTCCTCCCAAGGCTGAGAGGGGTCGGCCACTTGCTGCAACAAACCTGGTGGTTTCCCAGGATGCTTTTCATGATAGCACAAGGGGCACAACTTTTTTACATAACTCTCAATGTCTTTTTTCATTCTCAGCCACCAGAACTGCCTGCGCACTAGATGCAATGTTTTTAAAAATCCAAAGTGACCTGCTTACTTAGCGTCATGACTCCGTTGCAACACCTGGAGTCTGAGGCCTTCGGGGAGGTGTAACTTAGAACCTTTCCAAGCTAATCCCCCCCTTAAAGTCAATATAGATTTGTTATCTTTAAACTAGGCATCAGTCTCTAATTTCTCCTTTAATTCCTTTAGCGATCAATTGTCAGGACCAGCAGGGGGTCTCTGTGTGTGCGATCTGGTTGTTATTTGGGAAGCGGATTGTGGCAGAGGAATAATGGAGTTATTGGGGCATTCTAGACAAGGTATCAGCCAAAAGGTTCTTGCCTCCAGGAAAATATTTTAAAGTGAAATTAAAACGGTTGAAGTATTGAGCCCACCGAACTTGCTTGGGGGATAATTTGTGGGGGGTCTTGAGAGCCTCCAAATTCTTGTGATCAGTCCATACCTCAAAAGGTATTTCCCCTCCCTCCAAGAAATGATGCCATATCAGCAAAGCCCAATGAACTGCAAAAGCCTCTTTCTCCCAAACTGCCCACCTCCTTTCAGTCTCAGTTAATTTCCGGGAAGTGTAAGCGCAAGGTTGTAACCCTCCTCTGTGATTTTTCTGTAAAAGAACGGCATCCACGGCCATGTTGCTTGCATCAGCTTGAACAATGAATTGTTGTCTGGGGTCAGGGTGTTTAAGGACTGGTTCAGCTGCAAAGAGTCTCTTTAATTTTTCGAATGCTGCCTGGCACTTTAATGACCATTGCAATGGCTGACAAGGTCGGGGTTTTTTCCCCCATTTGCCTGTTTTGAGTAAATCGGTGATTAGCATGGCTATCTCTGCAAAAGAGGGAATAAATTGACGATAAAAGTTGGCAAACCCCAGAAAACTTTGAAGCTGTTCGCGGGTACGTGGGGGTTGCCATTCCAGAACTGTTTTGACTTTGGCAGGGTCCATTTCTATCCCCTCATTCGAAATCTGATAGTCAAGGCGTGTCTGGTGAAATTCACACTTTGACAGTTTTGCATAGAGTTTGGCTTTCAACAGCTTCCTTAATACTTCACGGTCCAACTTGATGTGTTCATCCATGTTTTCAGTGTAGATAAGGATGTCATCAAGATAAACCAAAACCCCCTTGTATAAATGATTATGGAGCACTTGATTTATCAATTGCATAAATACACAGGGGCCCCTTGCAATCTGAAAGGCATCACTTTAAATTGGAAACTCCCCAAAGGGCAATTAAAGGCTGTTTTCCATTCGTTCCCCTCCCTAATCCGGATCTGATAATAAACTTCTCTTAAATCCAGCTTGGTAAAAAAAATTCTCTTTAGCCAGGTGGGCATAACACGTCCTTCATCAGTGGAAGGGGGTATATATTTCCCATACTGACAGTGTTGAGAGACCTGAAATCGATACATAATCTAAGAGAGCCATCTTTCTTTTCCTTGAAAAGCACGGGAGCGGCTACGGGTGATTTGGCTGGCTGAATGAAACCCCTAGCTAAGTTTTTATCAATGTACTCTCTTAGTTCTTTCATCTCTTTGGGTGTCGAGTACATCCTTGGTTTGGGAAGCTTGGCACCAGGCAGAATTTCAATAGCACAGTCTGTAGCCCGGTGTGGGGGGAGGATGTCACATTCCTTCTCACTAAAGGCTTCTGCCAAATCTCAATACTCAGTAGGGACAAGTTGAATTCCTAGCAGCTTTTCGGCTATAGTTTTTAGGATTTCACGGGACTCCCCGTGAGTTTCACAGATGGCCAGTGTCTTTGTTTTATCATCAGTATCAGGTGGGGAGGGTCCTGTCCCCAGTCTTAATTTGCGCATTCCCTCCTCCCACCAGATGTGAGGACGCCATTTGTCAAGCCACGCTAGTCCCCAAATTATTGCTTCAGTCATCTTCGGAACCACCACAAAATGGATGATTTCCCAATGCCGACCCATTTCTAAACATACAGGTTTGGTTATACAGGTGCGTGGCAGGGGCACCTCCAATGACGGACCCATCGGCCTGCTCAAACCCCATGGGACAAGGCAATAGCTTGGCTCGGAAGCCCAGTTTTAGTACAGTGGGTAAATTAATTAAGCAACGAGAACACCCTATTAGGACACTCAGATTCATGAGAGCCCGTTTTGGGCACTATCAGTCTGGCAGGAATGGCAAAAGGGTGAATGGGCCGACTCATCATGGGGTCCTCCTCCCCTTCCTCATTGCTGTCATACAGTGCTGGTATGTGCTGCAGCTCGGCTTGGGGCTTGGCTTCAAGCTTGGCGGGAGGGGAAGCTTTGACGCCTGGGCCTTGACGTGCCCAGTTGGTTTTTTCTCTTCCCCCTCTGGGAGCTCTTCGTAGCTTTGCGGCAGCAACTGGCACGCTCCTGGGTTGAGGGTGAGGAGCGGGGTACTCCACAGCACGATGACCCAATAGCACTTTGATGGGAGCCCTGGCTGGCGCTTGGGAGATTCTGGTGGCTGCAGAGGCTTGGGGATATCAGCCATAGAGGCATTTCTCTTGGACGCATGGCGGCTTGGGTTCGGTGGTGCTTGACTTTTTGGGGCAGTCCAGTTTGACATCTAGTGCCACTGCCATATGATAACACTCACGTAATAGATTGGGAAAAATCTCGAATGATGCAGGCTTGAAGCAAGTCGCGATCTAACCCGTTTGAAGTAACTGACCAGTGACCGTTCAGGCCACTGCCCCAACCAGTTAGCAACTCTTCTGAATTTACGGACATACTCCTTTGTGGGGCGACCTCTTTGCCTCAGGTGGTGGATTTCTTTCTTGGCCATCAGGACTGGGGATTCATCTTCAAACTGACCCCTCAGTTGCTCCATGAATAGATTGTCATGCAATTCAGGAGCCCCCTCATCATGGAGATTGGTCACCCAGTCGACCACTTTCCCCTCTAGATTTGCAGCTACCGCATTCATCATCATAGCCCCATCCAGGTAAGCATAGGTGTAGCGATCCAAATGAGCCCACACCTGGTTTAGGAAGAAGGTCAACTTCTCAGGATCCCTATCGAAGGTGGGCTTGATGGGAGGTGGCTCGAATTTCGGCGGAGCCACCTGCGCCTGCTGCTGGGCTTGGGCGGCTTGCTGGTCCTGGGGACGTGGCCAAACCACTCTCTGGACTTCTCTTGGCCGGGCTCCGGGACTGGCATCCTGAGGCTGTGGCAATGGGCTTGGCTGGGATACAGGGCTTGGTATCGCAGCTGGTTCAGGGGTGGGCAAAGCAGCACGGGCTCCGGCAGTTGGGTTGGAACTCCGGCGAGGGGGAGGAGAGATGGGTAGCTTTTGGCATTTCTCCCCATGGCACCCACCTCCTAGGCAATAGGAATCGTATCTTTTACCTCCAACCGGCCGAATTTCTCCTTCAGCTGTTTGAGCGAGGGGCTGTGGACTGCTGACTGAAATCTCCACTCTTCGGAATCATCCCATCCCATTGAGCCCTTTCCTTTCTTGCTGTCCACAGAGGAAGAACCTTGGGATGGCAGCAATAAAAGCTCCTCTCCAGTGGTTACAGGAATGCTCCTGTGCTGAGGGGCAGCCTCGGCTTGGAAGAGGTCCGCTAAGGCTATGTTTCCTTCCTGCGGTACCAATTTCCCAGGTTGGATCAACCTGGTTTTCGGCCAAGCCCCTGCCAATGACGCCTCCTTGATGGTTGGAATGCCAGCCTGCGCTCCGACAGCCTGAGTCTCGTTGCCGCTAGCAATGGCTTCAACTTTCTCCTCCATCTCGAGTCTTCACCGATTCCTATTCACATCCTCATCAGTCTTCTGCTTACCCTCTACCCTAGGTTGACAAACTGCACCTTTGTGCAGCCAGTTCCCAAACCAGATTTCTGTAGAAAACAATAAACACACACATACACACTAGCCCCAGCTCATTTGAAATTAAAAAAAAAATCTGATTTAAAACTATAGAATGTGTACTGTTCCAATAATGTGTGACCTTTCCATTCCTAAACCATAATCATAGAGATAAGACTAGCTGATCTCATTGCTTTTAATAAGTGTAAAATGTCGCTAATATTTTACTGTAATTAATTAACATGCTAGGAATCTACAGCAATATTATAATTACAAGTCTGATTAATTTCCATAGTTCACTTTTTAGACTGCCCCATAACCCCTACAAATTTACTTTGGATTTATGGAACTCTTCAGATCAGAGGAACAGGCGGATTTGGAATCAATTAAAAAAAAAAAACACTTTCCGAATTTATCCTGAGCAAGTTTCTTCTGAATGGTCAACTTGTTTTGTGAACAGAAATAATCCTTCTATATCAAGAAAAACTCAAAACCAAATAATTATATATAAGCTGTTCTGAAAATGTGAAGAAACAAAAGAGGAACACTAATATTACACATCAAATCTGATCATGAAAAATGCCTCAAGTTGAGTTCTATTCCTGGTGACTCTACAGACAATAGAGCAAAATAGCTTCTGCAGTAATAACAATTGCTATGTTTTCACCAATAATTGTTGCCTTCATCTTAAAGCCAGCCTCCAATCATTTTTCTTCCTCAAATAAAAAAAAAATAGGAACAGCTAATATTTAACTTGTGTCAATCTGTCAGTAATTTTCAACAGAACATAACCTGCGAAAGAAGTCATTATAAGTGTTTCATTCCATTAAACACAACTAGTTTACTGTCAAGTGAACAAGCCATCTCTCCATATTTCAAGTTCACTTTGGCATTCCACATTTAAATAGCATGGATCAGTGATTTGCTTCATTTACCAATGAAGGGAAAATATTGTAAAGTTAACAAGGTGTTTCATTGAGTTTCATGAAATTTTAACATCAGACTATGAAGGATCGATAGCATGCACGTTCAAACAGGATTGAATTCCTTTAAACAAATTCTTGATTAGTTTTGTATCTTTCTTTCATACATTTTTAACCATATAGAACTATACTTTTAAAAAACTTACTCACTGTTCTAATTATTGTTTTCCCGGATAAAAAAAATATGCTCAAAGCAATGTATAGAAGGAATATCATTGGTTATATATATTTGGGGAAATTCATGGCATAATTAAATATCCTTTAGGACTCTTTTTTTGGTGGGGGGGGGGGTTAAATAAGCATGCCAAGTAGAAAGTCTTCTCCAATTCCAGTAGATATGCTGGATTTCAACTACCATGATTTTCCAGATAACAGTGAGGAGTTGTACACCAAATCTGAAGGGCAACAGATTAGGGATGACCCCCTTAGTTAGAGAATCTAAAACCTAACTATTTGTAAAATCAGTTTTGGAGATATCCGCCAGAATAGATAGACTTACTGATGCAGTTTAGAGAAGATGGTAACTGATTCTAAAGCATAATTTTCATATGAAAACATACCAACTACATACATCCAAGATCATACACTACAGACTCCCTGATTAAAACAATGCCCGGTTATTTTAATTTTAATGCCTAAAAATCAAAGTGAAGCTAAGCTTGCACTTTTCATAACTTATGCTGAAAAGAATTACATTACAATGACATTTAGCAATTTATTTTATCCAAATAATATTTAGATAGAGATAGTTTTATTAGATAACAAAAACTAATTGGAAAATTATTCATCTTTTAGTCTCCCTATTGGAATGTAAAGACATACAGCAAATCTTGTTCATGATTTGTACAATCTATTCTGTCTGATACACCCTTCTTTCTTTCTAAGGGGCACTTCAGAGGACAATTAAGGTTACTTTCCCCTCATTTATATTTTTTAATTGACTGCTGACGTTTTCTTGTGGTCAGAAGGATAGGAAAAAGTCCTCCAAACAGCTTATTAAGAAAAACAAGTCTTGCTTTTACAGTATTGTTGGCCATGATTAGCAAGTACTCCTATTTTCTTCTTAAAAGTAAGAAGCATAAATGGAGGAATATCTTCACAACAGATTGATTATTCGGCAACTCTTATCCACATCTTCACTCAACAATTTGAATTTTAATGAAAGTAAATGGAATAATTAGCATTTCAAAGTGTGTTTGATATGCTGCATTTTCTAAAAGAGCGACTTTTCTGTACATTCTGTATGGAAAGGGAAAAAGACACAAGCGGGAGAAAAAAATAAAGGCACAATGCTATGGTCTTTATTACAGTAACCTAAACAGCCAGCCCTAACTGAATAATTACAGACATCAATCATGGACCATTATTGATTTTTTTTTCCACCTGTATTTTATGATTCTTCTGAATAAGTTTTTTTTTCCAATTTGCTAGAAGTGAATCCCATAATATAATACCAAAAAAAAAAAAAAATCCCTAAGAAAACCATAGAGGGGTATTCAATGTTGCTTAATGACGCTAACTAGGACCAGCAACTCCATCTCAAAATAAAGCTGTTGTTAAGTGAAACATCATGTGATCACCCTGTTGAACATGTTACAGCAGTTCCAGTTGCGGTTGTTTAGGGAATCGCCCACAATCATTAAGCAAGATATCATGTGATCATGACTTGTGATTTCCTGCTGGCTTCCTCACTGACTTTGTTTATCACAAGCTGGCTGGGCAGACTGCAAATAGAAATCATATGACTGTGGGAAACATTATAAATGTGTAATGGTTGCCAAGCATCCAAATCGCAATTATGTGACCACGAGGATGCTGCAACAATCATAAATATAAGAACCGGCCACAAGTCACATTTTTCAGCGCCATCATAACTTCCAACAGTTGCTAAATGAATGGCCATTAAGCAAAGACTACCTGTATTAGCTAAATGCTATTTTTCATGCTCCGTATAGAGAAAGAAGCTTTTTTGGCCACATAGGAACAATAACATTTTACATTAAAGTTAATATATAAGGTTGAAAAATCTCATCTCATGCCAGTTCTTAAACTATCAAAAGTCAATATAAACATAATGGCAAATGGACTCTAAGAATTATAGTGCATGATATGTCAGTTCTGAAGACCACTTACTTCAGAGGAAAACTGATGATTTTCAATATTCAAATAGTTCTCCACGGGGGTGACAGTTCCAAGCTGTTGCTAAAGTTCTGGTTACAACTGAACAACATCCTGTATAAACTGATTTCCCTCTGGGGCCTGTGGCTTTTTGTGCTGTATTGAACATACTGTGTAAGTTTTCTCAGCCTCTAGGAGTTATACAGTCTTTCAACATCCCCTTTAGAGACCCCTAGAGCCCCTCCATAATGGGTAGGGCCCAAAAGTTTGGTCTTTTTTTTGTTGATTTGCACTTTTTGGCTCTCAAAACATTTAAAGGAACAAAATAAGTACTTTAAGATTTTCAAATGTTTAAGACACCCCTTTTACCCTTTAAACGTCTAACTTCCCACAAAATGGGCTTTTATTCTGTCCATTTTAGGAATGCAACTTTCAACCTGTTGCATAAAATTAGATGTGGCCCTTTCACCAATAAACTGCCCGTGATTTGGATGTAATTTTCAAATGCAAGTAGCTGAAATTGCAAGAAGGCTTACACACACACACACACACACACACACCTCCAATCCAAAGCACACTAGATATGGCTATACAGTCCAAAATATAATTATTTTACCGCAATGTAACCCACTTATACAGAGAGACCGCTATCGTGCCAAATTACAAGAGGCCATCAAGGCCTCATTGTAATGGGGAATAAGTTAAAATACTTAATTGTATGATTCCAGATAAATAAAAGAATACAATTCAAAGTTGCAATATGCTTTCCTGCAACATCCTGATAAGGTAGCCCAGCCATTTATGGCCTAATGGGCTTAGAATCATCACTCTAGGGTTTTTTGGTACGTCAAACTCTTCCTTCTAAGGTCCATGTTCTAATTCTTCCTCTGTTTGTGTTTAATGCACCTTGTGAAAACTGTTAAGACACACAGAATATGAAATGTTTGGGGAACCTTGTCTGAAATGCATTAAAGATCCTCTACAGATGTTATTTTTGGACTTTTTTTTCTTCATTCACCAAAGGCATCCACAACCATAAACAACTTGTGTGGGCGAAGAAAAAAAAGAAAGAAAAAAAACCTAGTCTGATCTGAGGGCCAAAATATACAGATGCATTTGCTGTAGTTGATAGTTTGTTCCTCTTAGGAGATGTTGTCTTGCATTAATGTTTTATCATGCTTTGACATGGAATTTTTACAGTTAGCCACCCTGAGAGCTTTGGCTTGAGCAATGGATTTAGTTTGAAAAATAAATGGATGATTAAATGCAGAACATGAGAGACACAAGGCTTCTGCAAATCCTCTTATCTTATACACGATTCTCCACTGTGGATGCCTCTGCATGTTCACATTGCTGCATTCCAGATTGATATCACAACTGATCCTGTACACTGCTAGCGAAAGTGGACACCTCAGGTAAATAAAGGTGTGTGTGTGTATGTGTGTGTAGAAATGTTGTAGATCAATATCAAATTAATAATCATTTTCTAAATGTATACTCATTTA
The DNA here is from genome assembly GCA_023970755.1 of Azemiops feae. Taxonomy (NCBI): domain Eukaryota; kingdom Metazoa; phylum Chordata; class Lepidosauria; order Squamata; family Viperidae; genus Azemiops; species Azemiops feae. Next base: position 919,539 of record JALGBA010004215.1, on the reverse strand, counting down.
TAAAGTGCAGTAGGGGAAATGAAAGCGAGACATGGTCAATGGCAGACCTGATTGCAAAGTGGAAGTCAGGAAGTTTGCACTGTCCAGGTTATGTTTGACCAAACGGCCAATTTGTTGCAAGTGCAGCAGTGCAATATAATCAAATTATTAAGTCCAATGGTTTCCAATGCGTTATTATTATTACTACTATTATCTAGGAGGACTAACAACAAAACATTGTTTGGGTAAAAAAAAAAAAGGAATGTGAGCTAATTTTTAAAAGACTAAAATGGAAAGACCACATACCCCAATGATTGCGTTCAGTTCTGCCATGGTCACTTGCTTGGCACGTTCCACAGCCTGCACCACTTGTTGCTGGTGCTATAAATGAAGATCAGAAACAGAATAAAATTATTTGCTTTCTAGTGAATTAAGCATAGATTTTCCTAATTCCTTTTCCCTCCTCTAAAAATAAACTAAAAACGTTTTCAGACTACATGCAGGCTTGAAATAATATGTGCCTTCAAAAGCAAGAATTCTAGGTGGACTAATCAGATAGGTCAAAGTGAGGGTTTATTTTATCTAAATTAAGGGATTATAACTGGAATTCAATATCCATTTTACTTCCCAGACAGAAAACTCAGCTAATTCAATATAAGCAACAGCAATCAATCCTTTACTCCAAAAATAATTGTCTTGGGTTGCAAGAACAACTGTCTGGGCTAAAGACAGCAGAATACTGTGAACAAAACAATGTGTTTGGAAAAGAAGGAATGTGTTAGACCCTCATCACCAGTTCACGATTCGGAAAACAAAAACCCAAAAACAAAATGTTGGTTCTTATTCTCTGCTATTCAGATATCTGCTTGCTTCTTTGGCTTCAATATTGTTCAATTTGTTCCAGCCTTGCTATTATTTATGCAACAAAAGAATTAATCAAGAACTTGAGCAACTGAAAGGCAAGAAAAGTAGAAAGAAGTGGAAGAGCAAGAGAGCATAGCTTAAACATCCTGACATTATTCTGAATGTAAAATGTGCTATATTTAAGATTATTACAACTATAAAGAAGAAACTCAACTACAGGAATTTACATGTAGAATCTTTGCTCATCTTTCAATCGTTTTGGTCTCTGTGAAGTTTAAGGTATCCATTTTAAACATGTTTCTCTTAAATGTATACTGTACACTAGCTAACCAAATAAAATGTTCAGATGTTCAAAATGTTTTGAACACGAAATGCTCAAAATTCTCCCTCTCCAAATGGGAATTAGGATAAAAAGTGATAAGTAATCTAAAGTTGAATTGATGTGGGATTATTAAATATTACTTTGCTTTAACTCTTACAAATTCTCCTACCTTCCAAGAACTGCAGAATCTACAGTTTTGTAAGGAGTCTGACAATTATTGTGATAAATAATTTTAGTTCCATTAAAGAACTACAGTTTCCTCTCATCTATGGTTCAGAGCCATAACAGACATACACAGTTTGTTTCATAAAGATCAGTTAGAAAGAACATATGTTCAGTTAGAAAATGTGATTTGATGATCAATATTCATCCAAAAGCTAAGAGCATTTCACAAAACAGATTCAAAGCCTTACAAGACCAGAACAACAGAAGGATTTTCATCTAGGGGAACGATGCTTCAAGGAGAACGACGAGGGTGCTAGCTAAACTGATAGAAGAAACAAAATTTTCCATCAGCCAGATGCTAGGATAACTCCAGTTATGTCCTACTATCACCATCAGAAGAAGGAAAGGGTAAGCATGCTTAAGTCTTTTAAGAAAAGAAGCAACTGAGCATATGGCATCCTTATCAGACATGCTGAGAAGAGGAATGAGGAACTGCTTTATATGTGAGGGATCTATACATCAGACAACAGCCCTGCAAAGATCTACAGCTCTACTACCTCCAAGAACTTAATAGAAATACTGAGCCTGTTGTTTACCTACTTTGACAAAGAGGTAGGAGGAACCATTTCTCTTTCTCGTGAGCTGCTTCTACAGAGTCCTGCTTCAATTTATTCTTTGTTCATTCCGTATCTAATTTCCACACTACTGTACTGATTTTTACATATTCAGCTTTCTGAAGTTTCTCTATTACTTGTTAGATCTCTTTACTTACTTCCCTCCCCTCCCCAAATCAGCTACTTCAATTCTTGTACTATAAAATGTAAAGCATAGACATTTTTTTTATGTTTTTAGTAGTGTAAATTGGTCAATGTTATGTATAAACACAATATGTTAAAAAGCATAATGCTTGAAGTAAGAAAAGCATAAAACTGACAAAATACTATGTAAAATCCTGACTGACCTACACAATGGGTTGTCGTTTTGTTCTGATGGTAGTAGATAGGCTGGAAAGCACTCTACTTTTTTTTAAGACTGGCCCTTCGGGTTTGTTTTTTTTCTTGATCTCTTATTTTATTATCTCTTATTTTCTTCTTCAAATCTTCTCTTTGTATTTGTATTCTTTTCTAATCTTAGCACTATTTTTGCCTCTAATTTCCACTTTTTAGTTTAATAATTGCCTGTATTGTTTTTGTTATTATTTTTATCTTACTGTGAGGAACAAACCTCCAGTTACACATTAGTCAAAGTTGGGAAATTTGGTTTGGCAGTTGACTTGTCCAATGTCAATATTGGTCCATAAAAAATTTCATCCCATCCAGAATGGAAGAGATGTGGAACATATCCACAGAACCTAACAAGGAATCTGAGTTCCAAACACCTACTGGCAACTAGTTCACTTCTGCTTTCTGTCCCCAACTCTGAGCCAAGGAGATAGAGAGAAAGAAATAGAGATACGAGATATAGAGATAAAGGCGAAGATATATAAACTTGCCTCAAAAAATTTGTAGGTGTTCCAAAAGAAGGCAATGCTTGTCTAAAACTCTTTGAGACATAAAAATAAGCAAATATAATTCCAAATCTGATGGATACTCCATGACTAGTACCTTCTAAGGCAGAGATGGGGAATTACTGTGTTTCCCCAAAAATAAGACCCGGCCTTATTTATATATTTATTTATTTATTTTGCCTCCAAAAGAGGACTTATTTTCGTGGGGGAGGTCTTTTCCACTCACCTCACGGTGGCGGCACTAACAGCCCCGCCCAGCCGGCCCACTTCTTCTGCAGCCAAAGGAGCAGCTTCATTCTGCAGCTGAGAATGGAGCTTGGGTCTGCATTTCGCCTTCCGGAAAGGCCTTTGACGGCGAAATGCAGGCCGGAGCTCCATTCTCAGTTACAGAATGAAGCTGTTCCTTCCGGCGAGGCAAATGTCGATCCATGGGAGCCTTGGCTGCAATGGTAAGCTACACACCCCCGCCCTAGCTTGATTTTTAGGAGTGCACCTCGTCCCAAAACTAAGGCTTATTTTTTGGGTTGGGCTTATATTAGGCCCACCCCCAAAAATCAAGCTAAGGCTTATTTTCGGGGTAGGTCTTACTTTCAGGGAAACACGGTATAGCTCCTTTATGATCTCTAGCAGTTATTTGTACAAATAAGCAATGGATAGAGCTTATAAACCAATAATTACTGAGTGTCTGCAAATAAAATAATATAGATACAGCAGACAAATGAGAAATCTGGTAGAATAATGAAAAACAATGAAATGCTGTTATTCCAGAGCAGACCGTATTAATATATCAAAAACCTTACAGGAAATATATCCAGAGAATTCCTCAAGAAGAAATGTAGACCCCGCCCCAAAGAAAAGCATACATTATTAGAGTTATACAATTATGCCTCATTAAGTATTGTTTGTTTGTTTCAAAATAAGATTAAAAAGAAAGAAAAAGTAGGAAATAGGAAAAAAAAAATGGTGGGCCTGAAACTAAGTTAAAGCTGGTCTACGCCTAGGTTTATTTAGGCAGAACACTACCATGGAATACTAGAAGTGTAAACTAGACTGGGAAATTGGGGGGGGGGAGGAATAACATCCTGAAAAAGGCAATGAATATATTGCCATTTCTGTTTCCTAGAATATTACATGAATATATCCAAAAGATCACCAGGAATGTTCCTAATTATTCTGAGTCATGTTGAGTTTAAAATATAATTGAAATACAAAACTTCCAGTTACAAATTAAGATCTGTTTAATCACAAACAATTTCAAAGAACTGACGTAAGACTACATACACACAGAGAATGTGTTTAAGTAAAATGGAATTCCACAAAGCATGAACAAATGCAACCAATTGCCAGTGAAGGTTAAATAGTAAGAAAGGCACATTTAAGCTGGAGACATCTTGCCTTGATTCTAGAAATTCTAAGTTTACTAGAACTACAGCAATTAGTTTAATACAAACAAAAACCTTCATATAAATCTTTACTGTTGAAGATGTTGCATAAAATTTCTTTTCTTTTTTAACTCATATTTACCAGCATCGCTGGAGGGTAAAAATAAAGGCAATAGAAATGTACTGTTTGATTTTGCTATTGTGAGATGCTGGCCAGACATTCCCTGTAATCATAGTGCCACTATTTCCCCAAAATGATCCCTATTGTTATAAATAATCGCTAATACCTTCATCTTGTCCTACCTAGCTTATCCTCACCTACTATTGGCTATGTCCACACCTGGAAAATGAGCCAGTTTGGTTTAGTGTTTAAGGCACCCACCTAGAAACCAGAAGCCTGTGAGTTCTAGTGCTGCCTTAGAACTTAATCTGGCTGGGTGCCCTTGCGTCAGTCTCTCTCTCTCTCTCAGCTCAACTCACCTTGTTGTGAGAAAAGGAATATTAAATAAGTTTGCCACCTTTCTAAAACTAATAAAAGGTGGGATATAAATAAAATAAGTAAAAAGTCAAAGCCTTATAGTAGAAGTCCATCAACACATGTTAACTCCCTACACAACTCAGAGCCCAGATTGAATGCATAGGTTCTAGATTTTAGAGACAATAAGAAGCATCGATCTCTGCAGAGAATTGGGAGGGAGGTTATGTGGAGATGAAACCAAGGAGTACTTTCCTGCTCATAATAGCATAGGAGTTCAAACAGGGCTTAATATGTTTAGGAAAGCTTAGCCTAATAAGATTACTTCTAATCAATGTTTGGTATATTAGACAACAGAAACTTCCATCTGACACAATTTATCAGCACCACTCAGGGCAACGCTAATAGGTTGGGACTACATTAATTCCCAGATAATCCAAAAGCTGAGAAGCATAAGGAAGGTTTAATCGCATCCTCTTTCCAAATCTGGCAAGAATAGAAAGGTACACACAATTCTTATATTTTAAGCAATTATTGCTAGGCATTAATGTATGCATTTTTGAATACCCTTTTAGTCTTCAATGCAATTTATCATTTTAGAATACAATTTGACTTTGCAAATATTTTGAAAATGATTTTAAAAGTTTAGAAAAACTATCACTAGTACTCCAAGAGTACTACTAGTGAGTTAGCCAATTTATTCATTTATTTATTAAAAAAAAACACCTTTGTACTACATAGTGGCAGAAAAAAGATTTAAGAACTAAGAGATTTATTTTATGCTGATGGGAAATGGATGAGTTAGAATACATGGGAAAAAGCAAGTTATAAATAGTTAGAGACATGTAATCAATTCTAAAGAACTGGACAAAGAGAAATCAAAGACATTGTATAAATAAGCACATGGAAAGTAAAGAACATCTTTATTCTATCACATGATAAAATATTCAGATAAATTTAATGAATGTAAATGTGTATATCTACAAAAAGTGGGCCTGCATAAATTAGTTCTGATTCTGAATCAGAGATTGAGAGAAGGCATTATTTTTTCTTACATTTGCAATCTGAAAATAAACTAATTTAATACGAGCCTGTTTCAAGATTCAATTTGAAAGTAAGATAGGCAACAGAGGGGGCAACCAAAACATTTCACAAACTTTTGGCAGACTGGGCAAAGAGAGGAGGGATTATAAATCATTAATAGGATATTAACCTTGACAAATTTCATTAAGGCATTTTCCTGGAGTTTATATATATACTCCCCTGTATATTTTTTTAAGGGAAAAAGAATACAGTAGCCTCCAGGTTATCAAAAAAAAAAAAAAAGAGGTTATCTAAAAAAAAGATTTTTGCTGAAAAAGTTTATTAACTGTACTGAGAAAGTGAATGAAGCCCAGAGCAAAGTTAGCCTTTCCTTAAGAGTACTGATAGGCATGATGGTAGTAAAATAAAATTCATTGGCCAAATAATATTCATCGGCCAACTTCTCATGTCAGGGATCAAAGAGGCCATCACATCACTTCAGCATTCTCTATTTACAGAAGTAAAGTTGCAATAGATTATGTTCTCTGTAATAACCAAAGAAAAAATAGAAACACCATCCAAGCAGAATTCACTTTGAATTGACCTGATCTAATTCTGCTTCAAATTGGATCTCTGATTTAATTCACAAATCTCCTTTGATAGGTGATTTAATCAAAGATTGGTCCAGTAAGATCACCCCTTTAAAGCTTTGTACAAACTAAACAAAATTATACTTTTAAAAAAAGTGATTCAGGGTAACAAAGAAAATATAAAAACCTAGTAAGTCTACTGTTGACACAATCACCAATTCTCTCTTTTATCATAAATGCAAATGATCCAAAAAAACAAGTTAAGGCAGATGGATAGGAATGAAAACAATATATTTATTATTTGTGCAGGGAATTTAGGATTATCATCCTTTCTACCTATAAACCAACAGGAAAGATTTCATTTGTATTTATTGATAATGTTGCTGTATTATAAATTACAGAGGCAAAGAGTACATACTCTCATTCATGAACTATTTATAGTCTAACTCTAATAGCAGTGATCTAACTCACTTTCTTATTAAATTCTCCTCAGTCTGCCAATATATTTTAAATATATAAATAAAAATGTATACTTTGAACATCTTAATAGATAAAGTATAATTACTTAACATTAAATTGTTCTCTAAGTCCCTTCCTCCTTTAAACTAAACACTTAAGTAGATTATACACTTTTGCAAGAAATCAGGCAGAAACTGGACCACAATAAATCATGTAGAGTGCCACAATTACACCATAACCTACTTTCTGCACAATGCTCTGTTGTGACTCTGGAAAAATGCACCACAAATAAGTTCTCATAAATATTTATGCCAAATCTCCACTTTATTAATGCTAATTTGTGGGGTATGCCTTTTTACTCTGCATCATAACTCCTGGAAGACTAGAGTTCTCATAGTATAATATTCACATCACTTCTATGTCAAATATGCAGTATACAGTACTAACAACAGGATATGAAATTGTTGACCTTTTCTTTTACCTTATAAAGCAATTCTCAGATTTCATGTTGAGTATTGGCCAAAGGCTAATGCTACACTATTTCCATCATGGGCCAACTAATTCTAGTAAACTTACCATTAGGACACAGTTACAAAAATATTTTTACAATTGGGGTAATTGCTCAGAGTAGAAACTGCAGCATCTCCAAGTGAAAAAGAACAATATGGGAAAGAGGACAATGCAACAACGTATATGGATATTTTGGTATCAACATATTCATGTGCAAATTAAATGTTAGCCTTTTTTTTTTTTATCAGAATGACTGTAACACTCATCTACTATTCTGGGCATCCTGAAGAGAATTGTGACAAGTTATTTCTCAGTCACACATAAATTGACATCAAATATACTGAAATCCATGTCTGGAAAAGAAAATCAGGCCAGATATTCTGAAAGTCTTCAAGACTTCCACATGCTGATAAATTTCTAAAACAACATTTCTGAAAAAGAGAATGGAGAGTTTGCTTTCCTAATTATTACTGTATTGATAAAAATGAAGTGGAAAATAGATAAAAAGGAAGATGAGAAATGGAAAAAACTAAGAGACAATCTCAGAATTATCTTTATACTATTAAAAAGGACGTTAGTTTGCTATTACTTTGAACTGTGTGCCTCAAAGCTGAATTAAAAAGGGGCGGAGCAAGAGGAGGAAAATACATTTTCCTAACAAGGTGCTGTATATTCTTAATAGGAAATAACTATGCTTTCCCCAACACAATCAGATGGATTTACAAAAAATTGACAAAAAGGGCAAACAGTCCCTGGACTCGGTTAAATAGTACCTTCAACACTTTTCCAACATGCATCAAATAAGTATATCCTGTATTATTGTGTTACATTTTATTTAATATCTTAAATTCAATCTCAGATTGGTTTCTTGCAAGTTTAAATATAGAAACTCCCTCTTTTCACCCAAAGGTGCTTTTTCAAAAGGCAACTGGACTTTGTTTTTCCTTGAAGACATTTCACTTCTCATCTAAGAAGCTCCTTTAGTTTCGCGTCTTGGATGAGAAGTGAAATGTCCTCAAGAAAAAACGAAGTCCAGTTGCCTTTTGAAAAAACACCTTTGGAATAACCATGACCTGGTTGACTGAGAACCTCCATAGATATCCCTCTTCACAATAAAGCTTTAACAACAAGGCTCTCCTTTCTCCTGGCGTGATGGAGAAACAACAGGAAACCATGATAGGAAACCATGCCAATGGCTCTTAAAAATGCTACTGTAACTATATAGTATGGGAAAACATTGATTTGTTTAGTCCTTAGAAACACCTCACAAGCTAAAGGATGGGGTGAATCAAACACAGTCCTAAGGAATTTAAAATATATACTAGAATAATTTCACACAATTTACAAGAGGCAAAATGAAGTGTTAAGCCACAGTTTCACAGTACAGTATAACAGTATACCTATGATATACACCAAAATAATAATAATGCTATGGCCCAGAGATATCCCCATCTAGTACTGTCAGCTACTTTGGAATTGCAGTTCTTAGAAATTCCAGCAAGTATGCCAGGACTTTCCTACATTGGCTAAGAATTCTGGGATTTATAATATCAATATTTATGGAAGGCAGCACATTGGGAATACCACTCTAGGTTCCTCCTCACAGGTATGGTCTACACCAGGGGCCCTTTACAACCTGTGTACTTCAATGTCCAGAATTCCCCAGCCACTATGAGGCCCACCCCTGGTCTAGACCTAGAAGACCTACTGATCTTTCCATTCTTTTTCTTCACCCAGGGAAAATCATGAAAGTGACAGCAGCAGTATGAATAAGAAGTAACAGCATCTACCAGTTCCTTTCCTGGCAAACAATTAAATGGTAACATAAGAAATGAGGCTCCCCAGAGAGAAAAAAACCACCTTAAGGATGGTTCTGGTTGAAATGTAATGAACACTTACACTCTATCATGCCAACTCAGATGCAACAGAAAAGTTATGATTCCTTCTGTGTTATTTCTGGCATTACCTGTTTTTAATGTGACCTCAAGAAGATGAGATTTACAAAGTTTCATAACCCTGCTCTAACCATAGCACCACTTCGGATAAAAAATGGTAACAATAGCAGGTTCTAAACACAAACACTCCATCTCTAGTAGATAAAATTGAACTAAGAGGTACTATTTTCAACCATTCATTATAACAACCAAGTATTCACTATAACTTTTAGTTTGATCCTAGAGTGGACAATTAAAATGACTTTAGAACAATAATATAATGTAGAAAAAAATGTAATATAAAGTGTTAAATAATAAAACATAAGAAGCTGGTCAAATTGTCCACTGTCATAACTAATTTGCCTTCAAGATCATTTATATTCTTGAAAGGTTCTACAGATTAACGGTTAAATTGCCCTGAAAATAGTTTGTATAATAGTGACATAGTATGAGTTCAACCTTAGCAAGAAACCCCTGGTGAATTTGATGATCTCTTGCATCAAAAACAAGCCACTGATCTCTTACAAAGTTAACAAGCAGTGCAATGAGTTAACCTGGCACTATTATCAGTGCATGCAGTCACAGCATTTTGTTCATTCTTCCCACAGGCACAATAAAGAAATGAGGGATAACGTTTTCCAGCCTCTTTTAAATTCTTTTGCAATTATATTTTATACTAAAAAAGAAAAAAGAAAAATCAAAACCTCAGGGAGTGTTTTCACCAGACTGTAATGCCTCCATCTTCTGAACTACAGGTTTCAAACACAATTTCTTTCAGCTGTTTCTATTCTGATATTCACAAATGTAACAACCCATCAAGTGAAAAAAGATACATTACTTTTTTCAGACCTTTTGTCCATAAAATATTCCTGGAGAATATTAAGCCAGTGTGGGTTCAGTTAGGCTCAGTATGACATATGGACACACTCTTTCTTCTGGTTTTTACTGTGAGTCAATCAAGTAGCTACAACTTCTTCAATGAGCTAGCGATGAGTTAATGATGTATGAACAGAGGCTAGGCAATCAGGCAAGAACCTGGTAGAAACAATTAGTTCTGCCCTAACTCTCCCTTCTCCTCCAGCTTGTCCAGAAGAAGAACCAGGCTTGCAGGCACTTTGATCTCTTCCAAAATAGTCCTTAGGGGACAAAAGCATCAAAGAAGCCTAAGATACCACCTCACGATTCTTCTGTACTTGTATTTCTGGTATGTGCTTCTCCTTATTCTATTTGCTAAGAAAGCTATACAGTGATTTGGATTCAAAACTCAAAAAGATGCTTCAGGGTACAAAAGCCTGCCTTCACTTCTTCACTTCACTGCTGCAGCTTCTCCAGGGATTCTGTCACTGGGAACCACAGGCTCTGCGCAATGCTAGGCAAAGATGGAGTTATAGAGAGAGCTAAGTGTGTGCTCTGGTGCACTTTTAAGCAGCTTATTGACTACCAATTAGAAGCATTGCAAAGCCCAATTTGCCATATATTGTATAACTCACGGGGACAAATTATCTAGTAATGTACAGATAGAAGTTTAAAGTGCAAGCCTTAAAATTATCATCTGTGGATCATTTATAACCATGACCTATCCTTTTATATTATTTATACTCAAATGAGTTAATTCTCTTGCTAAAATCTCCATTCTGAAATATTCACTTAAAAAAAAAATACCACCAAAATACTGTACCTGGAATGAGTTCCGTTGAACGTGGCTGTTGCATAGGGTTAACGTACAAAAACTTAGTGACCAAAATGGAATCTTCAACTTTTAATTAAAAATGCAAACAAACTAGCAAGGAAATGATACTATCGAATCTGTCAGAACTAAATAGCAATTCCACCAAAGTAAAAGAAAAAAAGAAACCAATATCTGCATGACTATTTTTCTTATTATTTAATTTTGAGAATAAATATTGTAACGTATAAAAGATACAAGATATGTCATTTACTTATTTGAACCAGCAAATGTTAGCATTGCTCGTCTTCTGGTGAGGAAAAAAAAAAAATCTTTCAGAGCTCGCTCTTCACCACAGAAAATCTATTGACAATCCAAGTAAAAACAGTAAGCAACAAAATTCCATATCATAACATTTATTTTCTTGTTTGCTGTAGAATCTTTCATTTTTTCAAAACCATACCACATGCTGTTTTGTCCTTTTCAATTTCTTACAAAACCTTTTAAAAGGATTTCTAAGCATTGCACTCCTTTCTAAGATATCTAATACTTTCTATACTGGAACATCAGCCTTGTTAGATTGAGGGGGGAAAAACACCCTGAGGAACTCTGATATTCCATTAAATGTGTTACTTCAACACTATCAAAACGAGCAGCAACAATAGCAATGAAGCCAATGGACATTGGCGCACAGTGACATCATTATATCAATCCTGCAATTGTGTCTTTGAATCCCGAAGCATCTGCATGATGCCACTATATATATATTTCTTCATCTGCCTCTCTCCTTCCCCTCCCTACAGACCACTCACAATCAAGACATCAATTCATTTAATTAAGAAACACACAAACAAACCCATCATTCATTATTATGATGAAGAAATTTTGCCTTTTCTAACCTAATGCTCTCTGGTTTGTTTGTGGAGTAGAAATTCCTACAAGTCCCATTTACTTGGTTAGGTTTTGTGGGAGATTATAGTTCCAATATCATCATGGCAGATGGCAACAAATGGATGACCTTGTTAAGAGGCTTTAAATCTGGCTAGTAAAATACATGGGGCTGGGGCGGTCACTGAGAAATCCCAGGGCTACAAACTAGATTGGGAAGTTTAAAATAAAGAAGGAAGAACATAACAATTTAGAAAGCTACTTGCACATATCTACCTACTCAGCAGAAACTTAACTTGAAGTAAACCTTAAAGCAGTTAGGAAAAGTTGTGATCAATGCAGTAGTCCTCCCTTAACAACGACAGAACTCCCTAGAGCTACTTATGACCTATTTTTGGAGTTCTGATGGCCTCCCCACATTTTGGCCACTCGTACAATCACACAAAAATGTCCACTGGGGAAAATGGGTTCGCTTAATGACCATGGTGTTTGCTTAATGCAGGGGTCTTCAAACCTGGCCCTTTTATGACTTGTGGACTTCAACTCCCAGAATTCCTCAGCCGGCATGCCTGGGAGTTGAAGTCCACAAGTCATAAAAGGGCCAAGCTTGAAGACCCCTGGCTTAATGACTGCCGCAAAAAAGGTAGTAAAATTGGGCATGGTTACGTGGTGACCCACTTAACTACTGATTTATGACCATAATTACAAGCTGAATTATGGTAAAAAAATCCAGGACTACTAATTTTCTGCACAGATCCATTTTGAGCATGCACTGGGTAGCAACCTTTCTCAAAACCTGGAAGATAGCAGGTCTGGGATCTTCCATGGAATGAGATTACAATCAGCATTTTATTACAGGTACTCCTCAACTTACGGCCACAATTGAGCCCCAAATTTATGTTGCTAAGTGAGAAGTGTGTTCAGTGAGTTTTGCCCCATTTTACAACTTTTCTTGCCACGTTTGTTAAGTGAATCAGTGCATTTGGTAAATTAGTAACATGGTTGTTAAGTGAATCTGGTTTCCTCATTGACTTTGCTTGTCAGAAGGTGATCACATGACCTCGGGACACTGTAACAGTCATAAATGTGAGTCAGTTGTCAAGCATCCAAATGTAAATCACATGACCATGGGGATACTACAACGGTCGTAAGTGTGAAAAATGGTTATAAGTCACTTTTTTCAGTGCCGTTGTAACTTCGAACGGTCACTAAGTGAACTGTTGTAAATTGAGGATTACCTGTATTAATGCTGAAGTAGTAGTTCTCAGACTGACAATAGGAAGTAAGAGCTATGTAACATAATCTTTGTATGCGGTGTTTTCAAAAACATGTGGAAAAACCACTTCTGTATTAAACCCATTAGGGCAGAGGTCCCCAACCTTTTGAGCACCAGGGACCAGTTCCATGGAGAGAGGGTTTTTTGCAGACCGAAGACGGCATGGTTTTGTGTGCTGCCTGCATCCCACGGATAGGGCTTTGCTTGTTTGTGCATCCCATTTCCGGTGCTGGTCTACGGACCAGGGTTTGGGGACCCCTGTGTTAGGGTACAGATCCAGAATACCAGTGGAACCCTCTTTCCCCAATGGAAAGCATGCCCCACACATGCTGGCAGATTGCAGATCCCATCGGCCAAGAAATATCAGCTGGTGGGATCCAGGAAAAGAGCCTTGTCTGCCAGGTCTCTGTCCTCTGGAACATCTTGACACAGGAGGTAAGATCCACCCCCTCTCTTTAGCTTTCAAGAAAAGCCTTAAAACCTGGCTATTCCAGGTGGCATGAAGTCCTTAAGAAGAGATGGCTGGAGATGGTTGGTGCACCAACAGAGTAGGTCCTCCACTTTTCCCCTCTAAACTCATGTTTTTAGTGTGTATTAATTAATGTAATTTTTAATTTGTTGTTATTTTTATAATTGTTTGATATTTGTACATTGTTTGGATATAAGACGCTCGGAGTTGCTTTGAACTGTGAGATGAGTGGCAAATAAATTTGATACTAATAATTAAAAAAAAAACCTAGATACTGATTCTGAACTTTTGCTGAACTCTCAACATTCCCTGCACTCTCACTTTCTTCACTCTGGTCTGTCTTCTAACTGGACTATTAATTGATTTTTATAGCATGCAGTAGAATGAACATGTGATATTATATTTAGATATAAATAGATACATAGGCATATATACACATACACAGAAAAAAAAGATATAGCCACCCATCTTCACAAGAACTGACTCTGGGTGGCATACAACAAAGATATCAAACAATAAACATGTCAAAAAGTCATCATTAAAAGGTTCAAAAGCATAAAGTACACAAGACATCATTTTATATTTTTATCTATATCAAATTTATATGGCCATCTATAATCCTCGGGGAGGGGAGTTAGTTTGGTCAAGTCAACAAGGATAATGAAGAATCATTAAGAAACTTGGATTTTGGAACAAAGCAAAGCGTTTCTGACCCAAAAGTACATAAAAATTTTGATATACAACAGTATAATTCTGCTAATCCTTCAGAACTGCAGAGTTTTCAATACGAATCATGTAACTGAAACTTTACATTGCTAAGTAATTAATTACTGGTAGGTTTTAAAATCTACACAAATGGAGTGCTTCAGCATAATGTCTCTCTGCCATCTATTCCCCATTAAGAGCAAACCCAGGTGACATTATGCAAAATGTTTATCATCTTAAATATATAATTTAACAAGAACAGAGACCTAACATTTGGCTTCATAGAAACCAAAGAAACAAATATGGAGATTTCATGCAATATCACATTTCAACCCCCATTTTTCCCTTTATAAGAAGCCCATATCCCCTCATCCTATTCCATGAATGTGCCAACCAAAAATCAGAGCCAAAATAATGACACCAGTGCCACTTTGCCACTGGCTAAGGCCATTGTTTTAAAGCAGCTCCTGCATCTTTTAGATTAAAAAAGCCCTGTCTTTATCTATCATGGTCAGATGCCACCTATCTCTTCAGTCTTCTGCATGGCAGTGTTGTGCCTGGTAGCATCCATTATTTGTTGGCTCTCTCTCCTTAGTTCCAGCTTGTAACTAGACACTGCCCAAATGCTCTTCAAATGGGCCATATGTTTGCATTCATTTACAACAGAATAACACTAATATAGCCTAATAAAGAGAACACTTAGCTTGGATGTGGCTGGCCTAGTTGTCAACTTCACCTCCAACTCAAATCTGTTAAATCACTAAATAAATCGTTACCCAACCAAGGTAGAGCTGTGAAGTAGTGGAGTAACTCATAAACTGAGAAATTAATGTTAGAGATTCAATATTCTGCACTTCTCAACTGTGTTCCACTCTAAATAGTGTTCATTTGTGGATATGATTGTTAAAAAAAAAAACCTTTTTAAAAAGAGAAGTGGGAGAATTTGACACATTTCAGCAATGATTAGCACAATTCTAGGAAGATATTGCTTAAACAAAAGTCTGTGGTATTGCCATTTAAAAATATGCTTCCTGTGGACACCAGATGTTTGATGGTGAAAGGAGAGGGCAGGGTGGTAGCATGGAAAAGGAGAATATTCTAGTTTAGTTTCTGGTATGAACTCCCTGTTCACAGTACAGGGGAACATGCCTCTGTGTAGAGCAGGGGAGATATAACTGTTCAATTAATATAACCGTTCAATTAATGGTTTCCTTCCAGAATTCAACCAAAAATCTATTAGAAAATCTGATATGTGCCCTTTTCAGAGACATGTTACCCCAATTAGGCAAGTATATGACAGGATGTATGAAAATTGGAAAATGGAGGGGGGGAAAGCACACCATTGCTTATATAATTAGCACCCAAGAGATTCCCAAGATGCAGAGATTTATCCTTAAACACCTGTTTAAGAAATCAATAAGATCAAGCAACACAGGAAGACACTTTGTATTGTTGATCATCTGCTGCAGATGTGTTTTTAATTTTAGTGGGTAAATCAATAAATACTGCTCCCCCCTCTATTTTCAAGTTTGTTCTGTTGCTTTATATATGGAACAAAAACTGATGTTGTAAATTGGGATACTACATAAAAATGGGCAAAGAGATATATCCTCAGATTTCCAAAAAAGAAACATTCAAAAGCTGCAGTCACCAAGGTAAGCAAACAATCTACAAATCTAGAAAAGAATGTTTAGTGTTCTTAACTACTAGCATGTTTCCCATTACAGACTATAGATACAAATTCACTCAGAGGACTATTAGCCTTTTTACTAGATACTCAAGCTCTATTAATTGGAAACATATAAAAATACTGACTCAGGATAGACATTATGACATTTCAAGGAACTTAGACAAAGAAGTTGCATTTAGCAGCAAAAACTGAGTATTCAGCATTCCTTGCCTTAAAAATTATTCCTGTTTCTTTGCCCCTCCCCAAAGCAAAACTCTTTCTTAATTGTGGATGGGAGGGGAGGAGGGGAGGGCTTTGGGAAGGAGGTGAATAGAGAAGAACACACCTGTATTAATCTGCTTATTGCCCACTAGAGCATCATATTTTCTGCCAAGCTAAACTGCCAAGAAGGCTGCATAAATCACAGCTTTCTAGAAATTTTTCAATATCTCCTATTAGATACCAGCTTGACAGGGTCATATTTTTGAGCACCAATGTACTGGCATGACAGGCAAACATTTGTATAAAGTAGCCTGAACCTAACTGGCATTGCAGCAGGATGAAACACTATAGGATGCAGTTATTTCAACTGGTTTTACAAGTCAAACTTGGCCTTCTCATATTATGATGTTAGCAACTAAGACAGATTTAAAGGAAAGAGCACAAAGACTAGATCTACAGCACGGGTGTCAAACTCGCCGCGTCATGTGACATGTCGCGATGTATCGTGACTTTTTTTCACATTGCCGGAGCTGGGGTGGGCGCAGCCTCCGTATGATGCAACCGGCCCACGGGCTGGCAATTTGACACCCCTGATCTACAGTATACAAGGAGGACAGCTTTGTCAGTGGCTTTTTCCTATATAGCTCGCTTATCAGTACAGCTCCACTTATTTCTTGTCAAGGGGAAAAATAAGACAGACAATATGATTTAGATTACAAGTCCTATTACCCCCAACCATTGGCATTGCTGACTAGGGCTGGTGGAAGTTGTAATCCAAAACATCTGAAGAGCACCAGGTCAACAACTCTTGTAAAAAGATTGCCTATAATTTTCTTGTCCTGCCTGCAGCTTCCAGAGCCACCCAGCTGGCTGCTGTCACAAACTGAATCCCGAGTCCTGCTTGCTTTTGCTTTTGTGCTAAGTACTAAAGGCAGAGATGCTGCTGGTACAAATAAGACAGATCATGATTTAAAATTGCTTCATGCGTCCAGACAATGACCAAGTTAATATTAACACAATGGGGCGGATAATGCCATATCCAGTGAAATCCGCTGGAAAGTTAAATATAAAGATTTTCAAGCGTTGTGTTGCCCCATAGCCCTTGGCTCCTCTTTAGTTAAAGCAATTCCCTATAATTTGAGGTCAGCACATGTAAACAACTACCCTTACCTCCTGGGATAAGAACGGAATGACCTGGGCACATATGGCATTCAGCCTCTTGACAATTTCCGCCTAGGGATGAGAAAGAAAAAGTTAGTGAGCGACAAGTTGCAAGCATATGATTGTGGTCACATATAAAAAGAAAGTGCATTTAAAGTGGTGATTTGGACAAAGACAGCTCAGCTCTTTGGACTGACTCCAGATGTTATAATGGCATACTTTAAAGTTTGCACCATAGCAGCTACAGTAGCTTGCATGCTTGAGAAAAAAGAACCACCAGCGGTTTGAGGTATGTGGTATCTTCCACATTTGCAATAAAAATCCCCGTTCTGTTCAGAACGGGTGGGTAATCTGCAGTTTATGGGTCACATGCAAGCTCCTAATCCCCCAAACACCCACAGACTGTGTCATTAAATGCTGGTGGCAAAACCGCTGACTTCCAGCTGCAGAAATGTTAGTGATTTTTCACATGAGCATTTTAACCTTCAAAAGGCCTTAATAAATCCTTTCTCCCTTTGAAACCCCTAATCAAACAGAACTGACTGAAAACATTTGATCCCATCCCTGATTATATTACTCTGTTTCCAGACACATCCTTGGAGTCTAAACAACTGGGGGGGGGGAGTGTTTCTTTTTCCTAGTAAAAAAAAAAACAGTTACCTGCTACTGGTATATAGTAACAGTAGCTGAGGTTTCTTCCAATATTTACAGATCCCATAGGAGTCTAATTCTACTTGACCTCATACCTCCAGTCTTGAAAAGTAGGAACAAGGCTAACTTCAGGGGACTCTACTGTCTCAGAACAGAAAGCTTGGCCTTACTGTTAGATCAAGAACAGAGATTCATTATCCAAATTGTCAGTTGTACAGAGTTGCTCAGGTGAGAGATGAGCAGCCATACAAATCAAATCAATAAATGTCTAGGGTAAGTAGCCAGAGGCCCACAACCATATCCACCACCTATTTTCCATAAGAGTCCAGAATTATTCTGATCATATTTTGTGGCATAATTTCTTGCTATTTTAAAGAGGGAAATATATTTATTTATTTATTTGGAAAAGAAAACTCCAGAAACTTCCAGCTCCAAACACTTTGCAATGTTTTCTCACTATTGTCCCATCCAGTTATCAAAAACAAAACAAAACAAAACCCTGATATTTCATGTACTAAAAGGCTGTTCATCTCTGTTCAACTTTCTGTCTCTCTCCCTCCTCCCTCCTTATTTTGAGTAATTTGGTTTTTTTAATTTTAAAAAAAGCAACCAGGTACTATTATCAAAAATTTATTCCCGAATATCAATGTTTGAAATCCTTATTTCACATGTCTTATGTGCAAATGTATACTTTTCTTTTTCCTGTTATTTTCTTTATGTTATGACACAGATGAGTTTCAACTTGGTGTGGTATAGTTTCTGCTCTGTGCAATGTATTCTAGTTAAGTTTCTGCTGCTAGGTTTTTAATTGACTCCAAATATTCTGAAGAGATATGACTGTGTTCACTTCCCCTTTTCAATGTTATTTTTTACAGTCCCAACATCTTTCAATTGTCTTCACTTTTGAAGTCAAATGTATGTAGGACCTTCCTTTGCTCTTTTCTTATTTATTAAATTTGATGGGTTTAAGACTTAGTTCCAAAATATTCAAAAGCATGCTGACATTGAGTCCTGGCCAAGGTCACCCCTTCCCAGCTAGTTCTATTTAGCTTTTCTCAGAATTACAGCCATTTCAGCTATACAAGTTGTCCTCGACTTATAACCATTTGTTTAGTGACAGTCACAATGACCCTGAAAAAAAGTGACTTCTGACCGTTTTTCACACGACTGTTGCAGCATTCCCTGTGGTCATATGATCAAAATTCAGATGCTTGACAACTGACTCACAATTATGACGGTTGCAGTGTCCCGGGATCATGTGATCCCCTTTTGCAATCTTCTGACAAGCAAAGTCAACGGGAAGCCAGATTTACTTATCAACTGTGTTACTAACTTAACAACTACAGTGATTCACTTAACAGCTTGTGGCAAGGAAGGTTGTAAAATGGGGCAAAACTCACTTAACAGCTGCCTTGTTTAGCTAAGGAATTTTGGGACTCAATAATAAATTGAGCCATTTATAATTTTCCTTCCATTTAATATAAGTGGAACATGTCTTTCCCCTATTTTTCATTTCCTGAAACATCTTTTCCAGAACTGGATGCAGCCTAGCTCCTACTAATTTTCTTTTAGACTTCATTTAAGGAACTTCCCTTCCATCCCTTACATTCTATAGCAGGGGTCTCAAACTGCCGGCCCGCGGGCCGGACGTGTCATCTGGAAGCCGCGCCCACCCCATTGCCAGCAATGGCAAAACTGTCCCAATACGTTGCGCGACATCACGTGACATCGTGAGTTTGACATGTCTGTTCTATAGTGTTAAAATAACCTCTTTTCTCTTCCCAACACATCTGAGATCTCTCAACTTCACCTCTCTAGTGGAACTATCCATACAATAGGCCAATTTCAGACACACACACAGAGAAAATGCTTATCACTGCTCATTGAACCTTTTTCACTTCTAGGATAGTACAGTAACTGTTTTTTCCATGACATTGCTGCCAAAATGTACTTCGATCATTGACTATATCCATGTCTACCTTGCCTGCTAGATGGTGTAATACATACATATAACGTCTGTATCAATTCAGAAAACTATCTATGACATTAATAATCTAAATGTCCAAATCACAAGCATCTACCTCATTAATAGTATATCAATCAAAGCAGCTTATAACAATTTTAAAAATGCAATATATAAAACAATTATGCTTTCAGTAAATTCATAAAAATAAAAAATAGTATCCACATGAATTATAGCTTAAACAACATATTACCCAGATAATTCCAGTTTAAAAACTGGGTAATCTTGATGTACTCCAGAAATGTCCTTAGATACTAGGAGAGAAGAAGCCAAACAAGCTTCCTTAGATAATACTTCTCATAGCTTTGGAGCTATAGATAAGTCCTTCTCCTGTGTACCAGAAATCTTCTGGCAATGGAAGATTTTCAAATAAGCCTCATCTGCTGATACAAGTAAATGGTCATTTACTTCCTTCAATGTAGTGACCTTGTGCACCTTTTTTGAGAATGTGGTCTTTACTCAAGTCCTGAAAGGTGTGTGTATCAAACACTTTGTCTTTCTCTGTTCCTTTTGGTCAAGCTACTTTGGCTATCTCACCTTCAATCAGAAGCTCATTTTGCTGAGCACACATTAAGGTTGATCGGCATTATCTTTGGAACCATTTGTTCACCATGATCCGAGAATAAGAAGAAAAAGCACATCAGCTTTGATATTTTAAATCCAGTCATAACACAACCTCCCTCTCAAATTACACATCACCAGGATTTTGTCAATACTGTTGCCTTATATTGTTCCACTGTCAGGAGAAAATAACCAGACCCACATGTGTAGAGTTCAAACTAGCTACTTTACTACTCTCTGCCTATAATACAAGAATCTCCACAGACTGGCTGCTTTCACCTACGAAAGATCAGATAAGGCTCAAAGGCATTAGGCAAGAGGAGTCAGACCTTGGCCTCTTGTGTTTACATACTGTAGTCAGTCTAAGCTAATTCCCTGCTTGAGCCCTCCACCCAACTGGGACAGTTGCTCTCCAACTGCCACACTGCCATTTGATTGCTGTGTGAAAGGATACAACCATAATCCAATTGTAAGGAAAAAAAAATTCAAAGTACCTAATATTTAATATCCACTTAACAAGTGTACAACTGTTGTAAACTTGAAAATTATAAAAATGTACAATGATTAAAATGATATTAGGAATGACATATAACAGTAAGGTGCAAGATACCCAGATAACAATCAGTCTCAGTCTGTCTGTCTCTCTCTCTCAAAAAAAAAATGGATACTAGATATCAAGATGGACATGCAAGTCCTGAATTGCTGCCAGGACCTGTAAGAAACCAAACTCTGTTGAACCACTTGATACTTGATCCAGTCATGACAGACTGAGACACTGCTCAGGTATTTCTATCCGTTCAGTCTATAGTAGCATTTTCTTGAAGGGCCAGACATGCAATTTGGGTGGTCAAGAGTCAAACACCTCGGTATTTTTGGAAGGTCAGGTCTGGAACATAGAGCTGGCCACGGTCATTGTATGCTTTAACTGCCTCATGTTTTGATAACTGTGCTGTAATGTGTTTTACTGGTGAAAGTACTTTTGGATTCTGTCCAAAAAGTACACTTAATACAAAACATAAGGCAGGTGTTGTAAAAACATTTAAAAAAAATAACAGAAAGCTAGAAGGAAAAACAAGAGATAAATGTATCTGCAAAAGATATAGCTTGAAAATATGAGGAGATGGGTATGAAAAAAAAACCCAACGAAGAGGTGGTCAGGATGGGAAACAAAAACAGTAACTTATTGTTTCTCAGAGTAGAGGCATGACATTACAAAGACAAAATAAGTTATGACCGAAACCTCATTGATTTCTTTGAGTCTACTTGTAGTGTAAGCAAATCTGTATTGAAGACAGTGAGAGGTATTTTTAAAAATTCTACACTGGCACTCTCAACCATAATATCTTATTGGGTGACTCTGGGCCAGGCACTCTTTCTCAATTAACTTATCTTACAATGTAGTTGTGGTGGGATAAAAATGGGATGAAGGAAAACTATGAATGCTGTCAAGTTCTTTAAAATGTGTGATATAAATCCAATCATGAAAACAAACAAATAATGAGAATAACATAATTGTATTCATTACATTGGACAATAACATAAAAATGCCAAAACGCTTGATACACTATTTTAAGGAAACATCTATATACCTATACTTATACCCAGTGCTTTTTTTGTAAAACAAAAAGGTGCCGGAACTCACACACATCATACAACCCGCCTTGCCTACCCTACAAGGTTCCATCCAAAAAAGGTGCCGGAACTCCGTTCTGGGCGTTCTATGACAAAAAAAGCCCTGCTTATACCTATACTTATACCTATAATCTTTACAAAGAAACTCTTTCATAAAGCACCAGTTACAGTAATCTAAAAACATTTAAGAAAGTTAAAAGAGAAAACAATATGAACAAGTATCATGAAAATTAATATACAGGTTATTTCAAAATATTAATACCGAGCAAAAAGAAAAGAAAATATTCCTTTCATTTAGACAAATAAATTTACAGTGGTAAAATAAAGTGTCCAAGATTAATATAGAAACCAATTGATAAAATAGTTGTATAAAAAGAATC
The DNA here is from genome assembly GCA_023970755.1 of Azemiops feae. Classification (NCBI taxonomy): domain Eukaryota; kingdom Metazoa; phylum Chordata; class Lepidosauria; order Squamata; family Viperidae; genus Azemiops; species Azemiops feae. The sequence goes on along the minus strand of JALGBA010004215.1, from coordinate 897,026 downwards.
CAAATGGTGGAAGAAAAATGTTCAATTTAGAAGCAACACTAATGATTTAGAAGCAAACTAATGATTACAAGTAAGAATCAGTAGTTTTAAAATAAAAGCAAACTTAGCAGAACTAAATGAGATTTGTAATAGGAAAAAATGTTAGAACTCAGTGATAGCACACAAATTCAAGACAGAAAAACAATTTGCTTTAAAGATATACTGTATATATATACAAAATCAAATTTAAGGGCATAGGTAATCATTTTAGGAGGCAAAATAAAGAAATCATTCTAGGTAATTGGATAAAGAAAAGTGAAGAACAAAGCTTTAAGGATGGCAGAAAACTAAGGAAAAGTAATAAAGAAACAGCAAATGAAGAACAATATAGAGTTGTCATTAAGAAGAACATGAACAAAATCAGGGGTACAAGTACAAAAAATCAACCAGAAGAGAAGGCTTAACAATTGCAAAACTAACAAGAAAAGACTTTGCAAAATAAAAGGGTCTATAGAAAGAACCTGAGAAAAGAAATTAATTAAATTGTACTAAAAAATGTTGATGTGCGCTCAAGACTTTTACCAAAAATGTTGTGAGTGAGAAGCAACTATGAGGATTGTAAATCATTGCAGGAACAACAAATTATAGATTCAAAAACAAGGGACAAATAAAAGAGAAATAGGATAGGGAAATAGCCCATTAAGGAAATAAGCATATATAGATAGTCCTCAGGTTACAACGGCATCTGGGATCGGGATGGCTGTTCCTAAGTGATGCGATCATAAAGTTATATGACACATTGCTTAGTGAAAATTCCAGTCCCATTTGCCTTTGCAACTGCAAGATGTGCAGGTTAATCAGGAAGTTGTGGGCGTCCCAGATTAAAAAAAAAACTGGAGTGTTGTGTGGGATCGGGGGCTATGGATATGGGGGGGGGTGAGATTGGTGGAGGTAGTGCATGAACTAGGGGATGTCAGGGAGGGCTTGTTGAGGCCACATACAAGGGCAGGAAGGCCAGGGTGTAGATGACGTGGCAGGGTCACAAGAAGACTGGAGGAAAATACCACATTGACTTGTGGTTTCCTGTGCTGGCTTCTGCATTAACTTTACATGACAGAAACTGGCAGGTCACAAATAGTGATCATGTAACCATGGGACACTGCAACCACTGTAAATGTAAGCACCCAAACTGCTATTATGTGACCACAGAGGTACTGTGACCAAGAGAATTTTGAGGTCTGGTCATAGGTGCCACATGTTCAGGGCCATCACAAGTTCAAACAGTCATCAAACGAGTGGTTGGTAAGTGAGAACTACTACTACACCTAAAGACTTATGACAAGAGAGAAGCAGAACTGTCAGAAATAAGAAACTAATTTCAGATAATTTTAGGAATGAAAAGATTTTTGAAGTTTTATTAGCAGATGAATGACACTAAATCTGTTTTCTTTTCTTGCACTACACCCACTCCAAGAAACGTCGGTTGCTACAGAGCTACAGACTCTCAGCAGAACCAAGAATCAGATTATCTTCATCTACTTCAGAGAATGGTCAAAGGTGAAGGCACATCTGGTGAAAAATATTCTCTGGAGCCCCTAGTGAATTGCTGCCATTGAGAAAAGACTTTCAGATTGGACTGAATGGAGAAGTAACCTGAAGTTCAACATGCAAGGCTAGGAACAGATAACGGTATAATTCAAAACGTAAATTTCAAATTGCTTTCAGCAAGATACCCAGGTACCATCTACTATAAACTTGTCAAGAACTTCAGTTTTCTACTAGTACATTACTATTTTTAATTTTGGAAAGGCTTTGAAGTCTTTCCCTTTCATAAGATTGCATACCAAGAAGAACAAGGGGTTGCTGCAAAAGGAGGAAATCAAAATTGCACAAGTTAAGTGCATCTGGGTCATGATTCTGCATGAAAGAACATTCTGCCCCCAAAAGTAATTGCAAACTGACCAAAAGTAGAAGGCAATTTGAAAACATACCTTTTAGAGGTAAGTCTGTGTTCCTCGTCCTATTTAAGTCAAATACAGAGGGAAGTTTACAAAGCGAAAGGCTGGTTTTTATTTCATGTGAACTACCTTAAAAGAGTTTGCTCTCATTTCTGACAGACTAAACAGGCCCTTTCAGCAATACTTTACACTCCACAAATATCTGGTGGCTTTCTGAGAAAAATATCTTAAAGGGTATGGGAATTCTGCTGGAGTAGGATGAGAGAGAGGTGACCATTGTCCAACAACTCCATCTTCTTCCTTCATGACTTTTAAAGGAATATTTACATCAATAGAAACATTCAGTTTCATAGCCTGCTTAAGGAAGTTCTGAATCTTGAATAAGTCTTTATTGGTATATAAAATTCATTCATTCATTCATTCATTCCTCACATTTATCTGGATCCTCATCTCACAACGGGACTCAGGTCAGAATTACAATAAAAAACTATAAAAACAAACAAACATGAAAACATTTCATAATAAAAAGCATCACATTGTTTAAAAAAGACTAAGAGACAATCTTTGATGTTAATATCAGTGTAGTATCTTAATAAGTCTCCAGTTACAAAACACATGGAACTATGAAAAGTATAAAGTATAGTATAAAACGTATAAACTGTAAAATGTACAGTAATGGAGAATATGCTTCCCCCTCTTTTTTTTTTTTTTTTTTTTTTAGAATTCCAGATTATTTTATTGTTTTAACAAGATAGAAAGGGTCGTTTATATATTGGCATATGAAAGCGTATTATTTGGCATTTTTAAAAAAATCTTTTTTTCTCTAGGCAATGTTTTATAAGGTGCCCTATATAAAGTAATCCGACTTGTTTTTAATTAGAAGTAAGCCTCATTCCTACCATTATGAGCTTATTTTCAGTAATTCCCAGTGAAATGCCTACATTTCTACTCAAAAGTTATGCTGAGTTCAGCCGAACTTTCTCAGGTAAGCTGATTGTAGCTTTGGTTTTCTATTTCTTTAAAAAAGCATTCGTTTTGTAAAAGTAAAGCTAGGAAGATACCTAATGCTAGAGAAAGAGAGGGGGGAAAGTGGCATCTTATGTAATTTAAGCAGTTGTATAATGTAAAAAATCTGAAAGAAAAATATATAAAAAATCAATGGGGAAGAGACATCCATATAGAGGCAATGAGTTATGATATCAGCTAAAGGTTTTAATAAGATCTTAGCTATCTTGCTACAAAAATATTCTAGAAGTTGGAAATAAATCCCACCAATGATGCACTTGCCAAAAAGAAAACTGATTGCTCAAGCCAATTTTTTATTATATTGCACCATTAAAAACATATTAAAACCTAGCAGCATAGCTGCCTATTAGTTTAAAATTTGATAATTATGGAATTATCTTCTAGTGCTATATATGACTTCATTCTGCATAGTTTCAAAGCCTAATCTTAAAAGGGGGGAATTATAATGCAAAACTAAAAGCACTGGAGAGGGGCAACTTTTTTTTTTTGAAAAAAAAATCAATGAAAGAATATATATATATATATATATATATATATATATATATATATATATATATATATATATATATATATATATATATATATATATATATATATATTTGTTTTTGTAGATTTTCACAGGTACAGGTATGCAGGTCTTGGCGTATTCGGGTCTTTTCCCATGTAAGATTGAGAGTGTCTTGGCGACGATTCGACGAGGTCCCACTCACCATCTTCAGGCTGGTGTCTTCGGCTTCGTGCTTGTGCGAGCAAAGCGTGATCGGAGCTGCCGTCCTTCTATAAATACTGGAGGGGGGGTGTGGCGTGTTGGCTTTGTAGCTGTAAGCGGGTTGGTTGGCTGTGTTGTTACATCTTGATTGGAAGATGGAATTGATGTAAGCAAATTAGCTGATGTAGCTGTAAGCGGGTTGGTTGACTGTGTTGTTACATCTTGATTGGAAGATGGAATTGATGTAAGCAAATTAGTCAGTTGTTTGATAACATTCTGTGTGGCTGAGGTGCTGGCTGTGTGCCCATTGTTCTTTTGTACCTGGGTAATGGGCTGTGTGGTAACATTCTGAGCTCTATTGTAGTGATATCCCGAGTCCTGTGCTGCCACATCATGGGAGATAGGCTGCATTGTAACATATTGAGCCTTTGCGATGTAACCTCCTGAGTTCTGTGATGTAATGTCCTGAGTAGATGGCTGTGATGTAGCATCACGGGCTTTGGTTTGGCTCCGAGTTTGCGGTCTGGCCATGTGTTTATGGCGTGTGTCAGTTTGCTTTGTGTGGGAGTTGGCGGGGGGTGCAGCAGTTGGTGATGTCGCCGTGATGTGGATTCTGGATGATGGTTGCATTTCATCTATGGGATGGGTTTGGGTTTGAGTCTGGTGAGGGTGATTGGTGGTGGTGTCCTGTGTTGTTCTGGGTCCGGTATCGGTTTTTGTGATTGGGACTCGTTTGTTGACTAGGGCTAGTTTCCAGATGTCTGGTAGGCAGGAGGTATCGTCACGTTTATTCATGTTGTGGGGGTGTTTCTCTATTTCGATGGCTTCCATAATTATTCTCTTGCTGAAGTGTTCAGTTTTGGAGATTAATTTGGTACCTTCAAAATCAATTTCATGTCCTGTTGCTTTAAGGTGCTGGAAAAGGGAGGAAGTTTTTTCTTCTTTTTTGACTGCGTTCTTGTGTTCTGCGATGCGTGCATTTATTCTCCTATTAGTTTGTCCAATGTATGTGGCTGGGCAGATTTTGCATGGTATTTCATAGACTCCTTGGTATATATATATATAATCTGTAAATCTCCGTATTCGATCGATGCCGATCCGATCCATTACATGTGATGTGAGGTATTTGTATTTGACATGACGATTCGTCAAGGCTCGGTACAGTGCAGCGAGATGCGATTATGAGACGCATGCGCTCCGCACAGGAGAATTGTTTTGAGAGAGTGCGCTGCGCGCAAGAATGCACCGCGCACAAGTGGCTTTGTTTACTTCTTACCGAAACACGACACGGCACACACGCACGCATTAGACTCTTCAATTTATTTGTGTCCTCCTTCTCATTGTAAAAAAGTTGGTCACCTTATAAGTATGGGATCTGGTAACTAAAAAGAATCAGTGAGGTTTCTGGGTGATGATAAGACTTCTTACAGTCACCTACTTTCAGATGAAAAGGCTGGAGAAAGCTAAGTAGTGAGGGCATTTTATAAATATTTTAATAAGGCAATCAAGTTGTGGATTCCGATGGAGTCTCCCTGCATGAATAGCACCTTTCACAATTTCTACCCAATGCTCTCTTTACAGTAGATGTAAAGAGTGTATTGTGGCCCCATCTTTAACCATTTTAGTTAATCCTTTTTAGGAGTACAGAGATTGCAAAGGAGCACCCCACTGTGTGGGTTTTGACTTACAAATCTCCGGATCTAATTCTAAGAAATGTTAAGAGGGTCTGCATTTACATATGAGAATATCTTTCATCAGCATGCATTGTTAACTGAAAAGAAAGCTTTTACCTAGGAAACCTTGGGAAACAAAATACTTTGTATTTATAATACAATAGACTAATGGAGCTACTGTTCTGGAATTTGGAATTTGGAATTTGGCTCTAAATTGGAAGCATGCTGAGGGAAGGTCTAAAATGATGGATGGTGTAGAAAAAGCAGGGGAAGATTTTTTTTTTAACACACACATACACACACACACACACACACACACTCCCTTTCTCTCATAATCCAATGAAGGCACATGGCAGGCAATTCAGAACAGTCCAAAAGGTGAAGCTTGCTGCCTGAAGATAAAGCAATGGCCTTCAATTAGATGTGCTTTAACATGAGCTAGGTCCATGGCAAATAAGGTTACCTATTGCTCTTCTTCACAAGGACTGTAAGTAAGATGCACCAGAGACATTTTGCTTCTGAATATATGTTGTGGGGAAAATACACCTGTCAGCATGTTTTTGAGATTTTCTACTGCTGCTGATAGGTGTTTGGTGAGGCACTGTAGAAACAGAATGATGGATTCACAGGCTTTCAGTATGATCTAACATTACTCTTTTTATTTTGTAGTTTCAATTTCGGACAGAACTTACTAATTATCAAAGTCCACATTTTCTACTGATCGATGATGCTAAAATAAAAAAACTACAGGTAGTTCTCGACTTAGGGTCACAACTGAACCCAAAATTTCTGTTGCTAAGCATGACAGTTGTTAAGGGAGTTTTGCCCCATTTTATGACTTTTGCCACAGTTGTTAAGTGAATCACTGCAGTTGTTAAGTGAATCATGTGGTTGTTAAGTGAATCTGCCTTCCCTCAGTGGCTTTGTTTGTCAGAATCTGGCGGGGAAGGTTACAAATGGTGATCACATGACCCTGGTACAGTGCAACTGTTATAAATATATGCCAGGGGCCAAGCATTCAAATTTTGATCACATGACCATGGGAATGTTGCAGTGGCTGCAGGTGTGAAAATGGGTCATAGGTGATGTTTTTCAGTGCTATTTTAACTTTGAATGGTCATTAAATGAATGGTTGTTAAGTCAAGGATTACCTGCAAATGCATTCATGCTCTCAAATGTTTAAAGGATAGATAATATTCATAAGAAGAAATATGAAGGCAACTAAACAAAGAGCACATGTGAAAGAGAAACTGAGAGAAACTGAATATAAACATTAAAATGTATAGATTTAATTGTACGAAGGCTGAGGGGAACGTATGTAGGAAGAAGCCTTCGCTCCAATATAAACTGTTTATAAATCGCAAGGGATGGCAGTTTACATGGCCTCAGACTGATGTTAACTGCTCCAAATGCCTGTGCATCCTGGCTCTCGGCCAATAGCCAACTGATTGTATGTAGCCAATATGTACACGTATGTTTACAATGGCATAAAGTTTTAATCCTGTGTGAAAGGAAGCTGTGCTTGATGAGCCAAGCGAAGCAGAAATGTCAAGCAAATATCACAATTGTCTGAAGTGACCCTGATACAAGGTTCATCGCAGAGCTATTTAATTTGGGACTTCAACATCCTTGTTTTTATTTACTCAAGTGGGTTAGGCCAGAGTGCTATAGGCCAATGTACACCTGTTGGTCAAGGCTGTGGTTTATCAGCACGCAAGCTTGTGTACACAATAGAGTCCAAATGTTTTGACAGAATTCATTCCGGCATTTTAAAAAAGCTGCATCCAGTAATAGTAAAACAGAAAGCAATCTGTGTAACTCTCTTCTACTATGGACCTAATGTAAAAGATCTTGCTCTAGTCTAGTATATCACCCCCACCCCCAACCTTTCCTTCTGAAGGAGACCAAGTCATTTACTGCATACTTGGGCAATCCAGACTAAATCTACAATTTACCTCTTTGTAACACTGTGCCAGTTGTTGTAGTGAATTCATGCTTATTCTGGGCCCTTCGTTCTATTCCTCTCTTATTACTTTTAGGTTATTTTCAGATCATATCTTGTTTCTCCAATTCTTACATCTGCCCGTTCTGCAATTATGCTTTTGTTTGCAGAGTCAGATATTCCAAACTGAAGCAGAGGCACAAAATTGTTTGTCATTAATCATAATATTCTTTCCCCCTTCCGTTTCTAATACTCTACAGACTTTTATCCCTTGATCATATGCAGCATATTGAAAAGATGTTCAATCCTGTAAAAATCAGAATATATGAACATGTAAAGAAGTCTTGGAACAATTTCCCATTTGAGGAAATTTAGGTCACATATATATTAGTAGATCAAAAGAAGACGGAATATTATTTAATTAGAGTGTTATCCACTATGCAGGGAGTGAGGTAAATATGAAATATTATCTAGACCATCTTTTATTATTTTGAAGAAAAATACATTTTCCAGCCCTGTGACATGTAGCTTAAAGAAATGATCTGGGGGTTTTTGTTTGCTTTTTTGTTTTAGAAAAAAAATATTTTTAAGAAAAAGGAAAGTATATGAACAATAGCTTGTTAATGTGTCATTAAAGACTCAGGAAGTCTTTGTAGACAGACTGGTTCAGTGATGGAAATTAATTTATCTGCCCTGCACTGAATCTCAGGCACATGCTGTTTGCAAGGAACTCTCAGAGCAGCCAGTGATTATAGTTGACCATTATTCACTTCCTAATTGCTGATCTTGGTCTGCTGCTGTTCCTTGCATTTTATTTCCTGCTGAAGGGTGCATACAAACTAGAGAATTGTAAAGTTCAAAGAAATCAACGGTAACTTAGGTCTAAGCTTGTGCATGACAAAAGAGCCTCCATACTTCACCATTAGGCTTGTGTAAATCGTGGAAGAGCAGAGAATACTAGCAGCACAATTAAATAGTAGCAGACATTGCTCCTGTGGTGCTCTCTCTCTCCCAGTTGTATCCCAAACAGCTTCTTGGTTAGCTGACTGAAAAGATGCTTGGAGAGAAGATAGTAGAAAAGCAGAAATGGACATGGCTGAGCACTAGCAAGAGTTCACATCTGAGCCTTTGGGGTAACATTAAGAGTGGCAGAACACTCATTCTTCCCTGTGCTTACTGCATCCACAAACTCCTATATAACAGTACCGGTATATGTCCAAGGCTCTTTGAGGGAAAGATGGATGCAACTAAGCAATTAGGCAGAGTCTGCTGTGGTGAGCAAGGATCTTATGTTGCAATATGGGCTTCTTCTGGTTTATGGACCTCAAAGGAAGTGGATGGTGGAGTTGTGTAATTTGAATTGTCTTATCTATGGATTAGAAGGCAGTCTTAAAACCAAATATTGTCTGACTTTTTTAGTGTCTTGGATTTTTTTTTTTAGAAAAATAAAATGGACTCCTTTCACAACAGAAGTCATTCAAACTTTTCTGTATTGTGACCTTGAAAATTATCTGCTCCTTTCTCTCGTCCATCAACAGACTCAATTTATTTCCCGATTCCAGCAATTGTCTTCAGTCCAGCCCCTTCCAATCCATGATCACTGTTCTCTACTGATCACGTGACTCAACATATGTTTCTAAAAAATTTGAAGAGAGTGTCGTTGGTGATTCTATATCAGGGGTGTCAAATTGCCGGACCGCGGGCCAGTTGCATCATGCAGAGGCTGCGCCCGCCCCAGCTCCGGCAATGCAAAAAAACCTGCAATACGTCACAACGTGACATGGCGAGTTTGACACCCGTGTTCTATATTGTCACCAGCATATGTTCTTAAAAATAAATATTTGTGCAGAAATTATTGCAAATGAAAAACCAATCTTTCTGATGCTGGAAAAACAAATTTCATATACAAGTAGGTCTAAGGTGTTTTTTTGGGGGGAGGGGGATTTGCAGTTTTCTTCTGTAATTTCTATTGAGGATGCCAAGAAAATTAAATAGGCTTCCTTTCCCCTCCATTTATATCCTTTCCAATTGTCTATGTCCTTTTTTCAACACACCTTCCTCCTCCTATATTGTCCATAACAACAACCCTATGATGTTAGTTGGACGGAAAGAGAGGGACTGGCCCAAAGTTACCCAGTTGTCTCTCGTGGCTAAGGTGGGACTAGAACTCACAGTCTCCCGGTTTCTAGCTGGGTGTCTTAACCACTAGACCAAGTTAGATAAACTTTGTTGGGATTTAGATGGCAGGAGTTTGCCCCTCTGGTTCTATCAGTCTTCTTGGTGGCATTTGATATCATGACTAGTGGTATTTTTCTGGATTGTTTTCTGAAATTTTGAGTATTCTGTTTTATGGTGATTCCAATTCTATCAGTGAGAGGTTTCCAATCAATGGTCATGGGGGAAAAGGCCTTGAGGCAATCAGTAGTTCCATATGGCATCTTAAAAGGACTAAAGGATTCCCCCACCCCCATCCAGTTACTCAATAAGTACAGCAAGCTGCTGGGAAAGGCCAACCATCAGTTCAGGATGAAGTATCATCAACATGTTGATGACACCCAGTTCTACATAATTGCCCTGAGCCAAAATCTGTAACTTCGTGTGTCCGGGAAGCTATGAGGAACTGAATGGGCTGAAGCAAGCTGAAATAAACCTGATGAAGTTGCAGTTGCTGTTTGTGGACAAGAATGGAGAACTCCTATAGCACTGGCCTCAGCAGTGCCTCAGGATGAGCTCATGTTGCCCCCCCAAAAAAGAGGTGATTCACGAGGTGAAAGACCTCCTAGATTCTTAGGTCCTGCTTATGCAGCAACTGGGAAACTGTGGAAAAGTGGCGGCGGGAGTGTGTGTGTGTCATCCAGATTCAGCCAGTCTCCAAGTTATAACTCAATCTGGACCAGTGTGCTCTGGTGATGGTAACTCATAACTGATCATCATCTAGTTGATCTACTGTTATCGGCTTTTTGAGGAGGACCAAACTTGAAAATCAAAGCTATAAATACTAAAGCTACTTTTATTATAGCATTATGGTACCATAATCTTGCAAGTCTGAATGTGCTTTCCCTTTTCCCTGCCATTATTCTAAAGACAACTAGGGGGGCAAGTCTCAAACATTTCTCAAATTACATTCCTGTTTTGGATTTAGATTCCTTGACCACTGTCTTGACTGCATTTCTTCCCCCTGTTCCTCAAGGTTATTCACACTGTCCACTACGTACTATAATAACACACTAATGTGGCTGCCTTTGGAAACAACTCAGAAACTTCAGCTGGTAAAAAATAAAGTGGCTACACTCTGGTGGAACAACCCTCTTAGTGTAAAATAACATTAATTTTAAAGTTGCGGAATTGATGTAATCTTGATCTGGGGGAAGGATAAGTGAATTATTAAAGATGGGGGGGGGGACTTCCAGAAGAAATTACACAGTCCCAAGAAAGGGGGTAGTGTTGTTCATTGTTCAGGGTCCAGTAGGACTGCGATACACTATAATTATTTCCAAATAAATATAAAAAATCTTCAGATACACGGAAATCAAATTTAAGTAGAGCAATATATCGTATTTATTTAAAATACAAATCTTTTTTATAGTGCTAACCTGAGAATTAAAATCCTGAAAAATGAAAACTTTTCTAAAAGTAACGCGCTGAAGGCTCAAGAACTTGTTCAAGCTGGAATGTTCCCAAGCTACAGTGAAGCTGCTTATAGTGCCTTGTGTGAAAGAATTTAATGTCCTTAAGCATATTTTATGTATAAATAATTATGAATTACGTTCGGCTTGAGGAAAAGCAAGAGTTACAAAAATCCTTGATGTAGTTTAATAACAATAATACCACTCTCAAACTATCATTTCCCCCGTGGCTTGAGGCTAAACATCAGTTTTTTATATATATAACTGATAAGAGAACAAACTATAATAGACCGAATAAAGCAAAGATTTAAATCCTATTATTTATTTATTTGACTTATGTGGCTGTTCATCTTGTAAATTTAACTCTGGAAGGATAAAAACATGTTAAAATAATATTAGCAAAGAATAAAAATTTACAATGGTCACCAGCGATAATCCCCAACAAAACAATTAACAAAACCTCTCAACAGGCCATCTAACCTTCTGATTCTCAAGTCCTGCAGCATATCCAGGTCTTCAACATTTTTACAACATGCCAACAGGTTTGGGGCCAAACTGATCTCCTGGACTATGGTATTCTAAATGGAAGGCCCTGCAACAGAGAAGGCACACTTCCAAGGTCCTGTAAGATGATTTTTTTTTTTAATTGAAGGAACCTGGAATATGCCCCATTTGTTGAACCTAGTGAGATGGGTAGAAATAATCAGGCAGAGGTGATCCCACAGATAACCCAGCCCCGTGCCATGAAGAGTTTTACAGGTAATGATTAGCATCTTGAATTGCACCCAGAAGCAAATTAGGAGCCAGTGAAGCCCATGAAACAGAGAGGCACCATAGACATGCCACAATGTCCTACACCACTGCATTCTGGACCAGCTACAACCTCTGGATGGTCTTACAACAGCAATCCTATACAGCGCATTATAGGAGGTATCTAAAATAAGAGTGACCATAGGCAGCAGTCTTGCTCTTGGTCCTCAATCCTTCTTGAAAAGCACCATTATATCTTTTGACTTAAAAAGAAGAGCACGAAAACACGTTAAGTTGACTATACTAAGAAAGAAAAAAAAATAAGAAAATAAGTTAGTACATGGATGGAGCTCATAAAATGTTTAGACCCACTAAATCCCTTCCTCTTCTGCTCCAATTGTAGTAAAACCTCGAAGAGGAATGGGCAGCAAAAAAAAATTATAAATAAATTGAATGAATGAATAAAATGAAATATCATTAAAATATTATTATGCTATAAGTAATTAGGAAGAATTTTTGTTTGGATGATGGTTTTGAAATAGTGCAAAAATTTGCCCGATAAACAAGATTCAGTTGTTGTACTAACTAGAATATTTTAAGAAGCAGTCCGATTCCCCATGAAATTCAAAGAAAATATGGTGGAGGGGGGCTTGTCTCTTTCAACTAGTACAACCTTCTTTGATTTCCAGTATAAAACATAAATCTTGGCATAGAGCCAGAAAATAGTATAGATATCATTCGATTCTTGAAAATAAAAGGCTGTTCTTGCCTGTCCTGTACAATTACTCTTAGTCATCACTGCCACACTTTGCATAGTAGAACACCATGTAATTTAAGAGCAACAGCTAAGAAGGACCTTAAACAGGGGTGTCCAACCTTGGCAACTTTAAGACTTCTGGACTTCAACTCCCAGACTTCCTCAGTCAGCCATGGGGAATTCCATGCTGGTTGGGGAATTCTGGGAGTTGAAGTCCACAAGTCTTAAAGTGGCCAAGGTTGGAAACCCCTGATCTAAAACATTTGAAGAGCTATATGCAACTTCCAGTGATAGGGTGTGCACTTTTGCTGATCCTGTTTTTCTGTTGAAGACAAACAATAAAAGACCTGGAGAATGTTAGAAAATGAAGTGAGAACCAAGGTTTATATTAACGTTCTCATGATTAAACAGTGATTAAATAGAACGGTTGACTCATTGTTTTTACAAGACTTGGGGCTGGCCACCCAGAAGTCTATCTAAATCTTGTTCTCAAAGCCAGAGATTTATCTTAACCATCAAATAAATGTCTATTGCAAATAATTGGGTTGTTTGAGGTGTTCGCCCACAGCTTGCTATAACCTGCCACCTGTTAAACCAGATAATTGTAAGAGGAGATTTGGACAAAAGGGGAATTCAAGATACCTCTCCCTCACTGCAAAGGAAAAATCTTACTCTAGAAGACCCACACAGAGAGACCTGAAATTAAAGCACCCGGATGCTGTGGCACAAGTTCCCTATAAAAATATAACAGTGGGATTATATAATATTCCAGGCATGAGGGGAAAAAATTGTTCTATCTGCAGAACCTATACAAAGGTATTATTAGTGGTATACTGATTATTCTGGTCACCAGGCTTCTTGAAACTGTTCTTCAATCTTTTATACAGAGAGTTCTCGACTTACAACCATTTATTAATTCACTGTTTAAAATTATGACAGCACTAATGACTGATCTTCGCATTTATGACCAGTCACATGGATCAAAATTCCCCGTGGTCACATGGATCAAAATTTGGGCACTTGGCAACCAGCTTTTATATTTACTAGGGTTGTGGTACCCCGGAATCATGAAATTGCCACTTGTAATCTTCCCAGGAGCCTTCTGGCAAGCTAAGTCAATCAAGGAAACTGGATTTGCTTATGATCACAACCAAAAAGGTCGTAAAATAAGGGACGATTCACTTAATGACTGCAGTGCTTAGTAATGGAAGTTCCGGTCTCAATTATAGTCATAAATCGAGTATTACCTGTATTCATTTCCTAGTAAATACAGTAGCAGAACAGCAACACAGCTGCAATTGGGTAATGAAGAGGTTTCACTTCACTGTAATTATCTGTAATGACAATCTGACTTTGTAGCGTATTTATTTATTTGATTATTTATATCCTGCCTTCTATTATTGTTACAAATAACTAAGGCGGTAAACATATTCCACACACCTTCTTACTCCTATTTATTCCTCAATAACAACCCTGTGAGGTGAATTGAGCTAAAAGAGATTGATTGGCCCAAAGTCATGCAGCTGGCTTTCATGGCTAAGGTGGCACTAGAACTCACCGTCTCCCACTTTCTTGCCTTGTACTTTAATCCTTAGACCAACTCGCTCTCAAAAAAGACTAGCAGCCAGGATTTGAATCCGGGTCTCCCACACCTGAGGCATTGCTCTAAGCTCTACACTACCTAATTGAAATTCCAGACAAATCCTTTTAAAGGCCAAGAATATCCTCCATGGTTACCTTTTGCTTCAAGGCCAAAATATCAACTGCAGTTACTGATGAAGGCTTATTTTTACATAACTCATGCAGACTGTGAGTGCTTGTCTGCGTCCATATATGTTTTTTAAGAAAGCCCAATCCTAGATTTGTGAAATGTCTTGTTATTTTTATTTTAAAGGACTTAGTAAAACATATAAAGGGCCATTTAGGGCAGGCGATGAGTCCTGGAGAAGAGCCAAAGGGCGAAGGCCAAAGGGAATCCAAGGATGAAGCACTAGTGGTGGTTGGTAGCACAAGCCATCCATTCAGTTATGATGCACAAAGAGACAAAAGCAGCAATGGGGCGAGGAAAAAAGGCAGCTTTACATCTTGCTTTGCTGGCAAATGGCCAGAAAGCAAAAACAAAAAACAAAAACCCACAAGCGGAAAAGAAAAAGAAAAAGACCTCTAGGCTGGCTGGTTGATTTGTTTTCGTTAGTTTGCAATTCCTCCTGGGAATCACTTGCCGTGAGTCTGTGTGTACGCACATGCATGGGTGTGCAACTACAGGCTTCTTGAACAACCACCCTCATACGTGCAATCTCTTGAGAGGCGTCAGCACCACTGATGTTCAGACCACAGGAAGCATAACAAACAGGCAGGGAGAAACTGAACATTTACATTTGAAACAAGACTGTACATTTTTTTTACCTGTGGTAGTCAGGATGCTTGGATTCCTTTCTAAGAGACCTTCGTTTCTATTAAAAGCCCATGTAACTCTTCTTTACTCTCCTTTACTTCACTACACTCTTCTAATTTCTAATTTTCCCTCTCCTGTCCCTTCGCTGAAAACATTGACACAAAGGAAATACTGCACCGCTGATTTAGCAATGTTTCCTTAACAACTCTTAGAACGACAACTCTTAGCATTTCCAGACAACATAGTTAGGCCTGTGATAGATGGGATGCAAACATCTGGATGGCTACTAGACACTCTACAGCAGGGGTATCCAACCATGGCAACTTTAAGATTTATGGGCTTCAACTCTCATGCTGGCTGGGGAATTCTAGGAGCTGAAGTCCACAAGTCTTAAAGTTGCCAATGTTCAGAGGGAGGACTGCCTATATCAGCTGCTCAGAGACCGGTTCCGTGGAAAGAGGTTTTCCGTGGACCGGAGGGGGCGTGGTTTTGCGTGCTACCTGCATCCCGCGGATGGGGCTTCGCTTGTTTGCATGGCCCAGTTGCTGGCATGCCACGGACTGACACCAGTCTACGGACCGGGGGTTGGGGACCCCTGGCGTATATAGTAACCCTCAGTGTAGCTTTATTTGTGACTGCACATTCACTGTTGAGCATTAAAGTAGGGAAGGGTTAATACTGTAAGATATTCTAATATGAAAGAGGGAGTGTTTCTGTTTTTCTATCAGTACCAGTAGCTATTAAAGGCCGGAAACTATATTTCTATACCAAGTACTGGTTTTCACAGGAGATACCATTAAAGCCTGACTCTTCAAACAGCTATAGAAGTATCCAGCATGATTTGATTTATTTTGCACAAAGAATTAAGAAAAAAAAGAGAGAAAGAGAAAAACAAGTGTTCCTTCGGAGCTAAATAGTTATAATAAGATTTCCTGAAGATAGAAGCTGGCATTTAATACCGCATACAAACTTATCTGCATTGATTTAAAAAAAAAAAAAAAAAAGCTAGGGCAAAATGTTCTTCTATGTTCTGCACCCTGTTCCAAGGAAGCGACTTTTGCTTAAGATGCTCTTTTTCTTCATTCAAGTGCTTTGCCGATAGAGTTTTTATGATCCTTCCTAATTGGCAGGAGGAGGCATTGATAGAGGGAGTGGAAAGGGCACAGCGAGGCAGAGATGGAGGGGAAGCAGTAGGATTTCACAAAATTAAGTAGGCAATTCTTCACTTTGAAAGCTAAAGTTGCCTCGGAAACACTGCTGATTCCATGGTCATCTAATTTTTGCTCCTTTTGTCCCAGGGGGCCATGCTTTAGAGAGGCATTTATTTACAAGCCTTTCCAGTGGGCTTCAGTTATCGGCCAATAATACTGTGGACACACACTTCTAATGGCCTCTATTTTGAAACCGAGTCTAATCTAATGGCACAGCGCCCAAACTCCTTTTTTCCAGCACAGCCATTAAAGGATGTAGGTTATTGCTGTTGTCACCATTGATATTTGTCATTGTAATGTAATTAGGGCTCTAAAATGATGCATTACAGCCCTTGGCAGAACTTCTATTAAAATCTTTTCTTCTGCTCACTGAACTGCGACCTGCTTTCTGATGAACAACAGACAGACAGCTTTAGGGCGAGGAGCAGATTCATCAAAGTTGTATTTTCAGCAATGGAAATGGAATGGGGGTGGGTGTGTTGGGGGGGGGATATAAAGACAATATCCTCTCTGAAGAAAAGGAAGAGGTTGGCAAGGGTAGAGGGGAAGAAGCTGCCTAGCCCATTTGAATTTCATCTGACCACTTGAAATTCTGATTGCATCTGATGAATCTTGTTTAGACAATATATTGCCAGCCTGAGAATCACATGGTTAATCAGAGTTCTAATCTGCTATCCATCAGCCTATGCCAGCCATGTAACTTCCAATCAAATTTATAGGTTATGTGGGTCACACACATCTCTGAACAACTAAATGCACAGATCTCCCATTTAGAAGCAGGCAGATTCTCAAAGGCTGATGTGAGGGCCACTGGATGCAAGCAGACTATTCAGTGCTTTATGAAAGCTTCTGATAAACAGCTGCTAAATTATGGCCTGTGGACATGGCACAATGTTCTGAAAGCGCATTAATGGCCCAATAAAAGGGTGATTGTTCATGCCAAACCCTAAAAAGGATAGCCGGGCTTGCCATACATTGTCAGAAACATTAACAAATACTGACATGTCTGTGACTTCTTTCTCTTAACAGTTAAAAGCATTTCCCAGGCGTTAAAACACTCTGGTGATGACCAGAGAAAGCAAACAGTTTCATTTTCTTAAAGTACTATTTACTGACAATCAAATGATGGTGCTTTTTAAAAAGTATCTTTTCACAAAATCACTTTTGAAAAGCAGCATTAGCATACCCATGATGCTATTTTTTTAAAGTTTTCTAGAATGATCTATGTATTTTTGTATGTTTGTGTGTGTGTGTGTATCTTGATTAAAAGTTTCCCTTGTCCAGTCATGTCCAATTCTAGGGGATGGTGTTCACATCTGTTTCTTAGTCAAGGGAGCCAGCGTTGTCCAAAGACACTATTATGGTCATGTGGCCAGCATGACTATACACCAAGGCTCACGCTGTTACCTTCCCATCAAAGTGGTACCTATTTATCTACTTGCATTTACATGCTTTCAAACAGCTAGGTTGGCAATGAGCTGGAGCAAGTAATGGAAGCTCATTCTGTTGTGCGGTGCTCGGGTCTTGAACCCAGGCGTTCAGCTTTCCAGCTGACACAGCTCAGAATCTTTAACTGCTGAGCCATCGCCCTCTGTATCTTGATTCCATGCAAGTAAATACACTACTTTTATTCATATTACATATATTTTTCTCACAAGAATCCAGAGTGAGGGGATTTGGTTCCACCCACCATTACAAAGTAATCCTCTTTAGCCTCATAATCACCTTTTTGAATATTCCTTTATGTGCTGAGGTTTATGGTTCTTTTTTTTTCTACTTTTTGAGTCAGACTGGACTCCTGGGAACTATATGGCAAGTCCATGCAACATTTTTGGAAATGGTTTCCTGCTGTCTTCTTCCTACATTTCCTGTGGCCTGAGAGTAACCCAAAGTCACGTAGGTTTGTACCTAAGGCAGAACTAGAACTCAGGCGTCCCTATTCTTAGTCCAGTGCTTTAACCACTACATCAAACTGCCTGTCACTGCATTTATATTCCACTTTTTTTCTCCCTCTGAAAGCTAAAGATAGTGAACTAGCAATTATATTATCTATCCTCAGAATAACTACTTGTTTGGGAGCCTAGGTTCTTTCCCCGGACTATATTCAGGGATGGCTGAGGCAAGAATAGATGCTTACATATTAAGTAACACTCAGAGAGTTCTTCTGAACACACTTATTCACAGGAAGTGGCTTTGCCTTTAATCCCTTATCTTAGGCCAGGGGAATGTTGGCTGGGGAATTCTGGGAATTGAAGTCCACAAGTCTTAAAGTTGTCAAGTTTAAAGAGACCCCTGCCTTAGTCTATATAGCCACCTGCAAGATATGCTGCTCCAGGATTGGCTCTGAACCCCAATTATTCCATTATGTTGTCTCTTTTTGGCAGCTGAGCCATTTGATTTCCTGCTCAGCTGAGGTGCACTTGAAAGTTCTGCTAAACTGGTGGTTTATTTGTGATGAGATGGCGTGATTCTGTCATAGTTGAGGCTGAACTGTTTCCCCGAGTTGCACAGAGGCCGTCTTCACCCCACCTCCTAGGCTTCAAATACTGGCTGCAGCTGCTCTTTTGAGAGGGAAGGTGGTGGATGGGTTTTCAGCCCATCCCAACAGGATCCGCTGTGGGGCTCTTTTTGCAGACAGTCAGACAAATGAATGCAACACGAAGAAGGGAGGGTGCAAGTAATTTATTTCTCCCCTTTAGCATAGAGATGTTGTTGATAATGCTGTCGCTACAGGACCTGCAGCAACTGGAGAGGGGACAATGAGTTCCTTTTTTTTTTCCCTCCTTTGTTCCCAGCACTGTGAGCTTGACAGACTTAAGGACATGGACCTGCACTAAGACTTCACATCTCTTTCCCCACCCGCCCCTCCAAGCCCACTTCCTTCTGTGAAATCTCAGAAGGTTAGTTGACAGTCACATTACTCAACATGAAACTATTGTTTCAAAAAAATTAGATTTAGCTAAGACACCACATTATTGCAGGAGTTGAGCCAAACAGCTTCCCAAATCAAAACACATCTCAAAATTCACCAACAGATTGGGCTGGTTTCAATATTTATTTTTACTTGTTTGTTTGTATCCCACCTTTACTATTTTTACAAATAGCTCAAAGGAGGCAACCATATCCAACAAAACCTTTTCCTTCTATTATCCCCACAAAAAACAACCCTGTGAGGTGGGCTGGACTGAGAGAAAGTGTCTTGTCCAAGGTCATTCTGCCAGCTTTCATGATTAAGGCAGGACTAGAACTCATGGTCTCCTGCTTTCTAGCCTGGTGTCTTAAGCACTAGACCAAACTGGATCTATCAATGTTTATATTAATGTTCGGTTAAACTATTACAAAAAAATCCCTAAAGTATCTTATAAAGTTTGATTAGAATATAATTGTTTACAGTACCATATAGTATCAGCTACATGACCAGGCAGAAGGTTTTTGGAAGCAGTAATACATCTCTGGAAACCATCTGCATGTAGTGTATTTCTCTTTGTTCCTATGATCTTGAGCTTTTGTTTCCCTAACTATTTGGGCAATTTTACCAAACCCCAATTATATTGGCTTACACAGACTTGAACCTAAGCGACTTATCCTCCCAAAGTATTGGTATTAGAGCTCTTTCTTCAAATATGCACAGTTGGTAAATTAGCTAAGCACCCTGGTGGGTCTGAATATGGGGATTATATTCCAAGTAAATGTGTCAGAATAATTGTCTTCCAAACAGTTTCCTGATGCCCTCCAGATGTTAACTGAGAATATTGGGAGTTGCAGATCTAACAATTTTGGAAGACAGCAGGCTAGGAAACTGGCATTTTTAAACAGTTTTTCTTTGGCACTGTCTTTCCTGCTGTCCTTTATTAATAAAAATGTGGTCTATTTTATAAGTAAAATTGAAAGCAAGTTTTAATTGCTTTTGAATTTCTAGATATGCTGATTAACATACAGACTTGAGCCATCAATGAAAAAACGTGCTAGAACTCAAGGAAACCTTTCCTTTTAGTCCCGTTATTTTTGTTGTTGTTGTTGTTGTTTTAAAAATTTGTTATACAACAAATCACTGCTAGTTAAATAGAAAAGCATGCCTCCTATAAATATATGTATATTTATAGCTGTATGCACATCCAAAGCCAGATAAAAATAACCATGTTAGTAATATGAAATTCAGAGTTATAAAATGATTTTAGAATATGCAAAGCTTTAAACAAATATTATGCATATGCCCAGGTGGACTGTAGTTTGAAGAACTGATCTCCCTGTACAAGATTGCTGTTATGGTTTGTGTTTTCAATTCGAGGCTTTTTTATGTGATCTCAATTTGAATTTGCAGTATACAATTCTGTCAGTGGCCAGATTCTATTCAAAGCATTTAAACCTACATCATACAGCACAGGGAATTATGAAAGCAAATGCTTTTGACTGAAACTGAGCAGCCCAATATATCACAACACTTAGAGCAGCCAAATGATCTCAGATAACTAATGATAAGGTTAGACAATCAACAAGTCACTATGTTGCTTGTAAGTTGCTCTGCATGTCTAACTTGCTGGTGTGTTAAGTATAATTACCAAAGTATTATATCCCTTAGTCTACAGGTGTTATCCAACTGCAATTCAGAAAGAAGTAATCTACCGAAGATATAATCCTCCAGTTATTCAGAAGAAAAAGATACAGCTGAAAAAAAAAATAGAACATGCCCATAATCCATTCATTTAAAGACAGACCACACAAACGCTTTCTTACACTTATGGCTTTAAGGGAAAAATATGCAATAAATTAAAGAAAATACCACGTAATAATATCTCAGTAAAGCCATCTTTGTAGACTGCTAAATATATACCTCTGGAAATATACACTAATTAGATTTTATTACAAGAAGAATTGGCAAATGCATATAATACTTGCTCTTATGCCCCCTGACCAGACTTGATATAGTTAAATATGCCCAACACTGTTCATCTTGACCAAGGCAAAGACAAGAATCTCCAACGTCTTACAATTTTTTGAAGCCATTTTGTGGATGAGGTGCTTTTAGCTATCTTTCAAACAGATCAGAAGAAAATGAATCTTCTAACTCTTTACAGTAGAGATGACGGGGTTTCATGCTCAGGCTCTCTCTGTCCATTATACTCAATATCCACAATACCTGCTAATCAGAGCTAATTGCTGAGCCTAAAACTGAACATATATTGAATTTATACAGAAGAAAGCCCATTTCCAATCATGGATCCAATGGTACTTCCAAAAATCTCATGAGTGATTAGTATATATAAACACATACACCGATAAACATAGCATTTTTCAAACGTTATTGGTGTTGAACTCGGTGAGAGCCAACCATAATTTGTCTTGTAATAAAAGACTGGCAAAAGAAATGAACAAAGGGTAGGAGAGAGAAGCCATTTACTAATCGTACCCACCAGTTGCAGCCCTACTAGTAGGCCAAACCAAATAAATAAATTCCAAAAGACTAGAACTATATTTCCTTGAGGTTGGCTCATAATAATATAATCCTGCAAGCCTGATAGTGCTGAACCTCTCCTCTTCTGATACCCTAATGAATCGGATCTGTCTACCTGAGGCACTTTCAAATATTACCTTGTTTCTCAAGGCTTAAAGAATGTTCTACTTAGATAACAGTACTTGCTTTTTTTCTCACGATGTCATCATCCTTACTCTTTGCAACCCATACAAACTCAGCCCCCTCTTAACACTTCCCTCCAGTCTGGCTGGAGATGCCACCCCATATCATCCATTGAAACAAAAGGGTTTTTTGGGAGTAAGAGAAATTGTAGGGTGTGAGAAATTTAATTTCACTTTCCAAATATCAACTAAGGTCTAAATCTAGACTGGGTTTTTTTTCCATTTAAGGCTCATAATATACAGTGAAAATAATACACAGTTTGGATTGAAAGGGAGAAAATTACACTGAAAGACACAAAATCAAGATATGAAGAGATGGAGAACTACGGCACAATTAGCCACAGGGAATCACAAGAACTGTTAAGTGTGTGTGTGTGTGTGTGTGTGTGTGTGTTTACATAGTTATTGATGTAAAATATATTAAACTGCACTTCATTTCAAAGTCTTCAGCATTTGAATCATGAGATTTGGGTGTTTTTTCCCCCAAGGAGACAAGGTGGAGAGAATCAACAACTTGTAAGCCTGTGTAATCATTTTAGCAAAGTTTGTTCATTCAGCCACTGTTCTATCTTCTTGTACCCTCAAGATGCACCCAGAACCATCTTGAAAAAAATTCTGCCCAAGAATCAGGTACCTGTGTAAGACCACCCAGCGGAAGTTCACAGACAAAAGTGATTCGAACAAACTTCCCATTTTCAAACACACAACCCATTCCCCATAGCTACTAAAGAATTCTAAGTCTCTTGAGGCAGAAGATGAGAGATTCCTTTAGTCGTTCGCTCAGGGCAAGTAGAGATATTCAGAGAACTGGGTGACAAAGAACGTGCAAATCCTATCATGTTTCCAGCTATCACTACAGAACAGGATAGAGTGACATCTTTGCAGTAGCTATCCTTGCAGAGGAAACATGTGAATCCCACTTTTACAAGTTACACCAAACAAAATCTCAAATAAGTTCTCCCCAAACGCCTTTTCATACAAAGGTCAGGCCTAAAAACCTTTGTTTTTTTTTTCTATTTGTTCCTCCTCCAAATCCTATTTAAATAAGGGTTGTAATATTTCTGATCCCACGATATTGTGTGTCCCACATCCAGGGCCTTCACAACAGCTTTCGGAATTTTTCCAGAAGAATTATGATTTGTAATGGGACCGGGGGGATTATCAATTACTTGGGAAGTAATATTAGCCATATTTAATAACATGTAAATGAAATAAAATATTGCTTATCCTGGACCCATTCATTTCTTGGTGAACAGGCCCTATCATGCCACTGAAAATTGATAATCTGGTAATATAAGCAATATAAAAATACTGTTAATAAATAAATAAGATCTTCAGTCTGGAAACAGATGACTTAGCTCTATAATAACTCATTCCCTTTATTATTAAAAAAATGAATAGGAAAAAATTACAAGTACTTTTGACTGTAAAATAGATGGGGGTATGTGAAGGAAGAAAAAAAATAACACTGGTCAGATTTGTGAAAGCTAACCATAAGTCATCCGGTGACAAGACATACCCAGAGAAAACCACATCTTTGCTTCCTTAATGTTCTTTTTTAAAAAAAATATCTTTGTGGTTTTGCTGCCACTGAGCAAAACTGAAGCCTTCTGTAGGCCTGTGAGTCCTGCAATTTCCATACGCTTGATTGGCAACATTGCAACTTTTTGAACTTCCTCCCAGATTAACATTGTTACCCAATTTTGTATGCTGCTAATGGGAGACAGCAAACCTATGTGGTGCTGTAGTGTAGTGGATGAAAGTGTAAAGGGATTCAAAGCAGTTACTCTCAATATAAGCATTTCATCTAGATCTGTAGAATATCACCTAATTTGAACAAATGAATAATTACAGAATACTTAATGCTTTGGACTCAGCACATCTTTACTTTAATATTATTATAGATTTATATCCTAATATAACAGCCAATTTGATGTAGTGGTTAAAGGCACTATGTTAGAACCAGGAGACCCCGAGAAGAGACATCTTAAGGACTGTTAACGCTCAACGAAGAACAAACTTGACGAAACATGGGTTAGAGCTACTATTAAGGCCTACCTTGTGGCAGTAAGGGCAGCAAAGTGTCAGTACTTCTCTGCCCGGATTGCACCCACAGACTGCTGTCCTGCAAACCTGTTTTGGGTTACATGAGTCCTCTTGGGTAAGAGGGGTGCAGAAATCTTCTTACAGGGATATAGAAAGGGATTTGTCCAACATCTGTTGGATAAAGTCATTTGGATTCTTTCCCAGTTGAATGCTGATTTTGTCACAGGGCTAGAGGAGGTATTTAGAAAAGAGTCTTGCCTGGTTAACTGGGAACAATTTGAACCTGTTGGACCTGAGGAAATAGACAGGGACTCAGGACTGTGAGCACAGTCCCCTTCTGGCTTGTCAAAATGACCTGGATTGTGTCATGCAAGTGGGCTTTGGAGATGATTAGAGATGTACAATTGAGTATCTTCTACAGTATCTTCCCTGTGTGACAATAATAATAATAATAATAATAATAATAATAATAATAATAATAATAATAATAATAATAATAATAATAATAATAATAATAATAATAATAAGAAGAAGAAGAAGAAGAAGAAGAAGAAGAAGAAGAAGAAGAAGAAGAAGAAGAAGAAGAAGAAGAAGAAGAAGAAGAAGAAGAAGAAGAAGAAGAAGAAGAAGAAGAAGAAGAAGAAGAAGAAGAAGAAGAAGAAGAAGAAGAAGAAGAAGAAGAAGAAGAAGAAGAAGAAGAAGAAGAAGTAGTAGTAGTAGTAGTAGTAGTAGTAGTAGTAGTAGTAGTTGTAAGGGACCTTGGAGGTCTTCCAGTCCAACCCCCTGCTCAGGCAGGAAATCCTATACCATTTCAGACAAATGGTTGTCCAGTCTCTTCTTAAAAACTTCCAGTGTTGGAGCATTCACCGCTTCTGGAGGCAGGTTGTTCCACTGATTAATTGTTCTAACTGTCAGGAAATTTTTCCTTAGTTCTAGGTTGCTTCTCTCTTTGATTAGTTTCCATCCATTGCTTCTTGTCCTGCCTTCAGGTCCTTTGGAGAATAGCTTGACTCCCTCTTCTTTGTGGCAACCCCTGAGATATTGGAACACTGCTATCATGTCCTTCTCTTCATTAAACTAGACATACCCAATTCCAGCAACCGTTCCTTGTATGTTTTAGCCTCCAGTCCCCTAATCATCTTTGTTGCTCTTCTTTGCTTCTTTGCTTCTCAAAAAAACTGCAGTTCTCTCCCTCCTCAAGGAGCCATGACTAGACCCAATTATATGAACAATTTTTGTCCAGTATCTAATCTCCAATCTCCCCTTTTGGGGGAAGATGGTAGAGAAGATGATAGTTCAGCTTCAGAGGATCTTGGAGGAAGCAGATTATCTGAATCCTTTTCAGTCAGAATTCAGATCCAGCTACGGGACAGAACAGCATTGGCTGCACTTATGGATGACCTCTGGCATGGGAGGATGGGGTTAGTGCATCCATCCTTGCACTACTTCAGAGGTCCCCAACCACCTGGCCGGGCAGTGGCTTATTTACCACAGGCTGACACACATGCGAACACGTTGCTCAAATCACGTGAGCGGTGGGCCAGTGCACACATGCATGTGCACCTCCACTTGTGTGAGCAGTGGCCCAGTGCGCACACACAGCTCAACTTGCAATCAAGCTGTGTGTGCATGCATGTGCACACTGGCCTACCGCTCACATGAATTGACCTATGCGTGCACACCGGCCTGCCGGCCCACCGCTCACACAGTCCAGTTCCCTTCCCCCCCCAGCCTGGCTGCCAAGCTACAAAGGTTGAGGACCGCTGCTCTAAGTGACCTCTCAGTGGCTTTAGTTACCATTGACCATAATATCCTTCTGCATGAACTCAGATGGGCAGCATAGCATTATGCTGGTTCACTGCCTTCCTTTAGGGTTGAATCCAGTCAGTGATGATAGGGAAGGAGAGGTCCTACCCTCAGCCCCTACTATGTGGGGTGCCATAGGATTCCGTGCTTTCTCCTCTCCTTTTTAACATCTACCTGAGACCACTGTGTGAGCTCATCCATTGCCACAGGGTGAGGTATCATTGATATGCTGATGTTACTCAATTATACATCTCTACCCCTGGCAAATTAAGCAATGACATGATCAACTTATCCTGATGCCTGGAGGAGAACAACAAGCCTCAGCTAAACACTGGCAAGACTGAGTGGCTTTGGGTTTTTAGGGCTGGTAAAGAGTGACTGACCGAGAGTCACCCTGCTAGTTTCATGTCTAATACAAGACCATTTTCTAACCTGATGCTTTAATCACTACATCAAACTGGCTCTTAACAGTTTCTAGACATATACATAATTAATCAGTTATTTAAAAGGCATACGATTAAGTTTGCAACTTTAGAAATTGACCATAATAAATCTTCCTAAAATACATAATGTAAAGATATATCCTTTCACTTGTAAACTGCATTTGAGGGAGGGAGGGAGGGAGGGAGGGAGGAAGGAAGGAAGGAAGGAAGGAAGGAAGGAAGGAAGGAAGGAAGGAAGGAAGGAAGGAAGGAAGGAAGGAAGGAAGGAAGGAAGGAAAGGAATCTCAGCTTCTTCTCTCAAACACAGTTGTCTTTGTGTGTGTCTGGCACATGCTTTCTTTTAACCTCCTACCCTCTTTCAAGAACTGGAGACAGTGCTTATTGCTGTGGTGGATTCTCTCCCCTTTCCATCTAGTTGTCTTACATGCTAATACATTGCCATCTTTCAAAGAAAGTACTGTGAAATGGGAAGGCTGTCATACAGAGTGAATGGTACTGCAGGGAAATCAGAGACGTGTAGAGAAAACTAATTAAGTAATTTCTTCCCATTGTTCCTTTTCTCTGCAAGGTTTCCTCAGACTAAGGTTTTAATGTAGACTTTGATTGACTTGTGCCTGATGTGCATGATACCTTTTGTGCCAGGATAACTACATTGGCCAGTTTGCCAAAACAGCCCATAATAGGAGAGGAAAGGAAAAAAACAGAATTCCTCCTGCATCCATGCGGGCACAAGTCCATTCTATCCTCAGATTCTCATTAACATAGAATTAGTCAAAGGGAAACACAGTTTACAGCAAAGTAAAGTAAACAGAAGAGATTCTAGCAATTATTTCATATTGTTCATGAAAGAAGGACAAGGGAAAGTTTGGACATCCTCTGAATTAGGGATGGCAAAATTCTCAGTAGGGAATTCTGGAAGTTGAAGTCCACAAACTCTTACATTTGCGGAAGTTGGAGAGTCTTGATCTAAATGCTTCCCTGAGAAGCATATGGAGAAGTCCAGTGTCAGACATTTCTGATCAACTGATTCCAGGATTCGTTAAAATAACTCCTAGAATTTCCAGTCAATATGGTTAGGTCTATGATATATGGGAGGCAACCATCTGGATTAGCTACTGTGCACTCTAGAGCACGGATGTCAAACTCGCCGCGTCACATGACATGTCACGACATATCGTGACTTTTTTTGCATTGCCGGAGCTGGGTTGTGCGTGGTCTCCGTTTGACACCCCTGCTCTAGAGCAAGTGGGTCCAGCATTGGCAACTTTAAGACTGTGGACATGGCTGGCTGGGGAATTCTGGGAGTTGAAGTCTACAAGTCTTAAAGTTGCCACGGTTGGAGACCCCTTCTTTAAACAGTATCTTTCCTTCTTCCAATGCCCTCCATTCTGATCACTCTTACTCTTCTCCACTCTATCTTTTCCTTTTGCATATGTTTACAACTCTTTCTCTCTTTCCCTTTCTTTATTCTAATCAGGAATATATATCACTGAAGCATAAAAGCAGTGAAGAATGACTGCATAGTGTTTCCCAAACAAGTAGCCCATCATTTCTGATTCCCCTGGTCCTCATCCAACATGGTCAATGCCCAAGAGAACTGAAATTTAACACATCTGTGAAGAGAGCAAATTGGAGAAAGCAGGAATACAGCATTCCCAAGAACACTTACTGTCAGGCGCAAAGGATCAGGACCGTACATCAAAAGTTGCAATTCAAAAATGATTTATTGACAAGAATCTAGTCAACTAAAGTTCAATACTAAATTGGTACCAGATACTGTAAGAGTCAACGGAATTCAAGAGGGGTTGGACTTGAACTCTTTATGGCAACGTAATGTTTCCAAATTGATGACATGCTTAACTCTGCCCCCAGCTCTGCCTGATCTTCTCCTATGCTTACATTGTACTGTAAGTAGTCAGATTTCTTCAATTTTCTAAAAGCAGTTTTGCCTGCCGAAAGCTGGGATGCAGTTCCTCCAAAGATCTCCAAATGTTGTCACTGAATTTTTTATATTGTAGAGAGAAAAAAAGCATACTCTGGGGCAATAATGATGATGTTATTATAGTTACATGAATTAAGTGCCATTAGACTAAAGTTTGAATTATGTTAAATATAATGTAGCTTTTGTCCTGCCTCACTTATTAGTTGAGAGCATGGCATGCCACTCAAAGCATGTTCCTCAGTTCAACTCATTTAGACTAGGGTTGTCGGTTGGGTGATCCCCTTGTCTAATTATCAACCACTTTCTAATTCTAGTCCTCCCATCAAGTGCTCTCCAAATCAGTTCCCTATCTGCATATTGGGCGATGTAGAAAATCTTGCAACCAGTGTTCACAGTCTGTGAGAGCAACATTTGAAGGTGGACCAAAAAAACCACTTTTTAACAAAATGTATATAATTCATCCCAATCCTCACACATTCTAGCCAGTGAACAACAAAGGTAAAATTTGCAAATCAATGTGCTAATTTAAAACCTATTCTAGCTATGGCTTTTAGCTGCTGCCTCAGCAGAGATCAGGTGTTCAGAAGGATACTTTGGGATGGGGGGGCGACATAAGTCAAGAATGGCCATTGGGATGAATGATATTGGGTTCTCATCTTTTTTTTCCCTTGTAAATAAGTGTTCTGTCTTGGTGGAATTTAATATGAGCTTATCTTCCCAATCTAGATCATTCCAGCCTTCAGAACTTCCAGGACCTCCAGTTTAACTTGCTGTAGCTATATAACTGGGTTTCATCTGCAGACTGAGGTCTTTTCATCTGAATGGAAAGATGGCCACTTCCAGCAATTTCACAGTGCAAGAACTAAGTTATACAGAAACTATAATATTTAACAAAGCTTTGATCTCTTATCACAGTATTTACATTTATGTATTTCGATATAAATGATAGCTTCTTTAGATCACAGCATATTTGTATGTAAATTCATGGGAACAGTCTGCTGCAGAGACTCACGTATTGCAGACAAGTTCCACGCATGCTATTTTAATTGTAGGGATAAAGCAAACAGTGCTTTTCACTCAAGAGAGTCATAATATTCATTTACTTGAACAAAAACTCTAATTTATCAAAGATCTCTGCCAATGTTTGTTTCAAAGATCTTGTTTTAAGCTTGAATGATATCACTTAGCACTCCTACTTTTCACATCAGCCTAGACTCCCCCATCCTTGTTACTTCAATGATAGGTTATTTTTATCTTTTCATTCACAACCATCAAAGCTTCAATATTCTTCCTGAATCACATTCTCTGTTCTTGCCAAGCCATTCCCTCAAGTGCTTTTCTCCACACTTACTAAATCCAGTTGCAATTTCTATGTTTTTTGAACCATAACACAATAAAAACAAGCATGCTTCACTGCTGCATTCTCTGGTGTTTTGCTGGTCTACCGAAGGAGTTCCTCAAAGGATTAATGCATTCAGTGGGGACAATAACTAGGAGCTGGAATTCTACTATGCATGCTAAATCTCTTTTCTGTTGTCAGCTGGAAAACAAGACAGCCTAAAAAGACAAAGGGTGACATCCAACACAGTCTGGGGTAGACAAGAGACTTCTTTTTTTTTCCCCTCCTCTGGAGCAGAGCTCAAAGTGGCAGGAGGAATCCATTTTCCTCATAAATGATATGCCATCAATGGATAGGCACAGATAAATCTCACCTGAAACCCCAAAGTGCTATTCAAAAGAAAGATTTGTTTACAAGTAGCATACCCAATGCATTTTAATGTGCTGTGTGCATTTGGATAAAAGGAGAAGCACATTCCATTCAGCATTAAAACAAGTTTAAGGCCACATAAGATGTTTTCTCTCATGGCTGGCGAAAGCTATAGCTGCAATGCATATTTCAGTTTAATAACTATGAATGAGATTTTTGCCTGCACATTTAAACTCCTTGTCCCTTTGCCTGAACAAAATGCAAAAGTCTCCAGTCAGCCACTATTTCCTATTTCTTCTGAGTCAGAAAAGCAGGATTTCCTACTTTGGAAGAAATTAATCAGATAGAATTCCATATTAGAGGAACAAGAGTCAATCTATGTAATAAGAGAAAATTTTCTGAATGAAGCTGTAGAGTTTGCCTGGAGCTGAGAATCTTTGGTTTGGTTTGGTTTTATTTGCTTTTAAATTTTGGACAGAGCATGGTTTTAAGGGAAATACTAGATTTTATATACTTTTAGCTAGGGTTCCCTAAGCTGCTGTATTCTCAAAGTCTTAATATTAACCAACCTGATGATTAAAAGCACAACACATCGACAGTGTTAATTTCAATCTTATAAGGCAGTGAACTCCTGACCAAAAGAAGTACCATTTATAGCTGTGAGAGACTCAGCAAGTGCACCACTTATTCAATATTTATATTCTGCGCCAGGACACGGGAGTAATCAGTACTGTGCAAGACTTAAGAAAAACTACACATGCTGGACGTCTACCCACCCCACTGTGAAGGAAAGGGCACCCAGAAGGTAAATTCATCAATCTGAACAACTCACAAGCCTCCAGGTAGGGTTGCCAAACTTCTATAGCCCGTTTTATCAGTGTACAGCACGCGCGCACACGCACACACACAAACACAAACAGGTCCAGTAGCCTTGGCTGAATCTTTCCTTTTCTCAATAGATAGCCATTGTGGTTCACAATGCATTCCCCAACTTCATTTCTATCTTCAGTACAGAGCTTCAGTCTAGAGCTAGTGAATTGCTCAAATATTTACTACTATTATTATCTCTCTCCCTCCCTCACTCCCTGCCCTGTGTGTTTGTGTGTGTGTGTGTGTGTGTATGTGTACTGTATATCCCTTGCCCTCTCCCCTGCTTTCTATTCCACAATCCCTCTACAAGAGTGTGACTGATACTGCCTCCAAGTCGCAAACTACTTTTATTAAGCTTTGGTAGAGGACATATGCTAGTCTTGTTGCACTGAGCTTGGTAGTTTTAGAGCAGAAACATAGAAAGAGCAAGGTAAATCCAGTTTTCTTCCCTGTACTTTTCTCAAATAGTCTTGACATCTCTCGCTTAGAATGCAAGTAAACAGAGATAATGAATTAAGAGTTATGCCTGATGGTACAAAGGGATTCTAGTAGGTTTAGAGGACTGTTCCTCATTTTATAGTCAGCCTCCTGCCCATTTCTAGGTTTGCCCGTTTGATGACTTTGCTCAGATTAAAGCAGAGGTAGTGCATGTCCTGCATCCCCATATACCCAATGCAACTCTCAACCCCCCTTCCCCAATTGGCCTTACAGTCCACTGCAACAGCCATAGCCAGTTTGGAGACAACTAGTGGTTTAACAATTCATCCTGTCAAACCCCACCTAGCTATCAAGGCCAAGGAAGTAAGAACAACACAGATTTTGTCAGGCCTCTTTAATGCTAGTCTGGAGTAAATATAGAATCTTAAAAACCATAATTGGAACTTCCCAGCCTCAGTAATACTGTAGTGAGTTAATTAAGTTGGAGACACTTTGAAGTGCTTTTTCCCACCTCTCTCGGCAGCTGGACTGAGTTACCTTTTTTGAGATAGACAGTCAACTGGCTTGCCCTCCAGCGTTCCCACAACCTGTTCGGCTTCCTCACATCCTGCTTGCCCACAACTATTTGCACATATTCTCATGACTTTGCCACCATATCATACCCATCCACTGTTAAAGCGGCCTAGAATTATTCTTAGTTATTGCAGTTTGAAACTCCTTTAGTCTTCTACTTCCAACCTCTAATTTTCCCAGGGGTGGAAGTAGAAGACCTTGGCAACATTACGACCTATGGACTTTAATTCCCAGAATTCCTGTGCCAGGTAAAGTTGCTATAGTTGCCCACCCACAGTCTAGAGCAGGGGTCTTCAAACTTGGCCCTTTTATGACTTGTGGACTTCAACTCCCAGAATTCCTCAGCCAGTGTGCCTGGCTGAGGGGTTCTGGGAGTTGAAGTCCACAAGTCATAAAAGGGCCAAGTTTGAAGACCCCTGGTCTGGAGTCTAGACCATCTAGACCATCTAAAGGATGATGCATCTGGAATAGTGACCAACTCAGCACCGATTTACACAAAACATACATACATATATGGTTTAGAGATTTGGAGTTGACATAGGAATAGTGGTCTAGCAGGGTTATCAGTTTCCCAGAAGATCAATAGTTCTCTGAAATAAGTTCACAGACACAGAAATATAGAGGTTATCTGCAGGTTGGAATCAGAATTTTCTGACTCCCTACACTCAAAGGTGTTTCTTTCAAAAGGCAACTGGACTTTCTTTGTTTTTGCTTGAAGACATTTCGCTTCTCATCCAAGGTTTCTTCCATTCTGAATGAATGGTGGAGAACGGATTTATATTCAGATGGTCCAGATGGGTCTTTAGATGGCAGCATCAACGAAATCATTTCCACTGATCTTTCATATGGCAAAAGATGCCAGGGAAACTACTAATTGATATCCTGAAACTACACCAGGTTAAACTGTATGAGAGCAGCAACACTATCTGGCTTCAGTGTTGAGGCATGTAAACAGAACCTGCAGGGACAGTGCAAGTCAGATTGATCTCAAGAATAAGGGGAAAAGACCTTTTCCTTACAGCCATATAAATGTATAAGTCTTCACTGTTACTAGAGGGGAATCCACTCAAGTTTGTCCATGGCATTATATAAAAAGCACCCAAGATATATGTTTTGAATTTTTCTCACTCACACACACTCAGTCTCAGGGATACAAATATCTGTGGGATCCTTGGTGCTCTCTGAGCTTGGTGGAGGTTGTTTTTGCAGCACTGATGATGTTACCACACTGCTCTCTTGCCATACTGATAATGTCACCTAGTCTGGTAATGAAATGTCTGCAAGAAACCCATCCAACTCAGAGAACACCAAAGACTCCATAGTTCATCGCCTAAATTACAAGTATCCTCTTCAGTTACATGGCTGTTTTAAAAACAACAAATTGTCCTATTAAATTAAAATGTAAATAATACCTTATCTATCCATTAACAAAAAATTTTCACAGGTTGTGAGAGGAAGAGAAAGCTACACTGCAGCCCATAAACTACTACCATAGCTGGTCATTCTGCTTCGGTTTCACTCCATTGAAGCTGGCAATTCCAGCCCGCAGATTTGGAAATGTGAAGAGGTGGGAGGAGACAGCATAATAAAATATCTGTTCAAAATCTATTATGTAAATTGTTTTAAACTGAACTACACAGAGAGCGCATTTTCTTTTTCATGGTTAAGGGAGCACAACATATGAAACCTACCAAACAAATACATCAGGCTTTTTCTAACATTACTTTTGTAGTCATGAATTTTACATTCCATTCAAATGCTGCACTACATAATACAAGATATGTTGGGAAGGGAGCTTGCTTACTGTCCGTTGCCCAGGCCCATCATCAATGTTACTCCAGACACATGAAGCCTTTTTTTTTTTTTGGTATCACTGAGATTGCAGCATAAATAAGCACGTCTACACTACGGCATACCGACAACTGGTCCTGGGTTTACCCATTGCAATTAAGAATAATATTAGAGGTTTGCCATCATAAGCTGAGGCATGTTTTCAATCAGAAGCAGTCCAACTGATTCCGGTTCTGCTTAGCAGTCGGCAAGAAATGGCAAACACAATAGATCACATGTTTGGGAGAACCCGTAGCCAAACTATTTCCGAATGCTGTATAGCCAAATGATGTCTGCAACAAGCTGTGCATTTAGGCTCCATAAAATTGCAGTCAGTTTCTAACAAACAAATTCATCCATGGCATTTATTTCATCTGGAAAAGGAGCGCTTAAATCATTCCATAAATGCAGACACAAATCATCCCGAGTTATTTGATGGGACTTAAAATAGAACTTTAGCTAAAATTTGGGGGGAATCTGTACGCTTACGAGCCGCCCATGCTGAATAAAATAATCACGTTTGGCAAAAGTATATTGAAATTGCAACCCTCTCTGTGCATAGTCTTTTTTTTCTACTTGCAGTGTTTGCTATAGAAAAATGCCACTTTGGAATTATTCCGCTGCCTTAGACGGCAAGTAACAATTACTATTTATTAATTAATCCTGGTCCAATGTTGCCGCCCCCATTTTAATTGGTCGTTATGAAGAGATAATAAGATACTTTCGTGTTTATATGTCGGTTGTGCCTACCACTGTAGAATTGTAGCACCAATATTTAAAGACGTGGCTATGTCAACTGCAGGTTATGTTTCTGGTTTGAGAAACAAAGCAATCATGAGCACTCAGCGGATAATGCAGTGCCAACATTTGTATGCATTTAAAAAGCAGCCAAAAATCCAGGCTAAGAAAAAAATATCACAGAGCGGATGATCAAACAGCATGTATGCATGCAGTACAGCCCATCCCCAATTATGCAAAGTAGGTACCTTCCTCACTATGCATCCCTGTGGGACAATGTAACCTTATATAAACATTCTTCCCAATTAAAAGAAAATGTAATTATTCAAATGATTCTTCTCTCTAGAAGCAGGAAAATGAGGCCCATGCTAAAAAGGGAGAGACAGAGAGGCAGCAGTGAAATTAAAAGGCTCCTTCCCCATTTAAAAAAAAAAAAAGAATTTGAATAATTTATATTTTAGAATGTGTATGCAGTAACTATTTTAACTCTATTGTTGAAATATTCTTCTCCTAAGAGTTATTACTCCGTGGGATGGCTTTTACACTGTTTGGATGCCGAAGGCATACCTAAAAAAAATATTGATTAGATTTAAATTTCTAATCTATAGACTTAAAAATCTAATCTAAAATTCTACAACCTTGATTGGAAGTGATAGGGTGATCTAATCTCCAATAATATTTTCTTCCATTCATATGTTGGCTTCTGCAAGTTTGCTTATGCCATTTCTCCACTGATCCCATTAATATTTCCATATATTTTTTTTAAAAAAAGCTGAATCAATAGGAGGCCTGCATGAGCCCAAAGTCAGATAAGTATGTCCTACAATTTGAAAATGCCAATTTTAAGGTGGAGGATAGATCTACTTAATAATAATAATAATAAAGTTGGAAGGGACCTTGGAGGTCATCAAGTCCAACCCCCTGCTCAGGCAGGTAACAAATGGCTGTCCAGTTTCTTCTTAAAAACTTCCAGTGTTGGAGCATTCACCGCTTCTGGAGGCAGGTTGTTCCACTGGTTAATTGTTCTAACTGTCAGGAAGTTTCTCCTTAGTTCTAGGTTGCTTCTCTCCTTGATTAGTTTCCATCCGTTGCTACTTGTATTGCCTTCAGGCGCTTTGGAAAATAGCTTGACTCCCTCTTCTCTGTGGCAGCCCCTGAGATATTGGAACACTGCTATCATGTCACCCCTCGTCCTTCTCTTCATTAAACTAGACATACCCAATTCCATCAACCTTTCCTTATATGTTTTAACCTCCAGTCCCCTAATCATCTTTGTTTCTCTTCTCTGTACTCTTTCTAGAGTCTCAATATCTTTTTTACATCGTGGTGACCAACACTGGATGCAGTATTCCAAGTGTGGGCTTACTAAGGCATTGTAAAGTGGTATTAATACTTCGCGTGATCTTGAGTCATCCCTCTGTTAATGCAGCCTAGCACTGTGTTGGCTTTTTTGGCAGCTGCAGCACACTGCTGGCTCATATTTAAATGATTGTCCACTAGGACTCCGAGATCCCTCTCACAGTTACTACTATTGAGCAAGGTACCCCCTATACTATACCTGTACATTTGGTTTTTCTTGCCTAAATGTAGAACCTTACTTTTTTCACCATTGAATTTCATTTTGTTAGATAGCGCCAGTGTTCAGGTCTGTCCAGATCCTCCTGTATCCTAAGCCTGTCTTCTGGAGTGTTGGCTATTCCTGCCAGCTTGGTGTCGTCTTAAATGAAGAAAGATCAAATTCTGACTCTCATTTTGGTTCATCAGCTATTGCTTTATATTTTGAAATTTGATAAGTAACCTTTGTCATTGGTGTTTTACCTTTGCATTTCTAATCTGCTTTATTTTCGCTTTCCAGTCCTACAGCATGGTTCCCTCATTGCTTGTATCTTGAAAAAAATCTTTCTTATGGTTTAAAAATGGAGAGCAAACTTTAACAATGTTAAATGGTTAAGCAATGATTTCCCAGCTTCTTCTGAAGTAGAAAACAATACATCTCCAACCAAAAATCAATATCGCACATGTACATTTTGTAATTCTACCCACACGTGACGTAACAGCCCCATTTACAATCCAAAACATCTGGATGAATAGCCGGTCAAATAAACAGAACATTTACGCAGTGATCTTGTTTTAATCTCCACCGATCACTGAGATGTTTATGAGAATAGATACAGGAACAGAAACTTTCCCATGCAATAGCTACTTGAAAGCAAGAACACACCAACACTTGCAAAAGAATGCCTGTTCTCTGCAGTAGTATTTCTCAACTTCAATAACTTTAAGAGGTATGGACTTCAGTTCCCAGAATTCCACAACCAGCATGCTGGGAGTTGAAATCCACACATCTTAAAGTTGCTAAGGTTGAGAAAGACTCCTCTATGCCCTTGAGTTACAACCAACAATGCAGCCTTTACACACTAGTCATCCCTTCACATACGAAACTCTCTCCCTTTCTGAAGTTATCTGTAGGCCTTACAAAATTTGCACATATGTGAAAAATGTCTTATCAATAACAGAAAATACTCATTACATTGATCAGTCCTTGGCATTTCTGGGATAGAGAGCAAGATGTCATTTCTACAGGTAGTTAGTTCTCGATTTACAAACTTTCATTTAGTGACCGTTCGAAGTTACAAAGGCACTGAAAAAAGTGACTTATGACTATTTTTCACACTCATGACAGTTGCTGCATCTCTATGGACACATGATAAAAATTTGGATGCTTGGCAACTGGTTCCTATTGGTTACATTGTCCCGGGATCACGGGATCACCTTTTGCCATCTTCTGACAAGCGAAGTCAATGGGAAAACCAGATTCTTTTAACAATTGTGTTACTGATGGGGCAAAACTCACCTAGCTACTTGTCTTGCTCACCAACAGAAATTTTGGACTCAATTCTGTTTGTAAGTCAAGGACCTACCTGTACTGTGATAAATAAGCAAATAATAATAGTGACTTGGAACAGCTGCTAGCATAAAACACCTATCACAATGTACTCACAGACAAGGAAGTAGCCCCAGACATTCCTATTGGTTTGGTGGGGGAAGCAGAGGAGAAAAGAAACAAGCATTCTCCATGATGGACTAACACAGGTGGTCTCCAAACATGGCTGGCTGAGGAATTCTGGGAGTTGAGGTCCACAAGTTTTCAAGTTGCCAAGTTTGGAGACTAGTAGGTATGCCAAATCCAACAACTGAAAAATAGCAGTGGGCTACTCTGGATGGAATGGGACAACTCAGCTCGGTGTCACCAGTTCACTATTGCCAGTTTGCCACCATCAAGACGCCTCTGCCAATTCACCGCTGCCAACTTGCTGGAGGACAATTCCACATGGCCAACTCGCCATGAAGATAACTCACCATGGGCAGCTGGAGCTGGGCAGGTGAATGAGCAGGTGGGCAGAGGACAGAGCAGCGGCAGTGGCCAGGGTCTTCCCATTTTCACACACATCCACGCAGCTGCCAAGCTCCAGGCCAAAGAAGCCACGTATGGTGGCGGTAGGTGGAGTAGGCAGTGGGGAAGCGGCAGTAGCTGGGGAAGTCCCATTTTCACACACCCCACTGCTGCCGCTGCTACCACTGCACTGAACCCCAGACCAAAGAGGCTGGGATATGTGGCACTAATAACATCCCCACTATCTGCCCTGCCCACCACCACTGCCCCCATCCCCGGTCTCTGCAGAGTTGGGCAGCAATGGTGGCAGCAGGAGGTGTGAAAATGAAAAGCCCCCAGCTGCCACCGTCGCTCTGTGCTCTGCCCACCTGCTCACTCGCCCACCCGCCCAGCTCTCCCTCCAGCCACCTGCAGTGAGTTATCCCCAAGGCAAGTTGGTTGTGTGGAGTTGTCCTGTGGCAACTTGGGAGGGGCGAGCTGGTGGCAGTGAGCTGGTCATGGTGAGTTGGCCATGTCAAGTTGTCTTAGACCCATTCTGGATGGGTCAGGGATCAGGGAAGAACCCTTACAGGAGGACCTGGGTTCACCCAACCTTGCTAACCTTTGAGCAGCCTTTCTTAGATATCCAACAAAATATAGGTAACCCTTGACCTACAACTACAATGGAGCCCAAAATTTCCATCGCTAAGCAAGGCAGCTGTTAATTGAGTTTTGCTCCATTTTATCATCTTTTTTGCCACAGTTGTTAAGCAGATCACCGCAGCTGTTAAGTGAATCATGCATGCAGTCATTAAGTGAATCTGACTTCTACCATTGACCTTACTTGTCGGAAGCTGACTGGGAAGGCTCCAAATGGTGATCACATGACCCCAGGCCAGTGCAACCATCATAAATACATGCCAGTTGCCACGCGCCTGAATTTTGATCACCTGACTGCGGGGATGCATCAGTCCATGTGAAAACTGGTCATAAGTAACTTCAGACAGTCACTAAACAAATGGTTGTAAGTCAAGAACTACCTGTACACCAGCTGTTCGCAATAACCAGCCTCCTACAGCTTCAGGGCTGAACAAGAGTGGTTGGCTGGTTCTAAATTAAACAAATGGATTCCCATCTAAGTCTTGGATGTAATAATTCACCCAAGCCCAAGCAGTAAGTGGACTCAAGGCTAGGTTGTCATACAAACCATACATTACCACCGTCAGCAATAAATCTCCTCTCCTCTCCCCACCTCAACCTCCGCTGCTTTACTCCGCTCTTTTCTTAAATAGTTCCATATAAAGCCCCAACCTAATTAAAAACAGCTTCCTCTGCAGCCAGAGTAGCCTTGATTTCACTTATTTACACATTAACTGCCGCCTCCGCTTGGCCAACCCAGCCTATTCCCTGTACTACGCCGGGGCCTTTTATCTGCTCTGGACAGCATTTTCTCCAGCAGATGAAGTAGATGCCGATTGATTTGCTGTCGAGCATGGTAAATTAATAGCAACAAATTGCTGAGGGCCCCCATCTCACTGCAACCACCATGCTTCGGCAGTTTTGCTTTATTCGCTCCATGATGGGCAGCAGTCAGGCCTCTTCAAGTCTATTTCGCCTTAACAACCCGCAATACTTTTCAATGGTGAAAATAGAGCTGTTCCTTGTAAGTCAGAAATCAATAGCCTATTGCCCTTAGAAAATGCTAAACAAGCAGTATTGGCAATCCACTTGGTACCAGAGGGTATCAGATATAATGCAAATCCATACCACTTCCCTCCGTGTAGTTATTACAGTTTGCTAAAAGGTTCCTAATGCCATTTATCATCATTTACCATCAACTACGGCAGCTACGATTATGATATTCTATCGGCTGGCCAGAGCCCTTTCATTTCAATCTAATTAATATTTTAGTAGCACTCAAAAAGGTTGTTGCCTAAGACCTGGAACAAAATTTACATGGATTGGAGCAAAAGGGAGAAAGGAGCCCAGAATGGATGGAATTATTTTTTAAATGATTTTTTCCAAAAGATGTCCAGCTTCAAGTTCTGAATTCTTAAAAAGTAAAAAAAATAAAATAAAGAGAGAGAGAGATTTGTTTGCGATTTCCTTCAACTCGAATGAATTTAACTGACTTTCCCCACTAGTCCTATTTGCAAGTGTCTTATCTGGAAACAAGTGCTGATTTTCATTATAAAGGAATAATGCACAAACTCTGATTTAGAATATTTTATGCAGTATGACAATCTACTTAGCATAACAAAAATAACATTCAAATTTATGCAACAAAATCCTGATTTTTTTTTTTAAAAAAAGCTATAATATATGGCACGCATATATGCATGCCCATCACACTATATATTCCCTTTTGGGGTAAGCACCATTATGCAAAGCTCAGAAAATGGGGGGGGGGGGACAATAAGCCAAAGGAATTCAGACATGCAAGAAGAAAAAGAGAAGGAAATATAGCAAAAATCTATAGTGTATCCCACACCATTTATTTTTTCATACCTTTCCATTCTGGCAAACCACATTCACACACTGCTTCTTATGTTCACAAGCCATAAAATATTGGGGAGGGGAGAGATCCAGAGAATTTTCAAGGTACTATGATACATGGAGTCAACAGAGATAAATATATTCATAGCTTTAACAGTATATCCAGTCAGAAGGAGAAACAATGGCATTCTCTGCCCAATTCTGGGGCAAAAACATGCTCTCCCCCCCCCCCCATGCTGTAATCTGAGACCTTTAAATGCCTCTATGGCAGCTTACTGGTGTCAGCAGATAATGTCGAAAACACAGATTAAACACTTAGGTTTTTATACCATACACCAGGGTTGTTAGTTTCTGTTGTTATTATTATTATTATTATTATTATTTTTTAAAAAAGACCAAAATAATTCAGAGAATTCATTTTATCAGTCTAATGCTATTTACCCAGTTACCAAAATCTAAATTAATTATGTTCTCAAACATAATTGTTAAAAATTGGCAACATTATGCAGGCTTAATTAAGATTAAATCCAATTTACTAAATGTACTTTAATTGGTACTAATTACATTAGCTTTCCTTTCAGAATGACAAATTCCCCATAGGTTTCACTTTAATAGTCTTCTATCAAAACCAACACGGGATGACTGATGATCAGCCTAGCAAAAGAGGTGGGGAAGGCAAGCAACCACACCACACTTCCTTTTCACCCCACCCTTTAGTCCATGTGCAAATGGGGGGAGAGAGAGGGGGGGAGGAGAGAGAGAGAAAGAGAGAATGCTCTATGCATTTATCCTTTGATCAATCTGCTAAATCACAGAGGTTTGACACCAGCACAGCAATCATTTTCGGTTCCAATGAAAAATTTCTCTAAAAATAAATACTCTGTGGCCGGGAGCAGCCAAGAAGAACAGATGCCTCAACAGAAAGAAAAAAAATACACAAAGGTTTCAAATATCAGGGCCACCAATTACTAGGGTACTTCCAGGGACTCCAGGGAGCCCCACTTTTGAGACGCAAATCCAATAAGCGAATAAGCCTAACCTTATCTAGAGAACTAGACCCAATTATGCCGCAGGGCAACTCAGCCGCATTATTGCCTGCTTTCCATTACAAGGGCATCCAGCCACTACATCTGGAAAAAGAAGCTGAAAGAAACCAAGGCTATATCTGCCTAGGAAAACAAATAAAGATGGATAGGTCTCTCGGCTTTGTGTTGGGGCGTGGGGAGATGGAGGAGGGGCACGGAGAAAGAAAATATAATAAGTTGGTGGTTTGCCGAGCTGCAAGGATTCCATAATGTGATAAACTGCCCTCAGGATTTTTTATGTGATTGAATTGAAAAACAAAACCCACAAATAATCCCCAAAGCAGATCACTCAGTCTGAACTGGGTTGTAGGAGGTGGGGGGGGGGATCAGGAGAGAAAGAACAAGATGGAAGGATTTAAGGTGGAGGTTTGAAGGCTTTGAAAGGGCAGCCTTCAGTATTTCTGTAATGTCAGATGAAAAGGTTCGAAAAAGAATGTCACAGTGGAAGCTTGGAGAGGAAAACATATTTGAATCCTCATCACCAATCCTTCTTGTTGTACAGCAGAGAGAGAGGCAAAGATTTTTTTAAAAGAAACATCCTTCCGTGAAGCATTTCATTCATCCACAGCATATGATGGAAAAGTATTAAGGTGCGTTTTTGTGAAGATGCAGCATTTATATCACTAATCTTATAGAAAGGAGAGCAATGGGGAGAAATGATAGCCTCATTTAACCCAATTCTTCAAAAACCAACCTAGGTATAAAATGGAGACGTTTCTCAACCCGGTAGTACAGATTGTTTGCAAAGTAAGATTTTTGGAAATAAAAGTTAAAGTGCATTTATTTCTCCTCCCTGCCTCAAGTATCTTGGGTGACTTCACATCCAAGCCTTTTATTTCTAACAGATATTTGAAAGAGAAAGTCTCTATACACATAGGTAACTACTTCGTGTAAATATGATGTGGAACAACTGGCTGGTGGCTGATTTGGAACACCTGTGGAAAACTGTATACCAAGATGATAAATAAGGTGTTATGTCGATCACTGTATTGATACAAGTTATCGAAATATATTCTAATGCATCAAAAGTATAAAAAGCTGAACACTGAATTAATTTCAGCAAAAAGTTTCCCTTTGTTAAAGCCAATGTTGATAAAAGGTCATACACCTGGCTGTCACCTGACAGTACTCATTTGCTGACTTAAGTGTTACTTTCCAAAGCTGTGCATATTTCCAAGACTGAACTAGGGACAATTAAATATTGATAGCACACATTTCATTATATCAAAAGACAGTAATTTAAAATAAAACACATTGTGAAATACACTGATATTTTGGCCAGTGTAACAAGTTTCTAATTACACTATCCTCAGAAACTGTGCAATTATAGGATGAGCTCACAAGTAGAATTTCAAGTTAAATGTTCTCAAGTTTAGAATTCACTACTGATCAAATAAATCAGATGCTTCCCTTGCCACACAAAGATTTTAAAAAGTAACTTTATTTAGGAATGCTTTTAAAATAAAATCACGGTAATAAAGAAACTGAATAATTTCTCAATGCAAAACTAATCAAAATATTGGGGTCTATGATAGGAAATCTATCCAGTTTGTTATCAATGAATATGCTCATTAAACAGTTAACAACTTATTAAACTTAGCCAAACTGCTAGGCTGCAACACAGGGTTAAACCTCAGCATGGAATCATTTACATGAAAGATATCTGGTTCTAAAAGAGACAGATGCATGCATGAATGAGTAAACAAATTAATGAGTGGAAGGAAGGAAGAAGCAACAATTCATTTTTTTGCAACATTTTTAATCTATATATCCTGATAAGCTTATCTACTTACATATTGTTTCACTTCAAATAAAGACAACTAGTCATTCATGATAGATTTACTTTACGGTGGGAGTTGGTATATGCATCAAAAGGCAGCAACTGAGAGTGATCAACTTTAACCTACAATCCTGATTTTGCAAACAACAAATACTTGAAAGAAGACATTATTTAGACAGCTGTTAGTATAACACAAGAGTTTGTCTCAGGCATGGCTAGAAGGGTTTGTCTCATAAAATAATTAAGACTGGCTCCCTCAGTCTGCTGAAACAATCACATTTTGCAGAATTGAGTAAAATACAACAAACAGTTTTTAACCACAAGGCAAGAGACAAAATATAGTTTGCCTACCTGTTTGTGCATCTCTATATTCAACCCATACGACATTTCATAATACTAAGGGGGGAAAAGAACATTGATTTATTTTAGAATTGGCAAGGACACAAAAGTGACCAACATATAGACTTTTGAAGAAATGTGCTATGTGAAAGTTAAACGTTCCATCTTTCCTATTATAACACATATCTAAATTGTTATTTTAATTCTACACTGATCAAATCAAGTTCCAAAAGGGGAAAGTGTTCACTTAAATACTGGCAAGGGGGCAAATCCAATTATTAAATATTAAATAAACACATATATACATTTTCAGTACAAAAATGCTAAAATGTTGGAAATTCTAAAAAGCTGGCATTAACATTCTGTTATTAGACAATAACAGAAATTTATCCTATGTTTTATATTTAAAAATAGAATGGCTGTATCTATATTGTACATAGGTTCTGAAACCAACACACAGGCAAAGCTACCTAGTTACATCATTGTATTTTCTTGTACCAAATGGTTGCTCAATTTTGCCAGATAGCATCATATGTACCAACCACATTAGATAATTGAAGGCCAGAATATGAGCTTTGACGGATAGCTTTGCTTTGGCTAGAAGGCAGCATATCTCTCAAGGTTACTATCCTCCTTAAAACTGAGTCACTCCATCACATA
The DNA here is from genome assembly GCA_023970755.1 of Azemiops feae. Taxonomy (NCBI): domain Eukaryota; kingdom Metazoa; phylum Chordata; class Lepidosauria; order Squamata; family Viperidae; genus Azemiops; species Azemiops feae. The sequence goes on along the minus strand of JALGBA010004215.1, from coordinate 853,239 downwards.
AAGAAAGCAATTATTTTCCCATCTAACTACAGAGGAACACATAGAAAACAGCTCTTTGGGTATTATCACAACCCATCAGAAAAATTAAGTATGGAGAGCCCATCATCTGCCAATTATCGATAAAGGGAATTTGGACAAGCAGGCAAATAAAAACTATCTAAATATTTTCCAACCTTCTGATAGCTGATATCCCCAATTAAACATGGGGCCCGCTCATAAGCAACAGGTTTAAGAATGAAAACTTGATTAAGATGTGAGCAAACAGTTCCCTCACGTCTATTAATGTACATTTCTTCCTTTGACACACAGATACAGGAAACACAGATTCCACATCTCAGGGGAAGGGAATAGGATAAACCTGTCAGCTTTCCCTTCGAAGCTGTATAAAAATGCAGACATTACCCTGATCAGTCAATAGATAAAGGGGTGCAATGATTCTGCATACTTTAAATACAGAATACAATCTTAAAGGACTTTCAACCTTGCATGTCCCGTTGAGGACATCTATCTCTTTCAAGAGAAGCTTGATCATAAAAAGGTCCAAGAGGACTCTGGGGCAACCATAAAAGGAAAACTTCACACCTGGGCTATCAACATTAAGCATACAAAAAAGGTATTCAAACCTAGCCTTTTATCCTGGCACCTTCGTCTTAACAGCATCCCTGTGGCATACTAGCTAGCTGCCTGCAGCAACCGGAACATTTGGATCTGTTCAAAGACCATACTAATAAAACAGACACTCTGAATTGGTTGCGCTGCTCCTTGCTTACCATGACATAATGTCGCTGCATCTCCGTCTTTTCACTGGCCAGTTTTTCACATTCTAGCTTTAAACTGTTGGGAGGGGGAGGAAGGGGAGAAAGGGAGACAAAAGACAACCATCTCTGAATATGTAACAACATCACTTTTTAAAATACCTTAATATATGTAAGCATTCCCTGCAAGTCACCTATGTAAGTAACATTGATAAATTTTATAAAAAAAAAACTTTGAACATCCCTTTAGTGTCCTTTGTTGACAATTACATTAGTCTTTCCTCAGACAAGATATAAGAAAACTTTTTGAAGGAAATGGACAAGGTATTTTGGAGGAGAGTGGAAAAAGAGCAAAACAAATAATCTTCCTGGAAAAAAAGAGAGGGGGGAAAAATATCTAAACACCAAAACTGACAAAAGCTGATTATGTCCAAAGCGTAACATTGTATGCTGCTGTAAAAAATCTCTTTCAAAAAGACCACTAAACTGGTTTTTCCATGTGATCTTTCTTGCCCTCAAACAGACAATGTAACTCGGAGTAAACCACTCGGAGACTGAAAGAGTTGAAAGGTTTTCAGTTTTCAAAGAAAGCAGCACAACAGCATCCACAAGCGACATCTTGTGAGCAATAAACCCTCTCTTGCACTCTTCCCACTTAAGAAAAAAAAATAAACCAAACCACAAGGGGGGGGGAACCTTGCTTGTCAAAAAAAAAAAGTATAAAGTCTTCTCTGCCCCCCCCCCAAGGATAATGAGCAAACACTCCAGGTCTAATTAATCAGCACTTGATATCATCCGCTGTCACACCACTAAAGAAGAAAATGAGCAATAACAAATGCACCACCCAAACAATATTTAAAGCAAAATGCGCCCAGGAGAAAAGAGGGGAAAAAGCAAAAAGGGCCCTTTTTTCACCACCACCACCCCCTTTGCAATCCCAACTTGAGGAGCAGGTGCTGGGAAATCTTAGCCTCCTCCTTTCCAAAGCTCCCATTTCTGAAACAGCTTCTCTGATCGTGCTTTGTTGAACTCAAAAGAGCTCTTTTATTTATAGGTTGGTAACAGATCTGCCAAGGCTAAGCTTTGGGGGGGGGGGGAGATTTCTTCTGTTTGGGTGAATTCAGGGAGAAATGTAAGTGCTTTGGATAAAGGGTTTTCAAATATATTCGGGACAATGTTTAAAAGGACACTTGTAATACTTGGGAACATTATTCTGCTAACAGAGGTCACAGTTTAAGTCAGTCTTTGACAACAAGATAAAACAAGGTTGATAAAAGCCGAGACCTCAGAAAGTAGGGAAGAGTCTTTTCTTCTGGTGGGGTTGTACCTTTTGAAGAGCACAATTTTAAAAGGAGAGAGCGAGCGATGCATCCCAAGCAAGATTGAAAAGAACAGCCTTTCATCAAGGCTTCAACCTGGAAGTGTTTAGACTGAGAAAGATACCTTCTTTGTAAAGAAAGGTGTATAATTTGTGCAAAGAAGGGGGTCACCTCCATTACACGTCCATGAATTTTAGGTAAAGCAGGAGACAGGACGGCCGAACTAGAAACAAGCTACAGGATCAGAGAAAGTAAACACAATTAATTACCTGTGGTACTGAGCCTGTAAAAACTGAAACTCCTCCTTAATCCGATCACAGGATTCAGAAATGGTGAATTTGAAGGGTTGAGCAGGCTGATGCGGTGCCTAGAAGCGGTCATCAGAATATAAAATATTTTAATTACTCCTGTGTTAAGCCAGCCTGCTGGTGCACATAACACATATCAACACACCCAGTGAAGTCACCTCACCGCCACTGATGGAAAGAGCGATTAAAACTCACTTTGGGAAGCTGTGTGCGCGCACATACACACACAGGGTTTTTTTTTCCTTTCCTCATCACAAGAGCTCTCCTTGCCCTACACAAGCACAAAGTCTAATCTGGTCCACACCTCAAGTAAGCCTCTCTAATTGAGGGAGCGTCTTGCCTTTGATTGCTCATCTTTCCGTGCCAACAAAAGCACCCACAATCACAAAGCTGAGCAAGGTGAAAGTAGACTACAGTTGCCCCTGGGGGAGGGGGGGTTATTAATCAGGATAAAAGAGGAGGAGGAAGGGGGAGGGCAAAGAGGGTGGGGAGGGGGAAATCACAAGGCAAAAATGGACAGCGCACCCACAGAGGAACAGAAACCGAATTCAGATTAAGCAAGCTCCGCGCTCCCACTCTAGATCGCCTTTGAAGCTTTCAAAGGCTAGAAAGACGGAAGTAGTGTAAACATATTCCCTGACATCGCGAAGCCTGGAAAGCCAAAAGACAACAATAAGAAAATGGCTACAACTCAATTGTTTCACCCAACTCTCCCTCCCGTCGCTTCCCCCCCCCCCCTTTCCTCTCGTTTGCGGTCTCAAAGCTGGAGGCAAACAGGGAGGCGGGGGGAGGAGGAGAGGGAAGAGAGATTTGTTCTTTATTCTTGCGGATCGTCACTAATCTGTTTTCTCTCGCCTGTCCCCCCCCCCCCCGCCGCCGCCGCCAGCTCCCGGTTCCGCCCCTCCCATTTCGTAAACAAGACTTTCGCGGGTGGGGGAGGAAGGGGGGTCGTCTCCCACGGGCGCCACCAAAGTCGCCACCCCCAGCCCCCCGCCCTGCCTCGTCGCTACTCACCGGGTGTCTGCTTTGAGGGTACATCTTGCTCAGATCGCGAATCATCCAAACCGATTTAGTGGGTGCTCTGGGCCAGCCGGAAAACTCGGTTCATTGATTTGAACGGCAACAATGCAAAGGAGACGGAGGGGGACGGAGCTGCCCGACGCTCGCGCTTGGAAGAGCGCCTCCGGCTCTGCCCGGGCTCTTCCACCCCGCGGACACGAGTGAAGAAGACACAAGAGGCAGCGGTTCTCTCCCCGGCGAAAGAGAAGCCGAGCAACATTCCACAGAGGCTGTCACTGCCCGGCGTACATGATCGCCGGCGAGGCCCCGGTCAATTCCCCGGGTTGCTGCGCTCCCACGCCCAGGGCCTCGGCGCTCCGAAGGTCCGACTGCCTCTCGCCCCGCGTGTGGACCGGTTTCCCGGCAAGCTCTCGGCGTTCCGAAGGCTTGTCGCTCGCGGCTCCCGGCGGCGCCAGCTCCCTCGCTCGCTCTCGGTTCCCGGGTCGGCTCTGCCTTCACTGCGGCTGCCCCTCTCTCTGTCCCCCTAAACGGCAAGCAAGGGAAAAGCAAAGGACAACCCCGTTCATACCAGATCGGATTCTCTCGCGGAGATCCCTCTCGCAGCCGCCTCTTCCGTTTGAAAACTTTTATCGATCTTAGTTGCTGGCCCTTCACAACGAAGGAGAGAAGCGCGATAGGGAGGAGAGGGGGGAAAAAACAAAAACCACCTCCTCTTTAAGAACTCCCGAGATGAAAAGAATTGGTTGTTATTCCCGTCTTTCTCCCTAGCAATTATGCGCGTCCTCAAATAGCTAAGTGCAATAACCTTTTGTTGTGGGTTTTTTTTCCTTCTTCCTTCCCCTTTAAATGGTTCTTGTTCTCCCTCCCCTTTTGTAAAAAAAAAAAAAAAAAATTAAAAATGAAGAAACACGGTCTTGATCAAATGAGTTTTTATTTTCCCTTTTTTAAAAAAATCCTCTCCTTTTCCTTTCCAACTCTTGCAAATCGCAACACAAAACAATATAACACGAAACCGCAACAGCAGCCCAAACCCACCGCTCTGACCAGCTCTAACAACACGCTCTGGCGAGGTGACTCCTTTGACCAAATTTAGCAGCAGCGAATCATTAACATTCTGATACATATTCACAACAATCGGAAGACGAGACTGTCGCAGAGCATCCTGGTATACGTAGTTCTCCGTCCAGGCATTCTTTCGAGCTGACACCGACGATGTACGCCAATAAGAAACTACCATTCCCGTCAGGAAGCACAAAACCTTTTTAGCCTCCTGTCTAGTTCCCCCAAGCGCTCCTCCCACCGAGGGCGTCAACAACGACCAATCAGCGGCGGCCACTCATTAATCGCCGTTCTGTATTAATGCCCATCATTTCGCCTCTGACAAATGGGCTTACGGCTCGGCGGTGCGGGGGGGGGGAGGAGGGAGGAGAGTCGAGTCTCGCCGACCTCCCCACGTGGGGAAGTGACGCGACCTGAGCGGTAGCCAACCCGAATGATCCGTTTGAAGGGGCCCTCCCCCAACCCTCCCTTCTTCCCTCTGCCCGAGGTGGAGCTTTGAGATTGCTGACGTTCGATTGCGCCGGCGTTCGAACAGGGGAAACATTTGTTCAACTGTCAATCAAAGTAACGTGGGACGGCTGCTGCTGCTGCTGCCGCCACCGTTGCCGCTTGTCTGCTGGGTGGTGGCGCGATGAGGGAGGTGTGCGGCTGGAGGAGGAGAGGAGGAGAAGGCCTCCATTGAACCTTGCTGCGTCCCACCCCCCAGCCAGTGCCACTCACCGCCGCTGTATCACCCACACCGGGAGGAATGCGGACTAATTAGGGGCCAATGTCTCCTTAAAGAGACAAGCTCGGCCTTGTGTAACGTGCCGAACCCCCCGTTGAGACGAGAGAGAAGGGGGGGGGGAGAGATCGCGCCGATCCCGCTTCTTTCAGTTCACATCAATTTTACGCGCCACTGGAGCTGGCATAATTTTCATGTGAACGGGACTGAAGCGCTCCGCCGAGTGAGAGCCGGGGGGGGGGGCAGACGCTCGGGGAGAGCGGCGTGGGCGGGGGGGGAATAAGGAGAGAGGGAGAGGGGCTTAGACTGGGAGGGAGAGATTGGGATCTTTTCATTTTCTCTCCCATTTAGGGAGAAAGGCAGGATTTCCCGAGGTTATAAAAGAGCGGCTGTTAATTGGGCACAAAGACGCCTGGCGCTGAAAGGGAAAGCCGGCCCAAGGAAAAGGAAAGCTGGGCGAACGAAGAATTTATCCGGAGCTAATTTGCCTCAGCGCCAATGACCTCCGTCCATCGGGGCGGCAAGCTAACATGGGGGGGGGGGGCGGAGAGGAGGCGAGAGAGAGACGCTACCGCGGCTGCACAAAACGGGGGTGGGGATGGGGAATGGCTGGGTTTCCTTTCGGGATGGAGAAAGCTTCGGCGGAATGGATTCGGAAATCTTTGCATATGGAAGCCTTTGCCTCCTCCTCCCGCCAAGGTGGAGAGCTGGGTTGCTCTTTACTCGGAGATGTCCAAACGGGGCGAGTCCGCTTCCTTTGGCGTCCCTCGTCTGTCAAAGGGGAAGTGAAAGAGACAGACTAGACCTGGGGCTCTTTTGCGAATCACCCCCCCCCTCCCCTCGGGAAAGCTGGCACTTTTGCTTCTTATATACATCAATCAGATGGAAGGAAGCTGCCTTGCGCGGACTAAGCGGAGAAAAAAAACGCGTTTGGAAGCATTGCAGCGTTATAAGGGACCTTGACAGCTACTAGGCTTGCTAGGACGCAAACAAACGTGGATGTGAATCCGGTTTGAGCATCTTGGGTTTTTTTTTTTTTGCTTATTTTCTTCTTTTTTCTTTCCTTCTCTCTCTGTGCCTCTTCTACTTCCTATCTTTTGAGTTGTAGAACAGGCAGAAGTCATGCTTTCAGAGCCTGAAATTTGTGGATCTAGGCAAGAAAATTCACTTGTGCCTTGGGACGGTTTATTTTGTACTGGATCAGGGCATAGCTGTACTGTGTTGCCCAGCTTATGTGGCATGCAAGCATAGTGCAGTGGGGACTGGTGTGACAAGGGAGTTACTTACCACTGATGAACAAGCCCATCTATCTTTAAATATCCGTGGGAGTGGTGGATGGGGAAGCTTGAGGTTAAACATGAAGATTTCCCATATTGTGTCCACTAAAGGCTATGCAAAGAGATAAATCAAACTCATCCACTCAGAAATTTAATAAATCTAACCCAGAACACTACTTTGTAGTCCACTCCTCGCAGGAGAATCCTGCTGTTTTAATCAGAGCATGTCCACTAAATCTCATTATTTTGCTTATAACCAGAAATGGTTACTTTCAAAGAGAAAATCAATATTGTGTATCAGGACACCAGTCACAACTTTTCCCAATTTAGCATCTTCCACATATGCTGGACTGCAAGTCCCAGATTTTTTTTAGCCAAGATGACTGCTGAAACTCATCACAATGTATGACTAAATAAGCTACATTAATGTTGTTTTCCAACATGTGTCATGCCAATCACTGGGAAGCCAGCTTTTCTAATGGTGCTTGCTTAATATCACCTTGTGATCAAGTAACCATTTCTGCTTTCGTCTGAAAAACATTTCATGCTGTTCAATAGGCATTCTTGTTTTCTAAAATAGCCTGAGCTTTGTATGCTGCCTGGTAAACAGATCTATATACTGCCCAGATTGCTGCTTCAGTGTCCTCATGCAGGTTTGACAATACAGGAAAAAGGGTGGTAGAAAAATAAAATGTATCGCAAGCTGTGGGCAGTAACCTGGGTCAGCTAGCAAAAGTCTATCTCGATTTGTGCCTCAAAAATCAATACAGCCCAAAAAGAGTGTCTCCAGCTCATTGTGAAGGTACTTCTGTTGTCTGAATCAGTGTGCTTGCAGCCTCACAACAGAATCTGAACAAAGAGAACATTGTAACCCCGTACAGCTCATGTAGTGCCCATACAAGCCAGCGCCAGAGCCACATGCTCTGGGTAGAAAACAAGAACTGTATTAGTACTTCATGGGAAGTATACAAACAATTAAAGAGCACTGTTGATCTACTTTCTCACCAAGTCAATACTTCCAGGTAATTATTTCATATATATATATTTATGAATCCTAGTAAGCAGTCCGGAATTACAAGAAACTAAATGTTGCCTTTAGATTATGATCATATATGATTAGGCTCTTACCCTGGTGACATTGTTTTAAATCTTAGGATTATCTTGGCATTTTTAAATCAGGGTAAGACTAATGCACCACAGCTTTGGACCCTAATAAACATCATAGTCCATGAGCTCTTGTTCAGCAGAAGTAAATAACTTTGTATACGTAGTGGTTGCTGCTGGGTATAATTTCAGTCCAACTAACTTGTAAAGAATCAAGATAAGTCTCTCAACCACTGGAAAGATGGCCCTGAAATTCATGTTCACCTGAAAAACAGCTTGCTAAATAGCTGGGGGACAAACTAGACCGAGTGTAGGGCAGAATCACTTGTTTAAACTTTTGTTTATTCCACTAATCTAATGTATAATATCCGTGGCCAACCTTTCTTCTATTGAAGGTTAAATTCCAATCTTTTGAGGGGTGTGTATCATATGAAATGGTAGCTCTGAGTAACCAGGCAGTGGGGTAGGCAGGTCTGAGCTAACGATGTGGGGAAACTACTGGTACACAAATCCCTCCTATTTTTTCCTGACCTCTTCCTCTCTTTCATTCCCTCTTCTCTCTTTCTCTTGCCAGGGCTTTGAAATGATTGCTTGTTGAAGACTTGAAATTAATCTAATTTCAAGTAAGAAGTGGCCAGGAGGAAGGAAAGAGTCAAAAAACTCTACATGATTATCCTGGCCGCACAATCAAAGCCCCACTCTTTTAAAAACACATCACGCATGCAATGCTTGCAGGAAAAGGGGGGTGGGTGGGCTTTCAATCACACTGTTGTGGCTGCACTTTTTACTTTTTTGACTCTCCGTGGATGCCCCCTTTTGAGATCAATAGTTTGTTCACACACACACACACACGCAAACACCCATGCTGCTAGGTAAAGGCTAAGAGCTCAGCTACATGCAACTCCATTCCAATGGAGCTGCTAAGACTGGCAGGCTAGTTTCAGTAAGGTTTCCTAGACATTGGTTTCTGCCTATTGGTTTCTGCCCATGGAGTGCCACATTGACTTTTCAGTGGCATGCAAAAGACTGCACTTTAAGATAATAGATGGGGCCAAAACAAAAAGAAAACTTATCATTTGACTGATTATCATTGACTTATCATTTGTCGATTGCTGAAGTCTCATTAATAGATAGGAACAAGATAAAAAAAAAATAGTCCAGGCCAAAAAAAACCTTGATGATTCTACCCATAATTTAACTTGCCGTTAAGCAATTGGTTTTGAAAAGCTGAGAGTAGGAAGTACTGAATTAGCAGAAGACATCTGAACTTTTCCTAAAAGTCCTCCTTTTTTTATAAGAGGGAAAAAATGGCGATTGATTGATTTTGCTTGTACCCACCATGCAGTCACAGAGGTTCTGGCGCTGGCTACCAGCAATTGGAACTGATTAAACACAGGGAATAAGATTGGAGAAAAGCCCCCAGCTATAAGAAAGAAATGCTTAGTCTCCCCATATGAAGATCACATAGTAGTGGATCTTGATATAGCTATAAATAGGGATAAGCACCCTGGAAGCCCAGTGACCCAATCCAGCATTTAGTCTTTTCTTTCTTTATGGGTAAACTAGGTTTATCCCAGCAGACTCTGTGTCTGTGTCTTGATTTGCATAGAATGATTCACTGGGCAGAGACACTGCTGATACCTCTTCAATTCTTGCTGAAATCAGATGGGTTCCAAATAATATTTGCAATCTAGAAGTTAGGCTAACCAAGAAGTTTACTTATTATTTTATTTATATAAAAAATTGGCAGATGTGCTTCTGTCACACAAGTGAATTTGGACAGTGTAGAATAGGGGTGTCAAACTGCTGGCCCGCGGGCCGGATGCGTCACATGGAAGCTGCGCCCAACCCATTGCCGGCAATGGGAAAACAGTCCCGATACGTTGCGTGACGTCACGTGATGTTGCAAGTTTGACATGTCTGGTGTAGAAGGATTAAAAATATGGAACCCACCATCACTATCACCATTACAACATATAATCGTACTCAACGAGTAGTCCTCAATAGTATTACATCCACATGGAGAGAAGTAAGCAGTGGGGTACCACAAGGCTCCTTCTTAGGCCCAGTACTGTTCAATATCCTCATAAATGACTTAGAGGAGGGAATAGAAGGGGAACTCAGCAAATTTGCAGATGACACTAAACTGAAAGGAATAGCCAACATCCCAGGAGACAAGCTCAGGATCCAAAAAGATCTTGACAAACTTGAACAATGGGCCCTATCCAACAAAATGAATTTTAATGGGGAGAAAAGCAAAGTTTTACATTTAGAAAAATCAAAGTTATAATACAGATTAGGCGAGACCTGGCTCAAAAACAGTAACTGTGAGAGGAACCTTAGAGACCTAGTCTAGTGGATGATCACTTGAATATGAGCCAGCAGTGTGCAGTAGCAGCCAGAAAAGCTAATACAATCCTGGGTTGTATAAACAGAGGCATAGAATCAAGATCACATGAAGTATTAGTACCGCTTTATAAAACCCTAGTAAGACCACACCTGGAATACTGCAAGCAATTTTGGTCATCATGCTACAAAAAATATGTTGAGACCTTGGAAAAAGTTCAGAGAAGAGTAACTAAGATGATCAAAGGCCTGGACACTAAAATGGCTGCAGGACTTGGGTTTGGCTAGTCTAAAGAAAAGAAGAAATAGGGGTGACATGATAGCAGTATTCCAGTATTTGAGGAGCTGCCACAATGAAGAGGGCGTCAAATTATTCTGCAAAGCACCAGAGGGCAGGACAAGAAACAATGGTTGGGAACTAATCAAAGAGAGAAGCAGCCTGGAATTAAGGAGAAACTTCCTAACAGTGAGGACAATTAACCAGTGGAACAGCTTGCCTTCAGAAATCGTGGGTGCTCCATCACAGGAGGTTTTTAAAAATAGGCTAGACAGTCACTTATCTGAAATGGTGTAGAATATCCTGCTTGAGCAAAGGGCTGGACTAGAAGACCTCCAAGGTCCCTTCCAGCTCTATTCTATTCTAACTCTGGACATCCAAGAATAAACTATGATGTCACTCACAGGAGGGGACAAAAGCACATCCACAACAGCAGAGCCCATCTAGCCATCAACCCACCTTCCTAGAGAGACAGCCAGGTCTTCAGTGCCTTGAGAAAGGCTAACAGGGTTGGGGCCATCCAAATGGTTAAGAAAATGCTATTCCATAGGCAGGCACTGCTACTGAGAAGACAAAATTCTGGGTTCAAACAAGATGAATGTTATCCCAGGTTATAAATAACATCTAAATCAGGGGTTTCCAACCTTGATAACTTTGCTGGATGGGGAATTCTTGAAGTTGAAGTCCACAAGTCTTAAAGTTACCAAGGTTGGACAACCCTGATCTAAACGCTCCCCTGAGAAGCATAGGGAGAATTCCAGCATCACTCGCTCAGACCTTTATGATCAATTGATTCCAGAATTTGAAATGGTTGTACACCCCTCCCCCCAAAAAAAAATGATCTAGGGGTTTCTAATGCACACCTAGCCCACACTAGCCTTTCTGGAGTCTTGAAATAGCAGCTCTGAAACCGATACTGAAACAGAAGCATAAAATAGTTTAGAGCTTAAATGTGAGTTGAACTGGGATTCTTGTTCTCTCCTAGTCACCCTATAAAATTCAACTTCTGTCATTTTAGTGCTCAGCCGAGGCTCTAGCGGAAGATCTCTCCCGGTGTCAAAGTCTCATTTTCAGCCAGCTGTCATATACTTTTAATGTAAGTCATTAACCTGAGAACTGTTGGGAAGGCATGAAACGAGCAAGCCTGAAAGCGGCAGAGCCCTGTCTTGCTGAAAGCTTCCTGCATTGTTATTTGCCAACTGATCCTAATTACAGTGTCCCACAACTGGGCTTTGGCAAGTTGAGACACACAAAGTAAGCAGTTACTTCATGCAATACAATAATTGAGGGTGTGGATTCCTAACTCTTGTATATCTGAGTAATTAGTACTTTTGGCAACAGCAGTAATACTCCCACAGCAAAGCCCTTTTTTCCCATTAATGCAAACCCTAACAACGTTCAAATGCTGCCTGTGAGGAGACAACTCCCTTCATCGCCTAACTATCAGAGGCGTGTTTGCCTCCAGGACTTCATTACACATTCCAAAAGGTTACTATTTCAAGCAGAGGCAACCTAAAATATAGGAAATGAAGGAGAGGCTTCTTATTCCTTTGAACAACTTGATGGTTCCTGCCCACCACGTATGTCGGGTTTTCTTAACAGTCCCTTGCTCATCTAATACTTGGGTAACATTAGAAGTTTATTTTGACAGACCAAAGTCCCAATTAGGGATAGATCAGAGGAGACTCATTTCAAAGAAACTAGTGAACTGGGAGAAAGAAACCTTTGGTTTCATTAATCCCTAGGCTACCAATAGACACGGAAGTGAGCCAGTTTGGCATAGCGGTTAAGGTACTAGGCTAGAATCCGGGAGACTGTGAATTCGAATTCTGCATTAGGCACAAAACCAACGGGTTGATGCTTGGGTCTGCCATTTCCTCTCAGACCTAGAAAATAGGCAATGGCAAACCACTTCTGAAATCTTGCCATGAAAATTGCAGGGACTAGTTCAGATAGTTGCCAGGGGTGAAGGCTGACTCAAAGGCATTTCCCCCCTCCCCGCCCCCATCCCCCAAAAGGGTACCAATTCTGGGCAACAGTAATCCAAAGGACCACTACGTGGCAGCAACGAGTAATCTAAAACACTCTCTTCATCCTCGCTTAGTGGTTATACATAGTTTTGCAACCTGGATTTAGTAGTCCTAAATACCTTCTTGTGTGTGTGTGTGTGTGTGTGTGTGTGCGCGCGTGTGTGTGTGTGTGTGTGTATTTGCATCCATACAAGGGATATGCAGGAACTCTTGAGATCTTTTGAACTTTGGCTCCAAAAGTCTAGAACAGCTAGAAGGCACCAGGTTGCCTGCCTCTGATATGAATAGAATCACGCCCTTTAAGCAGTCTCATTGTACCATGACTTAACATTAATTTGTAAGTCATTTGTTTTTTTTCAAAGTAGAAGAATGTTGCTGAGAAATGTTCGTGGGTGGGGTGCAGCGGCCTGACATCCACCTTAGTTATGAGTTGGCTGAGGGATATGTTTGAGTGTCATGTCTTTTATCACACAACCATCTCCTCATTGGTCTGCAGCCATCCTGCCTTTTTATTCCATTCCATTCCAGTCACTTCCAAGAGTGAATCACGAGAAAAGTCCTTTGCTGTGGTTTTGTTATTATCCGAAAGTATAAGAAACCAGGCAGTAGGCAGAATCTACTACCTCATAAGATTAAAATCAAGTCAGAAACTTCATTCAAAGAAGCTCCAAATTCACAAATGTCCCATCCTGAAAAGGAGGCTTTCCACAAGCAAGCCACTTTGCAAGGAGAAATTGCAGGTCAGATTGGAATAACTGTATAAGAAGACAATGTTTTAGTAATGTAGTAACTGAATCGACAGTCCTAGCTGTTCTCTATTCCTGCAGTTGTTGTAACCTGGCACATTTGCTTGTAATATTCTGCACTGAGTAGAAGCATTTACTACATCCATAACTATTTAAATATAGTGCCCATTTTATCTCATCATTCAGTCGTACTATAAGAGGAATAAAACAGTACTCAGAGCCACATTACTACTGGTGAGTCCTGAAGTCATACTTTAATAATTTAATTGACATTTTGTAGTTCATGACCAGCTATGTATCACATATTAGATAGCAATTTATTTCAGTATTTCAAATCCACACCACAAAGGTTAATTTGCTAATTAATAAGCCACCACATCACAATTTTTGAAGTACAAATTATGAAGTCAAGAACTGCAAACTGAGGAGCCATAAATTAATTAATGGGGAATTAAAAGACTGCAAAACGAAAAGTCAGAAACTGCAATCACAAATAATAGACACACTATTCCAGATGCTACTTAACACAAATAGGTTTTAAGAACAGGCCCAGATAGGCACAGGAAATATAATATTCATTTCACTCTCTCTCTCTCTCTCTCTCTCTCTCTCTCTCTCTCTCTCTCTCTCTCTCTCCCCACGATTCTCATTCATGGTTCCTGTCATCTTCAGTAGGAGACAGTAAGACATTCTTTATAGGGATGAGGAACTGCAGACCTAAAATGGTCTGAAGGACAGACCCTTCCTCCAAGTTTTCAAACCCACCAACTTCATTTTCCCAAGTCTTTAGCCCTTTCCCACACAATTCTTCCCTCCCCTGTTCCTACAGGAAAGAGAAAAATTTATATCCCAGTTAGCAGCTGAAGATAATAAGAACTTCTTCCTGCCTCTACAGAGCTGCAAAATAGTCTCCATTGTGCTCGGTGGAGGCTATTTCAAAAGTCCATCACTGCCTAGAGGCATTTTTTTGAATGGTACAGCTACTGGAAAAACAAGAACTTACTTTTCAACTTGAACATTGTTAATTCCTCCTTGAAAAATCACTCATCATGTTCCCTCAAGGCTGCAGCGGGCCATTGGTATTGATGGAGGCTTTTTGAAAGGCTTCTTGTCATGACGGAAGAATTTCAAGCTGACCCTCTCCTTCCCAGCCCTCAGAGCCCGTCAAAAACCAGCCCGTTTTGCAATCAGCCACCACCATTTATACCAATGGATTTTAGCCTAAAGCAGGGATTGGCATCCATGGTTCTTTACGACCTCTGGACTTCAACTCCCAGAATTTCTGAGTCAGTTGAAGTCCACAAGTCGTAAAGTGGCTATAGTTGCCCACCCCTGCCCTAAAGCCTCATTAATAGAAAAGCATAATGTGTGAGAGGCAGGTGTTATTAAAGATCCTTTGGGCATGATGTGGATGTGTGTGTCCGTAGATAAAGGTTTCCCTATCCAGCCTTTTCTGACTCTAGAGGGTGGTGCTCATCTTCGTTTCTTAGCTAAGAGAGCCAGCATTCTCTAAAGATATTTCTGTGGTCATGTGGCCAGTATGACTAAACAGGTAGTTCTCGAGTTACAACAGTTTACTTAGCGACAGTTCAAAGTTACGACACCATCCCCCAAAGTACTCATGGAACAGTCCTGAAGTTATGAATGTTGCAGCACCACAGCAGTCATTCACCCTTGCAACTGACCACAGAGATATTGCAATATTCCCCCTGCCTAAACCCCCCCACCTCACAGGCACAGGCACTGGCCCTGCTATGCTAGCTCACCAGCTCCTCCCCATCCTGTCACCGATCGCTCAGTTACCTTTAGAAGATCTGCGGGGTCAGGGCCATGTGGCAGAAAAGCGGCCATCTTCTTACACACCCTTCTGTCCCCTTTGCAAAAAGCTTTTCGCACAGATGACGGAGGCCTGCAGGAGCACAAGGCCATGCCCCGGAGGCTTCCATCCTCTTTGGAAAAGGCTTTGGTGTGGAGGATGGAGGCCTCTAGGGGTGCAAGACCGTGCCCCCAAAGGCTTCCAGTCTCCACACCAAAAGGGGACAAAAGCCTTCAGGGGTGCGATCTCACGCTCTTTCAGGCCTCCGTCCCCTTTGCAAAAGCTTTGGGCGCAGAGAACGGAGGTGTGAGATTGCGTTCCTTCAGACTCACCGAGGCTGCCTGGCATTCTCAAAGTGGCTCGGGTGTCCTATGTAGTCAGCCTCAGTGAGTCAGCCAAGCTGAGCAGTGCACACTTGTCCTGCTCTGACTCTGCTCTCACTGCTCCACTTTTGGAGTGCCAGGAGCAGGCAAAGAAACCGTGGCAGAGAGTCTGGAGAGAGACAGCTCACTTGATCATGGAGATCTTCAAAAGGTAAGTGAGTCTCCACAGTCCCAGTGCCTGTGGAGACCCAGTGGGACAGGATGAGGGGGGAAGCAACTATGGGGACCCCAAGGGAGCATGAGTTATCTCAGTGGGTGGGGGAGGCCTTGGGTGGTTGGATGCAGGTGGCCTATTCCATCAATAGGCTCCCCATGGTCTTCCCCACCCTGAGATACCTCATATGCACTTAAAGACCTGTGCATTCAATTAACAAATGCATTGGGGAAAGCAGGGAGGGATCATGTTCATTGGCAGGCTCCATTACATTCATTACTCGAGGATTACCTGTATGCCGAGGTGCACAGAATACCGTTATCTTCTCATTGAAGTGGTACCTATTTATCTACTTGCATTTGCATGCTTTTGAACTGCTAGGTCAGCAGGAACTGCAGCAAGAATGGGAACTCGCCCCCGTTGCGTGGCACTTGTCTCGAACCCAGGCTTTCCAGCTGACAAGCTCAGCATCCCGCTGAGCCATTGCAGCCCTTTTGTTGGTCTTTATCTATATGTTTTCCAGGGATTCTTTCCTAAGCAATCGAGTTGCTAAACTATGACTATTGATTGGTAGAAGAAATTTTAACACCAGAGAGTAAAAAGTTATGTTTTGTAAAACTGTGTTATAAAAAGAGCTAAAATCCCTGATGTCTGTCTCTTGAGAAGATGCTGTAAATGAGGTTGATCTACAGTATTTCTTTAGCTGTTCCTCCAAATGCCTACTTGGACTGCAAGACATCTCTGGGTCTCTAACAATGACCTCTCAAGTCATCTTTACCAGAGATGCCAGGAACAAAATATTTGCTTTAACACAGCACATCTACTGAGTGTACCTGATAATTAGAGGCATTTGATTTAGGGAGGAGTGACTCTTTAATAGAGACCAGAGTTAGAGAAGCATGTCTGCAAGATTCCAACATGTGGATGCCTAGAAACATGTCTAAACATATATATGCACCCTGTTCATAGCAGAAACAATGCTAGCAAAATTAAACTTTTCTATCTGGGAATTGACTCACCAATATCATTAGGCAAGGTGAACTTTTTTTTTTGTCTCAGGATGACACCTTATGAATGATGCTCTCCAAATTAAAGCATTGTCTCATCCCAGTGGCATATTGAACATGCAGAGGGCCCAGAGTGTTTGTTAAGGTAGTTGTTTTCTCATTTGTCAATGCAGGGACACCAATAATTAAATAAATGTCATCACCATAAGAACATTCTGATATCAATCAATAAGAGTAACAGGCTTCATGGATTGCAGACGGCTGCCTCTGTATAGAGTTTGAAAGCTCCCGTTTATACAAACTTCAGTGGAGAAGTTGTTCTCCAGCATCACCCAAAGAACAGTCAAATACAAAGTTGCTTGCTATATTTCAACTTTTGAAAAAGAGAACACTCTGAAATAAAAGGCTGTTATGTAACATTCCGTTCATTCTTTGGCACACACAAATTAATTACTTGAAATTATGAATAGCTTATTAGGTCAGGTGTGGTGCCTTCCTTTTGTCCCTTCTACCTGGCCTGAAGTGGCCTGAAAGGGTGTTTCAAAATCAGAGGTGGCTATGAGGCAGTGTGTGTGTGTGTGTGTGTGTGTGTGCGTGTCAAAAATATCAGAACAGAAGCTGTGGCTGTGTAGTCAAAGCCCCACACCATTTTACATAAATTATACATGTACCGCATGTTACAAAATGGGCAAGGTTTTGATTGTGTAGTTGTGGACATTACCCTGACCCCTCTGTTTCAAAATCAAAAGTTCCTGCCGCTTAGAAATGAATGCTTATTATGAAATCATAAGACACTTCAGCTCGTGCCTGTAACAGCAACAGTAACAACAAGTCTGCCATTTAAATCAGGGCTTCTTGTATGAACTCTCCCATTTCCAGCAAAGTTAGCTCTTATGATGTGTGATGACAAATGCCTCTGAGTGAAATTAATACTTCTGGTATGAGATCACACAGTCCTTTGCCACTAACCTAGTGCAAACTGACTGAAATCCAAAGTTTGTATGAGTTAAACTGGCGGTTCTAGAACAGCGTCACGAGCCTCTGCAATTTAAATCGGTGTTTATTGTGCATACTCAAAAGCCTCCATGAGCAATGTTGGTGTTTCTGGTAAGAAATTACAAATCTCTGCCACCGAAGCCACGCTCGTGAAATCACAAGGCTCTGTGAGCTAAATTAGTATTTATGGTATGAAATCACAAGGCTCTGCAATTTAAAATAGTGTTTGTGGTGTGAAATCACAAGCTGTTGCATCTAACCCAGTATTTGCTATAGGAAATCAAAAGGCTCTAAAGACTAAACCGGTGTTTCTCATAGGAAAGAAATTCTTAGCCCAGATGGTCTTTAAGATTACCTTTATGGTCAAATGCTTTAATGGGACTTTTTTATCACTCAAATTCATCTGAGTGTTCTGCATGACTCCGTGAGACCAACATTGCAGGATATCAGTGAAGATGCAAATAAAGATGTGTATCCATTCTTGTCAGAATAACAATTAACCCACCTCTGTAGTTGCAGTCTCAAGAACAACTCAGTCCAAATTTGTGCCTGCACATAAAACCATCTGAAAGCTATAGTGATAGATACCATTTTTGAACTAAGTATTACTTCCACGCACAGAATCCTCTCAGAATTTCCTATTTAAGACCACATATCCCCAACCCCTTTACTCCATATTTTCATTGGCGCCCTTCAATATTTGCATTTTTTTACAAAATCCTCAAAACGTAACACTTAGAAGCAAATAATTGGTGAAGTTAAGGAATTCAGCAGTAAATGAAAAGGCAATGGGGAAGGTACACCCTTAAAAGCATATGGTGGGAGAAGCATGACATCATAGGACTGCAACATGTGTTTTCCTGCTGGCTTCCCCACTGACTTTGCTTGTTGGAAGCCAGCTGTGAAGGTCACAAATGGTGATCCTTGACCACAGGATGCTGTGACTGTGAGCCGGTTGCCAATTATGCTGAATTACAATCGTGATCGCAGGAATGTTCAGATTATCTGGATTTCTTTTATAGTATGGTATTTATACCATTAGGTTTATACAGTTTTATTTTTTACTATAAGCCACCCAGAGTTGTCTTGTGGTACGATGGGCAGCTAAATCAATTTTACAAATCAATCGATCGATATCTGCAACTTTGAGGACCAGTTGTAAGTCACTGAACAAGAGGTTGGTAAGTGAAGGTTACCTGTATATTTTAAAGCTGGGTTGGGAAGGTTTGAACCTCCATCAATCCCAAAACGTTTGTAGTTAGCAACATCCGCAATGCCCTTTATTCTTACTTTAGCAATGTTTTGAATACAGTAAACATACAGTGTATTTTCTTTATATAGGGACAATGTGCAGAAATGAGTTTCTGCAATGGTACTAAATAAAAATGAACATCAGAAACAATTGGAAAATACAAGTTACAAAAGGAAGGTACTTAAATTATTTTGTGAGTGTAAAATATGATTTCTACCTTCTTTTGCTTGTACTGTCTGCTTGTAAATTGCCTGGCTGCTCTTACAGTGTAAAAACATTGCTTCTTTTCTAATTTTCAACTAGACGTGGAAGATTTTATTTTATTTCATGTTATTTGGTGCAGGGTAGCAGCAGAAATGAGAAAAAAATACAAAACAGAAACATGTTATAATGTTATTAGAGATTGTAATCACAACAGTACAGTATAACCTAATGAAAACTAAAAAAGATAGAATAAAAAGAATGAATAGAAGGTGCAGAAAAAGGGGAAAAGGAAAAAATAGGAAAAGAAATGGAAAAGAAAAAAATAAGAATATAGTAAAATATCTCTGTTGACACTATTAAGAATAATGTCTGTCCATTTTTCAAACATACCTTTCTATTATAACCAATGTTAGAATATTTTGCTTCATTCTGTAACTGTAAGTTGAGATTATGTTCTTCTTTAATTGTAATTGTTAATTCCTTCTAGTGTCCAATCGTAAAAATCTTACCTTATTTTTTTTTTTTTACAAAACATCAAAACGATAGTATTTTCCCAAGGGAAGGATTCTTTATAATCAATTCTTAAATCTCATTTCAAATATCTTGACCCTTAGTTCAATCATAACTTTCTAAAAGTTTTTATCAATCAGTCCACTTTTTATGGAGCCATCTTGAGTCTGCCATTTCTTCCTCCAGAAGTCAACTTTCCAAATTTCTTCAACCTTCTAGAAAGCAATCAGGGTGGGAAGCAGTTACAAAAAACAGGTGCAGCTATAGAAAAGCAGTATTTCTGGACCACACACTCTGGCCCTCCTCAGTTTAGGGAAAAGAATAACACGGAATTGCTAGCATCTTATTCCAGAAAGAGCAATTTGGGTGTTTTGACTCTGTTTCAAAAAGGCATCTCTGAAAGTACCATGTAGAGCTTTAGAGGTCACATCAAACATTTTGGATTATACACCAGAAGTTTATTGGACAGTACAGGACTTGCAGTATCAGTGCTATATGCTCATGGTGATGAGCACCAAGTAACAAATAACCACTGCATTTTCCACCACAGCTTTCTGATGGTCATCAGCCCCAGGTAGATCACACTGCTGTAGTCCAAACTAGTATTGATGAGAGCATGAATTACTATTGCAATGTCCTCCCACTCCAGGTCGGGATGCAATTGGTACACCAGCCAAATCTGGACAAAAGCTTTTCTGGCCATGGCCCCCACTTGCCACTAGGAATTGTGAGTCCAAAAAAGATACCCAACTTGTGAACCACTTTTCAAAGGGAGCATCTCTCCAATCAAGAGACAGCACAAGAATTGGCAGACATCACTTTGACTAATGAGTGGAAACACAGGCTATTGTCGCAATTGTACTGTCTATGCTTGCATAGAAATAGCTCATGCAAATTCTGAAACACAGAAATATCCACATAGATGGAACCTGATGAGGCAAGGGTATGTGTTTTCCAAACCCTAGCCAAAATGACCAGACTGAGAAGGCAATCACATAAAGCAAAAAGAATACAGAGAAGGAGAAAATGAAGGAGTGGACATATATAGGCTTGGTATATTGTCTTTAGGATCTAGAATACTGCCTATTTATTAGCATCTTTATCAGCAAAGGGGAGAAAGGAGAAGGTCTAAGCACATCACTATCTTCCAACAACAGTCGCTCACTTCCTGCAATCAAAACCACACTAACATGTTTTTTACAAATAAAAATTACTGGATTGGAGTCAATGAATAATAGATGTGTGTATGTTTGTGTGTATTTGTGGGCTGCCTATCTATCAAATGTGTCATGCCACTATAGCACTGAATTTTTGCCAAGATCTTTACCTTGAAACGTGTGCATTTTTTTATAGAGTTGGAAACTGCTCTCATGTTAGTTTGTAGTGATTTCCAGGTAATTTTATTAAATCCCCCATCTTGTTTGCTTTTATTGATTTATTTGTCTGTTTATTAAAAATATCCATATGTTTCTACTGTCTCTAAATAGAGTATCTCTGTTGCCCTATTATCTGCTTGTATTCTTCTTAGATCTGGATTGCACTCCCTTCAGGTGCCTTTCTCTGACTTCAGCACCATGTCCTCGTAAGCAAAGCGTCCCTAAAATAGGCTATAACAAACAGATTTGTGGGCCTTTCTCTGGGCTGCATCTTATTAACTGATCTGTGGGAAATGCTCTTTAGGCTATTGAAGTACATGAGCGATTGCAACAATAAATTAGAGTTAACTGGAGACAACTCTGGGGCTCCTAACACAATAATCCATTACAAGTAGCCTTTGCAGGGGAAAAATTGTTCTTTAACTTATTGTGGCTGCTTGCTTTCAGATGGCATTTCAACTTTGATTATACTTCATCTCCCTTATCTTTGAACCAGCCTAAAAGGTATATCTGTCTTAAACTCCAGACGCAAGTAATAATGAATGTTTCCCTGATAACATCTAGCCATGCATGTAGTAATATATGGAAAGTGTTCTTTAGCATCCTCCTTTGCATCTCTCCCTCTTTCTCTCTTCCATGAAAGAGTATTAATCTACCCATCAAAAGGTGTGGATGTTTTCCACTAAATGATTGAATTACAAATCTCAAACCTATGGAGCTGCAAATAGCATATGTTGACATTAAATCTAATGTTCTTGAAGTACATTAAGGAAGATGTACATATATAAGCTTTCGTTTCTGCTTTAATTGTGCATTCTAATCCATAAAATCAACCGAAAACATTTTTCCTTGTGAACACATCACTAGGAGTGTGAAGTTAGAACTGATGTGTTCTGCATTTTCCCAGGAAATAAATGTTATTTATGCAGGTATGCAACATATTTCTATCCTTAAGTTACTCAAGATGGCTGACAATACAAATCAGAATCAGAATAGAGCTGGAAGGGACCTTGGGGGGTCATCTACTCCAACCCCTGCTCAAGCAGGAGATCCTATACCATTTCAGACAAGTGACTGTCCAGTCTCTTCTTAAAAACCTGCAGTGATGAAGCACCCACAACATCTGAAGGCAAGCTGTTCCACTGGTTAATTGTTCTCACTGTTAGGAAATGTCTCCTTAATTGCAGGTTGCTTCTCTCCTTGATTAGTTTCCATCCATTGTTTCTTGTCCTTCCCTCTGGTGCTTTGGAAAATAAATTGACCCCCTCCTCTTTGTGGCAGCCTCTCAACTACTGGAATACTGCTATCATGTTCTCCCCCTAGTCCTTCTTTTCTCTAGACTAGCCAAACCCAAATCCTGCAACCGTTCTTCATATGTTTTAGTCTCCAGGCCTTTAATCATCTTAGTTGCTCTTCTCTGCACTTTTTCCAAAGTCTCAACATCTTTTTTGTAATATGGTGACCAAAACTGGATGCAGTATTCCAGGTGTGGCCTTACTAAGGCTTTTTAAAATGGTACTCATACTTCATGTGATTTTGATTCTATGCCTCTGTATATTGTATGCCTCTGTATATTGTATTAGCTTTTTTGGTTACTGCCTCACACTGCTGACCCACGTTTAAGTGATCGTTCATGAAAGCATGAACACTCAAACTTCCATAAAAACAATTTAAAACCGGCTCAAAGAAAAAGCTTAGGTAAGGTTAGCTAAAGAGCCTTTCTTGGAAACAGAAAGAATGAAGGCTAAGCAGAACATCTATAGATTCCATAGTTTCAAATCGGCATAGGAGAAGGACTTCTCCTGCATACCCCCAAAACTTTAACAAGGTCTCTCCACCTGGCTTTAATGTTTAAATAGGTTCATATTGAGATAAATGATCTATCACAAAGAAATAAGTAATAGCATCAGGATATGCATGAAATAATATCAAATATTGTGGGTTGCCATCACCAAAAGATATTTACTTTCTTACAGCTGTTAACTGCAGTCATGACACAAACCAAAGCAGCTATCTTGGACTTCTGGGTTGAAGATGGCTCCATGAAAGCAAAGCTGATGGCCACGGGGGGGGGGGGAGTTAATGAATGGATCAACTCCTTGGAACTCTTCTTCAGATCAAAGAGACTCCCTGTGAAGAGATTTGAAATAGTAATAATTTACTTCTACTCTAGTTGATTTGAAATAGTGATAGTTTACTTCTACCCTAGTTGAAAAGTTAAATGTAAGTTTAAAGTTTGCTGTAAATTTAAGAAATTAAAGGAAAACATATTAACTTTTAAGGATGCCACATTGGATTTACACTTGAAACCAACTGATCTCTTAATAACTAAAGGGGACATACAAACATAAATCAGAAAAATGATTTGAAAAGCTTTCTTATTTTGAATTTGCAAAAGGGAGATATTAAACTATTAAAGCTGTCCCCAAAAGGAGGCAAAGAGAAAATGATAAGAAGTCAACTTGCAGAACATTATTTGATGGGATTAAAGATCAAGCTTTGTAAAACAGAAAGAATACAAAGTGAATTCATATAATCAGGGTTAAAGTACATATCTTTTGATTCCTGGTATTTATTAATAGAATTTCTTTTTGATCAGGACTGAATAACAAGGCTTTAACGATCTTTGTATAAATAAGGAGAGTTTTCTTTTGATTTATTTCTTAGAGGAAGTGATAAATTGGAATACAAAATGGATTTATATGATTAAAGTCAAAACATTTGTTCCTAGTTCCTATAAGTTTTAATAGACTTTTGCTGATTAGGACTGAATGATGAGTTTTTATAATTTGATTATCGATAGGGAATGAGATTTGGGAAGAAGATTTTTTTTTAGTAAAGTATTAAGAGAAAGTGTTAACTGACTGAAGCTGCTTGGAGGAAGGGGGAAATTGTCTTTTATATCTTTTTATATCTCTTGTTCTTATTTTTTTTCCATGTCCTAGCACTTCTCTTTTTTACGTTTTATATTTACTTAGTTTACAGTAGTCTTTTATCTTTATATTGTACACTTCAATAAAATTATTGTTTAAAAAATGACATAGACCAAAACAGCTGTCTCAAGAACCAAATGTTAGTGGGTAAAGAATACAAGCTTGTTCTGTGTTCTCTAACTCTGACCTAGAGAGCAGGAAAGAACTATAATCACAGGGGAAGTAAGAGTAAATTGCAAAGGTGGATATTTTCTGTATGTGAATTGGGGACAAGACTGTCACTGTCCTTTGTTTCAAACAGCCAGATTTCTTTGATCAGCTGTGGGCAGTGCAGGGCTCATCCAAGCTGTAAGAGGAGTTTATGAATGTTTCTGTTTGCCTTATTACGTCTATATTATATTGGTTTTAGATAACTAACAATCGATGTAAAATAGTATGAGATTACATTATACAATGTAATATACATTATACCTTAAAATACAAACAATATTTTCTGGTTAGCTTTAAATGCTAAGGTTTATATTTCAGGCCAATTCAATATTTATTTTTAAATAATGTGCACGTGTTTACATCAAGGAGGTTTGCAAAAAGTTTGTACATGTACATGTAGGCAAAGCCTGGGGGGCAGCGTTAAAAGAGGGATCAGGCTAGAATCTCTACGTAGTCACAAGCAAACTAAGCCCAACCTCCCTTGAATTCTGTTGATCCTTATCCAATCCCAAGCAGTTGTTAATTATAGTTCAGAAGGTTCCAGCGTATAGGCATGATTGGCAATAAATCAGTTTAATTGGACCTTCACACGTGGACTTGATCTTTCACTCCTGGTTGTATACTATAGCAGAGGTCCCCAACTTTCCACAGAGAAAGGTTTTTCCATGGACCAGAGAGTGCATGGTTTTGTGTGCTGTCTACATCCCATGGATGGGGCTTTGCTTGTTTGTACGGACCGGTTGCTGGCATGCTGCGGCCCGGTACTGGTCCATGGACCAGGGGTTGGGGACCCCTGTACTATAGAACAAGGATGTCAAACGCGCCACATCACATGATGTGTTGTGACGTATCGCGACTTTTTCCCCATTGCTGGAGCTGGGGTGGGTGCGGTTTCGGCATGACACATCCGGCCCGTGGGCCGGCAGTTTGACACCCCTGCTATAGAACAATGAATATCAAATTCAGTCTAGACTTTTGGGAAGGCTATTTTTATTGCAATTATTTTCAGAACAAAAAATTGTTTCATGCTAAAAAAAAAAAAAGAAGGCTTCTCTTCCCAACAGCAAGCTCATTCAAATGTTTTGATTTACTAGAGCATTTTGTGCTTACTTAAATAACACATTTTCTTATCCCTGGAGAAGTTCATAATGTGTTCAGCAAAAACAGAGTGTCAAGCAAATGATGTAATCAAGAGCTCAAATAAAAATTCAAGAGAGACAGCTCAAGCTTTCCTCCTAATGATATTGTTGATGCTACAATAATTGCTATGGCACTGTACCTAGCTCTAGAGATGAAATTTAAAGGAGGAACTGTTTTACTGCTTTATTTGGCAGTATGATGTCCATGAGTTAAATGACAGGGTGGAAACTATAATGTTTTCAAAGATTTCCCAAGCATATTTGTTCCAGATTCCCATAACAACCCAGCGTCTTTTTCAGTTTAAAGGACTAAATATTATGAGTATTAGAAGTCATAAACATTGTGCCAATCTAGGAAACATGATATGGATGCCTGGTCTTGTTCACCATCTTTAGCTTGTTGAACATTGAAAGGCAGAATCAATTTTTGCATAACACCACACCGGAAGTGGTGCCATAGAAAATCTTGCCAAATGTGAAGATGCCAAAGGAGTACTGCTAGTGAAGTTCATGGAGCGTGGTTCGACCATCAATTCAGAAGTCTACTGTGAAACGTTATGAAAATTCAGACGAGCCATCCATAACAAGAACCTTGCAAGACGTTATGACAAGTGCCTCAGTTTGAATGGTGATTATGTCAAAAAATAATGTAATGTTGTAGTTTTCTAATGTGTATAATAAAAGTTCGGTATCTGTGAGTGTCTGTCATTGATAACCAAGTGGAGGTTTATTTCCGAATTGCCCTTGTATATAAGTAGTCCTTGCCTTATGACCACAATTGAGCCCCAAATTTCTGTGGTTAAGTGAGACATTTGTTAAGTGAGATATGCCCCATTTTATGACTTTTCTTGCCACAGTTGTCAAGTGAATCACTGCAGCTGATAAGTTAGTAACCTGGTTGTTAAGTGAATCTGGCTTCCCCATTGATTTTGCTTGTCAGAAGGTTGCAAAAGGTGATCACGTGGGACAAAGGACACTTGGGACAAAGGTCATAAATATGAAACAGTTGCCAAGCCTCTGAATTTTGATCACATGATCTTGTCGATGCTGCAAAAGTCATAACTGTGAAAAGCGGTCACAAGTCACATTTTTCAGTGCTGTTGTAACTTTGAACGGTTGCTAAACGAACTGTTGTAAGTGAAGGACTACCTGTATTTGCCTATATGTTATTTAGTGCCAGTAAAAAGATGCTTTCACCTGTATTTTTTTCCTCTAAAATAAGCCAAAATTATCAGTAAATTTAGTGCTGGCACATAGTTTTCACCGTATTGGAGGAGAGGCAGAAATGGAGTAACTAATTTTAAAGAAAGTGCCATTCTCATTTGTTTCTTGAATGCTAATAAGATAAGGACTAAATAAATCTAGGAATTATTTATATCTGTTATTGAGGCAAAAGGGAACAGCTGCTGAATAGTGCCCAGTTAATTCTCTTTAACAGTCCTGGCTAGGAAATGACTAATATTGTGTCCAACTGAAATAATGAACAGAAGCTAGAAAGACATGAATTAAAGTGCTCAATGTTTGAGATGGGTCAGATACATTGATTCAACAACCTTTTCCATGTTGAAAAAGGTGTTTGGATTGTATTACATGTTTTAGCAAGCTATGATTATAGATTCCCCCCCCCCCAAGCGGACTGTTTAAGCCATTTCTCTAGCCAACATAAAGCTGTTTGCAGCATTTCAAATTCTGGTCCATAAAAATGAGTTCACTGAAAAAAAAATACAGAGTTTAGAAGTTCACCCTGATTATATGCAAGCTCTTCTCTGCAAAAAAAAAAAGAAGAAGAAGGGGGGGGGAGTGGATGATATCCAAGGCAGCTAGAATAGAACCATCTTAAGTGTAGGAAGAAAATGCTGGCAAAGAATGAATATGAAAGAATCCAGGAGATAATAGAAAAACTGGCACTTTTATTGAGATTTTCAAAAGGTCAAGGTGAGTCAGACTGATTTAGTAGTCTGGCTTGGCTATGCTAAAGTACTTGGAGGATGTATGCTCCTTCTATTCCCCTTCCTTATCACACATATTCCAATTCCATTTCCCATTTTCTGTTGGTAGGAACTTCAACTGGAAACTAGGATATTGCAAACTATTATCTGCTTCCCAGCTAGAATGGAAAAGCAGGATACTTTGTGCTGTGCAAAAACCATAGTTTATGTGATTCTAAAGCTTAGCTAGAATATAGCTAGAATATAGTTGTATATTCTTTTGTTGATTCACAAAAATGTATGCCCTGCATTCACTGTCATGAACCAAACAAGAGGGGAGGAAGAAGGTGCAGCAGCTAGTGTGCAAGCTGCAAATTAATTCAACAACTGGCACAGAAAGTATTATCTCTAAATTATTAGAGGTTGCTGGTTGAGCAATGTCATTTGGTTTCAATTTCTAAAGCAGAGGAGTCCTAAATTTGCCATTCTGGAGGATGGTCTGCCATTTCTGGAGGCCTGTTGGGTCACTGGGGTCTGGGTTAAAAGTGGTTTTAGTTTTTCTCTTATGTTCTTTGGGGGTTTTTTTGTTGTTGTTGTTGTTTTGCTGTAGATTCCCCCCCCTTTGCATTGAAATTAATTGCAAGAACTGTTACTGCATCAGCTCAAGCTTTTCCATTCAAATCACTGTTGAGGGCAGAAGGGGCTTTAGAACGCAAAGCATGAAGGCAACTCTACGTCCTGCCCTTGCAATAGTTCTGTTGGTGGAACTGCTACTTGTATAGGTCTATATCCACAGAGATTTTCAGATTTATCAGTGGCTCCTAGGATGGACTTGCTCTTGCGTAAGCATAGGAGAACTTCTGCTTCATCCCAACTCACTTTAACCAGCCTTTAATGGGGATTGCTATTAGTTTGCTTGATGTATTTCTCTTTCATGTGAGGTCCCAAATATTTTTGGTTTAGTTTTGTAGTTCTAGACTTTTGAGAGTCTGTTAATGTAGTCTTATAATAATGTAGATTTAATTCATCTAGTCATTTTACTGAGAGGGCCAACATCAATCTTGCAAGACTGAAAATACAAAACTTCCCACCGCTACTTTTAACTGCTTGATCCATTAGGGTGAGTCCTTCCTAAGTTTCTTTTTCTGACCATTAAGCCACTGGGGGCTCCTGACTCTATTATCTGATTTGCTTCCCCTCATTTCACCCAAACTATCCATACATTCAGTTACATGGAAGGTTGTGATTCTTCCCCCAGAACTGAGGCCAGGATGTTAGGGGCGCTCTAACATGAGTATATGTGCATATAGCATGATCTCAGATTTTTAATGAGGGAACCTTGTTTGTCTTGTCTTGAGTTTTTTGTTTGTTTGTTTGTTTGTTTCTTAGGGAGGGTTATGGATGGATTGGGGAGGGTTATGCAATTTCCTTGGCTAGATGGGCGGCCATATAAATTTGATTAGTAAATAAATTCCAAGACTTCTAGTCTCATTTCCTCAAGAACCTGTAACCCCTGAGGTCTGAGGAACCCCGAAAGAAGCTAAAATCATCTTATTCTGATGGTCTATTTGTGCAAGTCATGGACCTGGGCTTGATTTTTATGGGGTTTGATTATGTTTATTATTAATTAATTTTGTCTTAGTTTGACATAATGTAAACCCACCTTGAGTCTTCTGAAAGAGGGCAGTATATAAATATTTGTAAAAGAAAATCAATAAATACTCCTATCAGTCCTCAAGACCTGGAGCTCTTGTTTTATTTCATTCTTCTAGTTAAATGTTAATTATATGAAACATGATTATTATTCTTATTTAGCACTCCTACTTTAGGAGGAGTAATGTTCTATATTATAGTTCAACATATTATAATTGGTCAACCAATGTCTTTCCTGTACGTGTCACAGCTATACATTTGTCCTCACAAGTAACAATAAAAGTTTTTCTCCTTTTAAACAGAACATAGAGCATTAGAAGGCATACTTCCAGATGTCAACATGTGTCTAGATCAGAGGTCTCCAAACTTGGCAACTTTAAGACTTATGGACTTCAACTTCCAGAATTCCCCTGCAGCATGGCTGGCTGAGGAATTCTGGGAGTTGAAGTCCACAAGTCTTAAAGTTGCCAGTTTGGAGACCCCTAATCTAGATCTAAAGAGATATGGAAGCAACAATTTTGTTCTGTCTGAAAGTATAGTAATCCTATCTTTAAACAGATAGATCTATTATATAGCACAGTGATGGCGAACCTTTTAGAGACTGAGTGCCCAAACTGCAACCCAAAACCCACTTATGCATCGTCGAGTGCCGGGTGGGTGTGGCCCATTGGCTGGGTGTGGCCCATTGGCTGGGCGTGGCCAATTGGGTGGTGGTAACGGCAGACAGGGTGGGACTAAAAAGTTCAATCAATCAATTCCAACTTTGCAAGATCTTTTTTTTTTCTGCAAGAAGTTGAAATTGACTGATTGAACCTTTTTTTTTTTTTTGCACACGGCGGCGGAGGCCTAAAGCGAAAAAGTTTTATAAAACCCAGCTGAAGGCCTAGGACTGGGGCGACAGCGCGGGTGCCCACAGAGAGGGCTCTGAGTGCCGCTTCTGGCACCCGTGCCATAGGTTCGCCACCACTGATATAGCACATCCTTTTAGTCCACATCTGAGTGGAGTTTCAACTAGATTCCTATCCTGCATTAGAGACACTTTGACAATTAGGAGGATCACACCAAAGCTGGTATTGTATAGCTGCAGGTTATTCTGTCCACTCTGGAACATCAGTCTCAATGAAATGTATATCTTGCCTTTGGGCAAAGAGAGCCTGAGATTTTATGAAATAGCTTTCATTCTAAAAAAATACCCTGAACTGCCTGAATACAAATTCAGTCGGTACAATCCAGACAGCCCACTGTCACAGAATGTCCAAGGATGGCTTTCAATGCTGAACCATGGTTTACTACATGAATCGCTGCTTGTGTTTTCATTTGCATGCAGGTGAACCCACAATAAACATATATAAATTAAGCATAGCACTTTGCAGAGACATGGCAAATGCATGGTGATTATGCCCTGGGTAAATTAGCTCAAGGCAAAGATTTACTTTGCAAGTTTTATGTTTTCTACAGCCTCTTGCAGAAAGGAAGAATGATTGACAAATATTGAACCAGGAGAACTGTCCCTAATGATGACAGAGCAAGAAAGAACAGTGGTGAGGAGTGGCAAGTTACTACATAAGGAAGAGGAAGAAGACAGGAAATAAAGGGTGAGATCTTCAGTTTTTTGAGAGTTTCAGTTCCACAAAAATCATATGAGGTCCAACAGAGCAAGCTGCACCATGGAAGCCAGAGAACATAAAGGCATCAGGAGCTAGGAGAAGAAATGAAACCAGTATGGATATATTTCCCCTTTTTAGAGAAAAGAAAAAGCAAAGAATTTCCATTGATCATTGCATATTTGAGATTTCATTGATGGTCACATGCCACCTTGGTTTTATTCACTTCTCAGTTCTAGGTCTTGGTCTGATTGAGGCCATCACTTCTGGCTCAACTGTGAATGCTTTCTAATCCCATGGAAACCACAGCAGATACAAGTGATGATGGGAAATGTAGATGTAGATGTTAGAAATCTTTAAGCTCTACCCCCTGAGAAATATAGGGCAATAATAGGGCTCTGCAGAACTCTGGGTTGTCTTGTGGGTGACCTGAGAGAAGGTGCCACTGAATTAAGATGCTGCATGCAAGTGCTAGGTTCATGATCTCATACACATTCCAGAGCAGTGGGGAGACTGAATCTGACACACTGCACAACACTAGTCAAGAACAGACTTCAGAGCACTAAAGGCAAGCTTTTATTGGATTGATAGTTAGTCCAAAGAAAAACAATAAACATGGAAATGGGCAAGTGACATGAAAAGTAAGTGAGGAACATTAAATTATGAATTGTACCTACTTTTAGAAAACATCAGCAAATTACCTAAAGCTCCTCGCTTGTCTACCAGGAGACAAATCATTGAGTTTAAAGATTGAAAAATTTGGATATCCTAAAAGTCGGACAGCAGGCCCAGTGTTTAGAGCTGCCCAAGTATAACAATGCCCGCAAACTTGAAGTTTCCCCCTGCTTCCTTTCTAGAACAGTTCAGTTCCCACAAGAATTGGGCTGAAAGGACTATAGTCAGAATGCAAATCTGAAGTCCACTCTGTGGGTGCAACATAACAGATTGGAGTGGCAGGTACAAGAAAAAAAAAGAGTTTGGAATTGTGGTTGTTGCAATTTTAAAGTAGAGGGAAGTACCAGGGAGAAGGGTCAGAAGCAAAAGAAGGCGAGTCCCATGAATCCCACATGAATCTTAGAACTAAGCAGTGCAGAATAGCTGTCCACTGAGTCCTACAATCAGACTTGAAGCAGTTGACCTCAGAAGGAGTTTGGAAAAACAGCACGAAATGGCTACTAGATGCAGATGGATTCAAAATGTGGATAAACAAAGGAATCAATTATTCAGCACTGGGAAATAAGTACAAATCTTCCAGAAATTCCTACCTGCTTAATTCAATTTAAGCTGCCTGGTTAAGCATTAGAAAAGCTATACCTCAGAAAGACTATTAGGGAGAGATAACAGAGGGGACTTCTTTGCCCTGATTACTATCTACTCTGCCACTTTCATGATCTTTTCTGAGGTTCTGTAGCCTATCTAGGGTAAGGTTGTTTCAAGCAGGTACTAAATTTCCCTCCAAGATGCTAGTGTTGGTCAGTTTTGGTTACTCTTGTGGGCTGCAAGAATGTCAAGAACGTTGAAAATTTTATTCAGGTTTAATTTTTTTAATGAATTAGGTAACTATTTTTATTCAGGTGAAATTCTGATGGTTTGGAATACAACCCAGTCCTGATTTGCATAATGAGAGGAGCAGTTAGGACCGGTTAGGACAGGAGTATCTTTGTGGTGTCATGCCCTTCTGAAAAATCATCAATATATTGTGCAAATTTATGACTCTTACTATTACAGTGGAAAAGCAAGATAGAAGCTATGGGATCTTTTTAGGCCATCCTCTGGGTATTGTTCATCAAGCTAATGAAGAAGTCCATTCTCTTGTTCCTTTAGCATGCCACATATTGGTGATGCTTTCAATTGTAACCTTCCTGGGTCAATGACTTGGCCTTTGATACTCTGAAAAGCTCAGGGACGCCAAAGACTATATCCCTAAATCAAAGACAAGGAAATTATCAGCAACCAATCTAAGAAAAAGTAAGCTTCCTTTTCTCTTTCCTTCCTGGCTGTCTAACTGAATATCCTCATAATGCATGAACATCAATGAATATTTTACTAGCCTGACTTTTAAAGTTTGTGTATTGTGAAAACAAGAGATTTATAGAATGGTGTGTGGGTGTGTATGAAGGTATTGTAATTTATAGTCCATCCAGTATCTTTTTTCTATCCTATAAAAGGAGACAAGGCAACAAACAACCAAAGCCATCCCTATCCACACCCAAGGGACTATCTGGGCAGTAATTCTGTAGTCTCACTAGTAACAGCCAAAGCCCTTTCACTCTTTATAATAAAGGCCCATAGACTAGTTCTTCCAAATGGCTAGGTTTCAAGAGGAGTCAAGCTCAGGACTATGGCAACCAAATCTGAGCTGCCAAAATCCAAAAGACCAGTAGACAACAACAAGTATCTGTTAACCATTCAGTAGATATCCCATTTCTGCAACCCAAAGTTCTAGTGTCCTGGGGTAGGTCATACATGTTTACTTTTTTTTTTTTTTTTGCAAATGGATATTCACTTAGGGATAAGGGTAGCCTTGAGTTAAAAATGACTCCTGCCGATTATGCCACAGAAAACCCTGATGCCAAGTGCCTTATAAGGGTGACCATTTTTCATGAAAGTCTATCATGTTCCAACATCATTACTCATTGAAATATGAAGTGCCTCGCCATAGTCTTCTTCTGGAATTGTTTTCACTTCCCATTACAACATGTAGTCCTGATACTCTTTGGCAGTCTCCAGTCAAACCAGACCCAATTGTACTTAAGTTTCCAGACCCAAATACGATGCTGCCATCTTCTGAAACCCAATATACTGTATATATTTTTCTTTCATATTGTGAAAGATGCTTGGGTAGCTTAGAAATAGATAGATAGATAGATAGATAGATAGATAGATAGATAGATAGATAGATAGATAGATAGATAGATAGATAGATAGATAGATAGATAGATAGATAGATAGATAGATAGATAGATAGATAGATAGATAGATAGATAGATAGATAGATAGATAGATAGATAGATAGATAGATAGATAGATAGATAGATAGATAATAGATAGATAGATAGATAGATAGATAGATAGATAGATAGATAGATAGATAGATAGATAGATAGATAGATAGCCTGTGAGTAAGAACAGGCTTGGGAAGCTCCGTTAGGTGTGTACTTCATTTCTTTTTCCCTACCGATGTGTGAACATTAAAACATTATCTGCTTCCATATGGTGACTTGATTCAGTTAACTGCTTAATATTCACTAATCACCGCAACACTATTTGAGTGTCAAGGATAAGATTAGGCAAGATAAAGTTATATTTTTTTAAAATCAAGAGCATGGGATCCAGGCCTTCATGCATTTCATGAATCCCCCCCTTTTTTTGTTTTTATGGTTACTGCTGCTCTACTGGTGCTCTAAGGGCCAAAATTAATGGCAGTTCCCTGATATGCTGCCCAATTGGATAAGTGTGACATAAGCTGGTTAAGTGTCTATGGAGATTCTCAGTCATCCAGGTCATGGTTGTCCCAAAGGTGCTTTTTCAAAAGGCAGCTGGATTTTGTTTTGAAAAACAAAGGCCAGTTGCCTTTTGAAAAAGCACCTTTGAGATATAAGCTGGTTAAATGGGTTTAACGTGATTAAAAATGAGATAATACAGGTAGTCCTTGACTTAACGCCCAAAATTTCTGTTGCTAAGTAAGACATTTGTTAAGTGAGTTTTGCCCCATTTTACGACCTTACTTGCCACAGTTGTTAAGTGAATCATTGCTTCCCCATTGGCTTTGCTTGTCAGAAGGTTGCAAAAGGGGATCACATGACCTTGGGACACAGCAACGGTCATAAATCTGAGCCAGTTGCCAAGCATCCTAATTTTGATCACGTGAACATGGGGATGCTACAATGTTTGTAAGTGGGAAAAATGGTCATGAGTCACTTTTTTTCAGTGTTGTTGTAACTTTGAACGGTCATTAAATGAACTGTTTTAAGTCAAGGACTACCTGTATTATCTCCCCAAGCATGGCCTTCCTCCCAGATTCTGACCTATATGCATGATAAGGGCATGAACACATAGTGCCATCATTCTAACCCTGGTAGTGGGCTGTGTAGTATGAAAAAGGCTGTTTATGGAGTTCATTTAGTTCAACTCTTTTCAGTGGTTTCATAATCCAGGATTTCCCCATCCTCACATGACACATTGGATCCTTACCCTTGGCCTTCGGGCTCATAGATTGTGACTATCTGATGCTCAATCCTTCACAATAATGACAACTTTGTCCATTAAGTTGCCACAGTAATCATGAATTTATTTATCAAATTTATATAGCTGCCCAATTTTTTTTTACTGCAATGAAAAATAGCACATCAATAGATTTATTAAAGGTCAGTGAAAATGATAACTTTTCCTCCCCATTTTATAGACAGAAAATTTATTGTGACTTATCCAAAACCACAGCACAAGTGAAAGTGAAGAAAAGAGAGTTGAGAGGTTGAGAATTAAGGTATGTGTGTTTGTATTGACATGCGATTACTAGGCTTTGTAAATTATATTTTCACTGATACATATTAACTCAGTTGTGTATACCGTGTTTCCCCAAAAATAAGCCCTACCCCAAAAATAAGCCCTAGTTAAGACCCCGCCAGCTCCATCCCACCATTTGGTTGTACAAGGTGGGGTGAGGAGCACACATAAAAATGAAGCTAGGGTGAGGGTGGGGGGTGGAGTTGCCTCATGTACCTCGTACCTGCTTACCTCAGGCCTCCCATGCCCCGACACCTGCCTCACGGCGGTGGCACCAGCAGCAAACCTATCCAGCAGTGGCCTGTGTGGCTGCTGGCCCACTTCTTCTGGTTGCTGGCAACTGCTTGTGGCAGGAGGCCAACTGGCGCATTGTGTCAGTGCTGCCGCATGTGGCAGGATGCAAGCAGCAGCACTGACACAACATGCCACGTGGCCTCCTGCTGCAAGCAGCAATACAGCATGATACACCACATGGCATCCTGCCATGAGTAGTGACACCAGCGCAATGTGCCACGTAGCATTCTGCCACAAGCAGCCACAGAAGAAGTCAGGCAGAGGCGGGACAGGTGTCGGAGCATGCTCAGGAAGTCCTGAGGTAAGCGGGTAAGACACCCCCCAAAAATAAGACTTAGTGCCTCTTTGGAAGGCAAAAAATATATAAGACTGGGTCTTATTTTGGGGAAAACATGGTATATTATATTTCTACAAGTTCCTTAATGGTTAGAATAAACCCCCTCATTTGTTTAAGACCTGTCCGTGTAAATGTCTGTAGCAGTCTGATCCTGATCCTCCATCTGGCGTAGTAGAAGAGGACACATCTAGAATTTTACAATTAATGTTTTCTCATTCAAAAATACTCTTCATGGGGAATTAGGGCTAAGCTTATATCACAGGGAACGATATTTTGAAGAAAGGGGAGAGAAGCTTATTTAATTTGTTTATTTTATGTATATCCCACATTTACTTGTACAAATAACTCAGATGGTGAACTTGCATAATATTGCTTCCTCTTCTCATTTTCCTCATAATAGCCATTCTCTGAGGTAAATTGGGCTAAAAGAGAATGACTGGTGCAAAGTCACCCAGCCAACTTTCATGCCTAAAGCAGCACTAGAACTCACAGTCTTCTGGTTTCTAGACTGGTGCCTTAACCACTAGGTCAAACTGACTCTAATGCAGGGGTCTCCAACCTTGGCAACTTTAAGACTTGTGGACTTCAGCTCCCAGAATTCTTTAGCCAGCTTTGCTGGCTGAGGAATTCTGGGAGTTGAAGTCCACAAGTCTTAAAGTTGCCAAGGTTGGAGACCCCTGCTCTAATGGCATTCAGAAGCAATCGGCAGTCAGTACAGCTCTTGAAGCAGAAATAGTATACTTTCTTTGTTTGCTCAGTTGTCCACATTGGGCTAATGCTTGGAAAGACAGTTCCTTCAAATCAATTGTGAGGGGTACAGGTAGTCCTCAATTTACGACCATAACTGAGCCCAAAATTTCTGTTGCTAAATGAGACATTTGTTAAGTGAGTTTTCCCCCATTTTACAACAGTTGTTAAGTGAATCACTTCAGGTGTTAAGTTAGCAACACGGTTGTTGAGTGAATCTGACCTCACCATTGACTTTGCTTGTCAGAAGGTCCAAATGGGGATTACATGACTCAAGGGCATTATACCCGTCATAAATATGAGTCAGTTGCCAAGCATCTGAATTTTGATTACGTGACCATGGGGGGAACCGCAACGGTTCTAAGTGTGAGAAATGGTCAGGTCACTTTTTTCAGATCTATTATAACTTCAAACAATCCCTAAACGAGCTGTTGTAAGTTGAGAACTATCTGTATACATGTTTGCAAGGAAGCCTAGTTTTTCATACATGCATAAATAGATGCTAAAACCAGAGAGGTTTGCTTTGGGCTATGGAGGGGGGTGTCATGCTCAAAACAGCTAATTCTGAACGTACAAAGTGTCTTGTTTAAAACAAACAAATGCAAGGCAGAGATTCACTTGACATAATGAAAGCAAAATGTGACTTTTTATATGTTCTCAATTAAGCCTTCTGCAATAACAAGAGTGGTGGGAGAAGGGAGGGGCAGAACAGATGTTCTCTTTTAGTTCTCAAAAAAACTTCAAAGAAGACATTTCTCCTGCCACCTAACTAGGAGGGGAAAAAAAAAAAAAACCTGTCACAGTCCAGGCTTTTTTTGTTCCTTTATTCCTCCTCTTCTGATGGAGGTCTATCGATGATCATTTCAAGAAATGTATACCAGAAATGTTTTAGTGAGTGTGAGAGAGAAATAAAGAGAGAGATTATGCCCTTAAATATGTCAACGGCTGAGTCTCTTTAAAATCATGGATGAAAAATGTTTACAGGTAGTCCTTGACTTACAACAGTTTATTTCATGACTGTTCAAAGTTACAAGGGCACTGAAACAAGTGACTTATGACCATTTTTCACGACCTTTGCAGCAGCATCCCCATGATCATGTGATCAAAATTCAGATGCTTGGCAACTGGTTTGTACTTATAACCGTTGCTGTGTCCGAAGATCACGAGATCACCTTTTGACAAGCAAAGTCAATGGGGAATCCAGATTCGCTTATCAACCAGGTTACTAACTTATCAACTGATTCACTTAACAACTATGGCAAGAAAAGTTGTGAAATGAGGCAAAAGTCACTTAACAAGTGTCTCACTTAACAACAGAAATCGTGGGCTCAATTGTGGTCATAAGTTGAGGACTATCTATATAGAAAAAAGGTTTCCAGTTGCAAAGTTTCTTTCCTTCTTCTTCAGGCTTCCTTATCCCTTCATCACACAACCTAAGTTTTTTTAAAAAAGTGTTTGTATATTTGCTTGTTTTGTCTAGTGCAAATTGGAGAGGGCACATGCCGAAAGCCAGGTGACCTGCTTCACAGACATCCTTGCTGCATTTTTCTATCTGCCTGCTGAAATTCACTGGCTGAATTTACCTATAAGACACAATGTGGCTTATAATTCATTATGGCCTAGCATGGCATGCAAACAAAGTCATCATAGTCGCAAACTAGGTTTTAGGTCTTTGCACTCTATGTGAACCAGGAAAACATCTATAGCCAGGTCATGCATTTGTGATGAAAACACATTATATGAGGGCAATTTGGAAATAAACCTCCATTTGGTTCTCAATGACAGACACTCACAGATACACTCACTTTTATTATACACATTAGAAAACTACAACATTACATTACTTTTTGACATAATTGCCATTCAAATTGAGGCAGTTGTCATTAACGTCTTACAAGGTTTGAAATTCCTTAGTAGTAGTTGCTCGGCACCAAATCTGGGCTATGGGGGGGGTGATCAAAAACATCCCAACGGAACTGCTTCAAAAATTCTTGGGTGCGTCTGGCGGTGTGCAGGTGAATATTATCATGAACCAACACCACACCATAGAAAATCCTGCCAAATGTGAAGATGCCAAAGGAGTACTGCTAGTGAACTTCATGGAGCATGGTTTGACCATCAATTCAGACGTCTACTGTGAAACATTACGAAAACTCAGATGAGCCATCCATAACAATTGTCGGGGCATGCTGCCTTTTGGTGTGGTATTGGTTCACGATAATGTTCGCCCGCACACTGCTAGACACACCCAAGAACTTTTGAAGGAGTTCTGTTGGGATGTTTTGATCACCCCTCTCCCCATATCCCAGATTTGGCGCCGAGCGACTATACTTTCAAAACTTGCAAGACGTTATGACAAGTGCCTCAATTTGAATGGCGATTATGTCAAAAAGTAATGAAATGTTGTAGTTTTCTAATGTGTATAATAAAAGTTCTGCATCTGCAAGTGTCTGTTATTGATAACCAAACGGAGGTTTATTTCTGAATTGCCCTCATACTTTAAGCCTTAGCCAATACTTTCATCACTCTGTGGGGAAAAAAGAGAAATGACCATGGGAGTCTGACAGAAAGATATGAGAAAACTGAATGTGGAGTAACCTCAGAGCATGGCCATGGGAAGGCACCATGATCCAGATGCTTGTATTAGAATGATTCACAAAATACAGGTAGTCCTCGGCTTATAACCACAATGAGCCCAACATTTCTGTTGCTATTAAAACAATTATTAAATGAGTTGCACCCCATTTTACGATCTTTTTTTACTAGAGTTAATTGAATAGCTGCAGTTGTTAAGTGAATCGTGCCGTTAAGAGAATCTGGCTTCTCCCGTTGACTTAGCTTGTTGAAAGTCAACTGGGAAGCTTACAAATGGCGACCACATAACCCTGGGACGGAGCAACTATCAGAAATACATACCAGTTGTCAAGTGCCTGAATCTGGATCATGTGACCATGGGGATGCTGCAACAGTCGTAAGTGTGAAAACGGATCATATGTCACTTTTTCAGTGCCATTGTAACATTAAGCAGTTGCTAAATGAATGGCTGTAGGTTGAGGACTATCTGTAGAAGATCTCCTCCCTCTCCAATTCTTGTGGATATGCTCAAGAGCAAATACTACTACTACTACTACTACTACTACTACTACTACTACTACTACTACTACTACTAATAATAATAATAATAATAATAATAATAATAATAATAATAATAATAATAATAATAATAATAATAATAATGTTGGAAGGGACCTTGGAGGTCATCTAGTCCAACCCTCTGCTCAGGCAGGAAACCCTATAACATTTCAGACAA
The DNA here is from genome assembly GCA_023970755.1 of Azemiops feae. Taxonomy (NCBI): domain Eukaryota; kingdom Metazoa; phylum Chordata; class Lepidosauria; order Squamata; family Viperidae; genus Azemiops; species Azemiops feae. Next base: position 813,915 of record JALGBA010004215.1, on the reverse strand, counting down.
ATGGCTGTCCAGTCTCTTCTTAAAAACTTCCAGTGTTGGAGTATTCACAGCTTCTGGAGGCAGGTTGTTCCACTGATTAATTGTTCTGTCAGGAATTTTCTCCTTAGTTCTAGGTTGCTTCTCTCTTTGGTTAGTTTCCATCCATTGCTTCTTGTCCTGCCTTCAGGTGCTTTGGAGAATAGCTTAGCTCCCTCTTCTTTGTGGCAACCCCTGAGATATTGGAACACTGCTATCATGTCACCCCTCGTCCTTCTCTTCATTAGACTAGACCAGGGGTAGACAACCTTGGCTCTTTTATGACTCGTGGACTTCAACTCCCAGAATTCCTGAGCCAGCATGGCTGGCTCAGGAATTCTGGGAGTTGAAGTCCACGAGTCATAAAAGAGCCAAGGTTGCCTACCCCTGGACTAGACATACCCAAGTGACAGGAGCAATGTGGATGATGACATCATGATACATGTAATATTATGGCAGCTTCTCCCTAGCTCCATGTGCCTCTTTCATAGACTCAGTGCCATTCCTTTTCAACAAAACCATTCATAATAGCAATAGCATTTAGGCTTATATACTGCCCGATGGCACTTTGCAGCATTCTCTGGGCACTTTACAACGTAGAAGCATTATTTACATATGGCCCCAACAATCTGGGTCCTCGTTTTACTGACCTTGGAAGGATGGGAGGCTGAGTCAATCTAGATCCTTGTCAGAATCGAACTCCAGGCTGTGGACAGAGTTAGCTTCCAATACTGCACTTTAACCATTGCGTCACCAGGGCTCCCCTAAGTACTGAGTCCAAATGTATGTCCATAAAGCACAGTTTGGTCCAAGCTGATTGATTTGCAACTATCCAAGATCTTAGGAGGACTTCTTGCAGAGATGCCTCCTTATCATCCATGTCAATGAATATGTAAGAATTGAAACTACTGTACTGGTTTTTCTATGGGTAATTGATGTGCTCTGTCACCAAGCTGCTGGCGCCTTTCTGAAAAGCCAGCATGTCTTTTCATATCCCCAACTTCAGCTTAGCCTGCAGCGATGAAGTATCAGCGTTTGACTGTTACACCACATAGGACAGAGCAGTTGCAAATGTCCCAATGTCTCTCTCCAATTGTTTGCAGTTTGTCTCTTCCTTTTAGTAAAACTGCAGCCTTCATAAGTTGAAACATAACAGCTGCTGCAGTGTCTCCATCGATGCATTTATGCCTAATAACAACAGCAGTAATAACAGCTTGCTAGAACAAATGTAGACAAAATGTTGAAACTAACAGCACAATCTGATGCAGGTTTACTTCAAAATAAAGCCTTTGTGTTTAAGTTGTGCTTGCACACTAGTAAGTATGCTTAAGATTGCAGCCAAAGAAACTGAACAATGTGATAAGCATGATCAAACTGCTAAGTATTGAAATTTCTCATTATCAATCATTCATAGGATTTCATGACCTCCAAAAAAACTAGACCACAGTTCGAGGGAGAAACCTTCTCAAACATGATCTAGGAGTTTGCATAAATCCCCCTTTATTTCCCAGTGAAGTATTTCCTGCCCGCCCACCCCCACCCCCCTTTCTTTCTTTTCCTCTTGCTAGGAGTCTTATAAAACTGAAAATGTCAAGTGAGGGTTGCTTTATATCGTGTTCTGTCAATCAAACAAACGGAGGCTTTATGCATCTGTTGCCAGTTATATTGGCACTTTTTGAAGAGTGTTTCGGTGGGAGTGAGAATAAATAAAGATCCTTCAGGCACTTTCTCATTTATGGATGAGGAATCAAAGCAGGCTGAAACTTCATTTCCAGCCTGATACCCTGAAGATTGTTGGCTGATAATTCTGGATGGAACAGCTTATCTGGGAGGATTAGGAAGAACATGAGCTTCCTATTACTGCCGGCTTCAGTCTATTCAGCCGCACAGACTTTGTCACACAGTATCTGTGCCTTTACATATGTCACTAATCTTATCTATATCTTCTCAGCTCTTTCTGTTGAAGCTGTGCTTCCTTGCACCTAACCCTCCCTGGCCATTTCTTCATTACACTGGCTGTGTAGGCATTAGCCTCCCCTTAGCAGCCTTTGCTGTACCCTGTCATTCAGAAAGGGCTAGTAAAGCGAAGGCTGTAGCCTTCAAGTGAAGGTAATGGTTGGGCTTTATCTCAGGTCCCCCCGGGTCACAGACTGGTATATTAAATGTCAACTCCTGCTTCATCGCTCTCCGTTTTGGTCCTCCAAACTCATACCTAAAAAATAAAAAATAAAACCTCAACCCACCCAAACATACCCCAACCTCTGATCCAGTAAAGTGAGGCAATGAGCCCTAAAGAAAAGCAGAATTAATCTAGTTGAGTTCAAGACCTCTAGCAGATCCTTATGTACTGTAAGTCCTGCTTTGGGCGGGTAAGGCATCTCCATCCTTGCAAATGTTTTTTTTTTTAAAAGAAGATCCAACATATCCCTATTAGAAGGGTCCAGAATTGCAGGAATTAGGTATGTCTAGTCTGATAAAAAGAAAGACTGGTGTGACTTGAAGAACTGTTCCAATATTTGAGGGGCTATGATTAACAAGAGGCGGGAGGGGGGTGTCAACCTGCTCTCCAAAGCAGCTGAAGGAAGGACAAGAAGCAATGGATGGAAACTAATCAAGGAGAGAACCAACCTACAACTAAGGAGAAATTTTCTAATGGTGAGAAGAATCAACCAGAAATGCCTCCAGAAATTGTGGGTTCTCCAGCACTGGAGATTTTCAAGAAGTGATCAGACAACCATTTGTTTGAAATGGTATAGTGTTTCCTGCTTCAGTAGGGGGTTGATCTAGAGGACCTCCAAGATCCCTTCCAACTCTGTTATTCTGTTACTGCCGTGCAGAACAGTTCTGGTGCATTTCTCCCCCTTCCAGCTCTTATTCAACTTCATGAAAGGGAATTTGCTTTATGAAGTATTTCAAAGGAGACAGCAGTTATCTGAAGGAATTATTTAGACAGAGTATGGTATTATTTTATTCTGTTCATTTACTATCCCAATTCATATACAAACAGTCCTCATTTAACAATAACAATTGGGGACTGGCAACATGATCATTAAATGAAACAGTCACTAAATGAAACTGCAACGGAGCTTATGATCTTACTTCAGCTTACCATTGCTTTGCAGACCTGCAAAGGTTGTAAATGACAAGACTGATCTTAAAGTTACATCTTCATCAGTGCTGCAACTGTGAATGGTTGCTATAGGAAGGCTACCTGTAAGATTCTCCAGAGACAGCCAAGAGGCGCCTGCGTGAAAAGCTTTTCTTCTATTTTGAAACATCTGTTCCACAGTTGGTGGCCTCCCTGGCTCTCCATGCTTCAGTTAAATCCCAAGAGAAAGCATCATGGGGAAACAACCTCCACTGTATCTCTGAATGGAAAAATTCTTAATAAAAAAACAAGGACAGCACCAGCAGCAATCATATGCTCCATAATCTCTCATAATAATGTAACCTCAAAAACACTACCAAGATAAAGTCAAAACATTTCAAGCACCTTGAGGTTCCAAGAGAAACAAACATGATTTTCAAGAAAAGAAAGCACTAGAATAACTGCAGAACAGATTTTAAGTATAACTTTGGCTAGACTGTTGCCCTATGATTATGTTAATTGTTTAGTCCTGTGGGAGAGTCTTCACTTTTGTTGTTTTTCAAAGTCTGCTGTGTGCTCTTTTCTGTTTATTGTAGTGTTACTCTGATGTTTCTTTCATATAGATACTGTAGATAGAGTTTTAGATTTTAATTTTGCGTTAGTTTTTAATTGCTTGGAGATAAAGCAATGTTTAAGAGAGAAAAAATGACCCAAGTAGAAATGAGCAATAATTATAAAATATTTAGATTTTTAGCCTCGTTTGTTTGTTTTGCCTATTTTAAAAATAGTTAAACTTTTTATAATCAACATATTTTTATTTCAGCCTTTGTTCTAACTTAAAGTTTGTGTATGTATATGCAGTGGCAGGATTCAGCCAGTTCGCACCGGTTCGGTAGAACCAGTTGCTAATTTTTTATTGACTTCGGTGAACCGGCTGAAGCCCTAGCCTTTTTTCGCAAGGCCCAGAACAGACCACTGGAAGTGCACGGATGTCACTTCCGGAAGTCTGTTCTGGGCCTCGTTCACTTATTTGAATCCCACCACTGTGTATATGTATTGTTTTCCTTTTCTTTTTTCCCCTTCTTTTGACTTAATTAACAATGATGATAAAACATTATTAAACTCTGTCAACATGTTTTTTGGATTTTGTTTTTATATATTGCCAGTTTATGTATCTACTTCTTTAGGTTTCCTATTGGCTTTAGGGACAATTTTATTTTCAACAAGCTTTCAGATATTGCTATCCAATGGCAGGGTGGTTCAAGTGATTTAAGATGGACTTCTCAATTTCCTATCTCTAGAGTCATATTAGACTTCAACTCATTATTTGGGAAGGATGGCTATCCAAGATCACCTGGTTGGAAAATGCTGGTGTAAATACTCCTACATTTCATTAATAATATAGGAGTACAGGTCAGCATTAATTAACTAGAGATCTTTCAAGATGTCATAGTACTTGAAGATCTTAAGGTTCTCATCTTAGGAAGGAAAGCAGACTGAGTTAGCATGGAACTTTGTTAAGATATTGCTAAGCACTTTCTCTGTAGCAATAGTTGAACCTATCAGATCAAAAACTACGGTCTACAAGAACAGTCCCGTAAATTCATATGTGCCATCAACCTCACCTAATTTCTTTGACATTAAGACATGATTGCAATGAAAATATGTGAATAGAATAGAATAGAATAGAATAGAATAGAATAGAATAGAATAGAATAGAATAGAATAGAATAGAATAGAATAGAATAGAATAGAACTGGAAGGGATCTTGGAGGTCTTCTAGTCCAGCCCCCTGCTCAAGCAGGAGAACCTATATCAGACAAGTGACTGTCTAGCCTCTTCTTAAAAATCTCCAATGATGGAGTGCCCACAATTTCTGGAGGCAAGCTGTTCCACTGGTTAATTCTCCTCACTGTCAGGAAGTTTCTCCTTAATTCCAGGTTGCTTCTCTCTTTGATCAGTTTCCAACCATTGTTTCTTGTCCTGCCCTCTGGTGCTTTGGAGAATAATGTGACCCCCTCTTCTTTGTGGCAGCCCCTCAAATACTGGAACACTGCTATCATCTCTCCCCTATTTCTTTTTTTTCTTTAGGCTAGCCAAACAAAAGCCAAAGCTTTTCTCCTTTATTGCATATAGCCCTATAACTAGCTTTCTAGTGCTATGGAAATATGAAGAGCAATGTTCATGTCTATTTCCTAAAAAAAATCTCTCAGGACAATATAAGCCATTAATGTGAACTGCCCAGAAATAATACTTCCACATATAGGCATTTATTATGAATACCCTAGATACCACTTATTAGTGTAACATGAATGGCATGCCACTTATCTGAATATTATATACAGACAGACGGACACACACACACATATTTTCATTTTACTACCATAAGTTTCCCCCCCCCCTTATTGTTATTCTGCAGAGTTATTAGGGATCTGTATCATGACTGCTACCTCAAGGTTGAAACAATAAGCTTTATCTGAAGCTGACAAATGTAATTTTTCTTTTTCCTATATGAATCCCACAGATGTCATGGTGTGCTCATCTTCCAATAATCAGCCCAGTCAGGACTGTGTCATTTACCACAGGCCCATCTTTTATTCTGTGACAAGCAGAAGCAATAAGGAGGGCGACCTCTGTCCCAAAGCCATTTGCGTGTTGCTAAATGATGCCATGGGGACAGACACCAAATGCCAGATTTACCCAAGCTTGCCTAAAGGATCTTGCACCTGGAAGCTTTGAAAAACTATTTGGTCTGGTAATGGAAATGTTTCTTCCCTCTTTAAAGGACTTCAAGCAGTGTTTCTCAATCTTGGCAAGTTGAAGATGTGTGAACTTCTGCTTCCACAATTCCACAGCCAGATTTGCTGGCTGGGGAATGCTGGGAGTTGAAGTCCAGATAACATCAAGTTGCCAAGGTTGAGAAACACTGACTTAAAGCATTCCAAAAGCATCTGAACAGAGAGTCAGCAGGGACCTGTATCTGGGATAGTCACGGTCACTTTCAAGGTCTATAAGAAAATAAATTACAGACCGTCCTAGGGAATACTTTTTTCAGGATGCCAATCCAGTTCAATTGTTTTGTCATTCAAAATGCTTGCATGTAGCAATTTACCAGTCATTCAATTTCAAGGAGTGAAAATAAATGTTCTGCTGGATGGGGCGAGAAGTGATCTAATGGTTCCAGCAATATTTCTTTATGGTGAAATTCAATCTCATGTGATGGGCTTTTCTCCTCTCTTCCCAATCATTTCTCCCAAATCATTAGACCCAAAAGCCATAATTCTAGAAAATTATCAGAGTGATTTTGCTCTCAGGTATATCTCTCCTACCTTTTCATTCTTCTTGCCTATATTTATTCCTTTTCAGAAAATATTTGTGTACATTTCTTTACTCCCAATAGTTACTATTTTCTCCTACGTAGCCTATACTGTTTAATATTACATTCTGGAAAATAGTAAATACATGGAAAAATCATTCAGGGAAGAAAACACCTAGAGCAATATATGAAATTTCATCAGATCATAGATTGGAAGGCACCATTTATGCCATTAAATTCAACACCATGTTCAGTTTAGAAATCCATTTACAGCATCCCCATCACATGGTGTATCCACTGTCTACTTAAATTCAGGGAACTCCACCAGCTCCCTGGGCAATTGGCCCAACGTTGAGCTACTCTTAGGAATGGATTTTCCCCTTTAACATTCAATAAAAATCTGCCTTTTTGCAAGTCTTATTTCATAACCTACATTCCAGGATGATGCAGAATAAGTATTAATCCTCTTACATGTCATTTGGTCTATTAGTTAAGGCACCAGGCTAGAATTCAGAAGATTATGAGTTCTAGTCCCACCAAAGCCAACTGGGTGACTTTGGGCTAGTCATTCTCTCTCAGCTCAACCTACCTCACAGGGTTGTTGTTGTGGAGAAAATAGGAGGAGGAACGAGTTTTAAGTATGTCCTCCTCCTTGAATTATTTATAAAAATAATAAAGGCAGGGGAAAATATCTAATAAATATAAATAAACATCCTTTCAGATATTTGAAGAGTGTTGTTTTCTTAAACATTTCTCAAAAATCTAACCATTTCCAAATTCTTTATTCTATTTGGAAAGAGAACTCTGTGACTTGAGAACTGATTGACAGCTAGCCAAGGTATAGGAGCTCTGATTGTGATCTGACTGATTGTATACATCTGTATTTTGTTGTTTATGATTTTATACAATTTCAACTACTTGGCACGCTTGTACTTGTGTACCCCATGGCAAAAGAAGCATATTGCAACCAAGGAAAAGGACCAGCCCAAAAAAAAAAAATCTTCCAAACAGAAACACTCAAAAACCAGCATTATGGGGGGGGGGGGAGCGGAAGCCATTTGCTTTGGATTTTTTTTTTCTAAAGGTATGGCTTGTGCCTGAAATATATTGGGCAAAATGGAGCAAATTACCAGGAACCAACAATAATCTTGATCTAGGATGAAGTTAATAAAGTGAGACTCTGAGCCCCAAGAACTGGTAACTGGAAAGGTTGAAGGTGAGGATCTACTCTGTATAACACCATCCATCTCTGGCCAAAACCACTACTCTGCAAGAAACCAGGCACCCCTAAGGTATTTGTAAATTTGCTACTTGAATAAAGAAGTGTGGATTATAATAAAAGAGCAACTAACAATACAAGCCGAATAAATCATAAAACTCAAAACACAAAATCCAAGCAGAACAAATATAAAACAACAAAACTGAAGAATAGAATGGAAGAGTCAGATTCAGCACATTCTCATAGAGCAAGAGATCAGAGTAAAACAAAAACATGACAGGTATTGGCTAAGCCTAGGAGGAAATTTCACCTCAATCCAAATAAAAAATGTTAAATATTGGCCAACACCTAAAAAAAAAAAAAAGGGAGGGGTTGTGTGTTAGGTTTGATGACCCAGGAGATATTCTTCTAAATTGAGACCATGGGAGAGAAGGTCCAGCTTCAAGCAGATGCTTTCTGAGCTTCATTTGCTAGTCAATGAAGTCTTACGACACCAACACAGCAGAATATCTGATGCTCTGTGATTCCTATAATCACTTTGGTATCAATTTTATGGACTGAAAGAAATAACTGGGAGACAGTTGGTATCTTCCTCTCTTGCTGTCTTGACCTTTCCTGCTCCCAACAAATTAGGATCGAATTTTGACACGCTCACTGAAGCACTGGCCAGTACAATTTTATTGTACTCTGACATAGAAGCATCAGCAAGCTGTTCATGTACAACTGCATTACAGTGCTCATTTTAACACGAGCAACTGATCAAGGTTGTGGCTCTGCTTTGAGAGTAACATAGATCTGGATCTTTGTGGAGGACTGACGCATAGTTCAGCTGTGCCTATGGAAGTTAGCACTTCAAAGCAAAGGACCGCTGATTCATTTCAAACACATATGGAATTAATGCATTTTTTCCAGGCCACATTCTATTCTTTCATGTTACACCAGATGTACAAAAATGGAAATACCAATTACTTCTGCTCCCTTCTGCAAGTGCCCAGGTAACAGATAAGAAAGTTGATGTAATTTTTTTTAAAGTTTTTGGATTAAAATAACTCACAAGGGTACACGGTGCACATCATTTTAGGCATGTATCACATTATCTTTTGTGAGCCCTATAAACTTGAAATTATGTATTTCAAATAACATGCTTTCAGCATTTTAAATATTAGTAATTCAAATGCTGCTTTTATCTGAAAGGAAGAGTACTTCCCATCCCCAAATAATTTAACTTTAAAATGGAAGAATTATCTTAAGGGCCTAAGCATATAATAATGGAGTAGGTGAGGTTGTTTCTTGGTAATCTTTATTTTATGGTGGAGGAAAGTGTAATTTTACATTCAGTGTTTGTTTGTTTGTTTTAAAAAAAGTACTGTTGTTTTTTAATTTTCATCCTGAAATCTGTACGGATCAAAAAGAAAGTGTTGTCAGGGGTCAAACAAGTCGTGATGGCATCACGATTGGCCAATAGCAACCACCACTTTCACTTTATTTATTTATCAGATTTAGAAATTATTGTCCCACAGGTGCTCCTGCTAAGTACATGAGGGAAGCTATGACAAAAAGGTGTTTCATCAACTCTGTTTTTTAAAAAAACAGCTTATACTTTTACAAAAATAAAATGAATATTTAATATAAGTATTTTTCAAAATAATTTGCATAATTGCCTCTTTTTTCCTATTGAAGTACCTTCACACCATCCATCTTTCCCAGCTCCTGCTACGCTGCCTCAACATGGGATGTAGAGGGGCATTCCTGGAAGGGATGAGCAAAGAAGGCCTGGATTATATCCCAAAATTATATATTCCCAACAGAATCATACAAGGTAGGAAGGTCATCCAGCTGCCCAGCTATATTGGTCACAATGAGATGGAATGAAGTTGGAGGCAGATGACCACTTTAGTGACAACTGCAAAAGCATCACTGCATACTGTCTAAGAGAAAGCAATGATAAGCCTTATAGATAGAAAATATAAAATTATTAGCAGTATAGTGACAGATGATAGCGACGCAGTGACATAAAATCGCTCGACTCCAACTCTGAAGGTTGAGAGTTCAATTCTAGGCAGCAGCAGATGTTTCTCTATCAGGGCGCCAACATCCTCCAGGAGAAAATATGTTTGCTAAAAGGTGACCAACTAATCAATCAATTAATCAATCAATTAAGAGTATTCATTGTTCAAAGGGGTTTTGAATGTTATTTCAATTTTAGTGTATTTTTTTTACACAAATTCTACTTTATAAATATGAACATTCCTAAGTATACTATCAAAAGCATATGTATTTGTTATATGCCATAGACACTTGTTTTAAAATGTCTAACATTGTTTTTAAAAAAATGTGCTGCAAAATATTAATGAAATGCAAAGAGCAGAAGTAGGTTGAATATCAGCCATCCATATTTTTAAAAGAGGTATAGTACATTCCTTCTTAAAGGAGTCCAAATCAAAAATAAAACATCAGCCTTAAAAAGATGATGATGCATTCTAAGAATTAATTTCAAATAGCTTCTTGATAGAAAGTGAAAATAGTGAAGTATTATATTTTCTTTTTTCTTGGTGTTATCTCTGCAGCTAAATGCTTGCAGTTATCCTTTCATTCATGTGGAAAATAGTTCTTAGGAAGTTACTGGATAGATCCACTCCAGCGGCGATAAATAAATAGAGATTGTCCAGAAAGATTAGTCAGTATTTTGCTCTCAAGCTTCAGCTGGCTAGGGAAGGATTTGGCTTGATATGAAATTTGGTTTGTCAGATTCAGTCATCTGAGAGTTATAGAATTAAATGTTCTTATGATGTAGCAAGACAAGAACCTTTATTTTTGCCTTTCTCATGAAGTTATAGAAAGCTTTCAGTTCTATTCACTAGTTAGGATTTATCTTATTCAGTTCTTCTTTTCAAATACTGTATAGTGCTTTTCAAAAGTTGGGACTTGATCAAAATGATTTCACAATGCAAACTATCCCTGACATACTTGTATGTAATGTGACACTGCAAGGTGAAGTTTATGGTATAAGGTGCTCTTTTTTTAATGTCTTTCTCTTCCCATAGATGCCCATGGACATCACCCTTTATTTCCCTTGTTTCTAACCCTTTTCCTTCCATGGCTTCAGTGGAATATGGTTATTAATTTATACAGGAATTTTCTTGTTCTTCAGCAACCTGGCTCCAATAAACATAGTTTCCATTTTGAGAATAAGAAGACACACTAGTCTAGAAAAGCAAAATGTCAGAAGTAGAAATGACATGAACTTGAAATGCTCATATGACTTTTAAGCATGCTGATATCAGCCATTAACTAAATGCTAATAGTTAAGATACAACATTTAAAATAAAAATATGTAAAAAAAACCCACCTCAGCCTATTAACTAGATGAAGTCAAAATATTTAATTGTTTACCAAATATTTATGAAAAAGCTCACCTATATTTTACAGCTGGAGGTACTTTATTTCAATATTTTATGTATGATGGCATTTAATAATTGTGATACTGATTAATAATTGACAAGCGATGGTACTGAATGTCTGAAAGCTGACAAGCGCTTATATTTTATAGACCACATTTGATATTTAGTATGTGGCAGCTGATAGCTTATGAAATTTATCATTTGATTCTTCCGAAATTCAAGATGTGTCAATACATTTTTTCAATTTAGCATGAAAATATTACATTCAAAATATAAGGGCAAAATTAGAAAAAGAAATTATTTACAATTCAATCTGGACAGAAACCTAACTAGTAAATCTAATGCACCTGGAAGAACTATTGTATAATGAAAGGTATGTACACCATACTACGTGCAGGGCATGGCCCAAAAAAATCATAGAACAATACAAGATGGAAAATAATATTGATTTAGATTTTTTTTCCCCTCCCCTTTTTTTCAGCCCTTTGTATGGCATGGAGGCAAAATAAGAAAAGCTACTGAAAAATCTGGAAAAAAAACTCTAGAAGAATGCCACACTAAAATACAGAAGGGATTTCCTTCCTTCCTTCCTTCCTTCCTTCCTTCCTTCCTTCCTTCCTTCCTTCCTTCCTTCCTTCCTTCCTTCCTTCCTTCCTTCCTTCCTTCCTTCCTTCTTTCTTTCTTTCTTTCTTTCTTTCTTTTCCTTTTACCTTCACATGTTATTGTATCATTTCCACACACTTACATTCCTCTCACATTTCCTTGGTGACCCAGGTGCTCAGTGGGCATTCCAGTGGGCCGATCATTTAATACCACTGAATGTTTGACCATCTTTTTAGAGGTAAGAGTACCCTTGCAAAGGAGGGGGGGCAGAGTAAGGGGGAAAAAGATTAATACATTACTACAGGAAAATGAGGCCCACATTCAGCGGACAGAGTTTTTAATTGAAAGTCTCATTCTTGCATGAGAGGAGATGTCATTTGTTGCTCTGCTTCAAAGAGCAAATGATTTTGGGATGGTCCAATATAAGGCGATTTTAAAAAATGGAATCTTCCAGCTTGCCACACCTAGGTGCACATTCCTGTAGGGCCAGTATACCTTCTTCCTGCTTAACTGAAGGAGACAATGGGAGGATTACGCTGCATAGATAATTTGTCGGGAACCCAATAAATGTTGCTAAAGACCAATTCTCCCCCCCCCCCCCCCAGTCATTCTGCAGGCATCATTAGACAGGGGAACCTTGGGTTAAGTCTGAAGCAAAAGCTGCCTGACTTTTTTGTTTGTTTCTTAAAGGTTTTGCAGACCACACACAGCAGAAGCATTTTACGGAGGCATTATAGTTCAGGCTGTTAAAGAAATCAGTACGTTGGTGATAACGTGTATATTCGTTCAGTGTAAATGGCTAAGTTAAGGGAGGAAAAAAAAAACATGCAATGAATCATGGTCACAAGGCCAGACTTGCTTTGATTAACTACACTGGTATAATGAAATCCAACAGAGCAATCACTGAAACATTTAGCTGCAAATGTAAATCTTCTTGAACTCAGGGAGGGCTGCTGGTGGAAAGCATGTCAGGCAACGAGAGGTCGCATATAAAAAAGCCATATTTCACATAATGAAAGCAGAGGCAACTTTAAAGCGGAGGGAATGCATAAACGCTGGGCGACATTTGGCATGTCTGGAAAAAAAAAAAACACCCAACAACAATGTTATTTTAAAACTGTCAATCAAGGTAATCCAACATATTTTTAATCTAAAGGTCAATAGAAGCACATTCTACAGCGGTTACAGAAGTTACGCCAAATATGAAAGCCAGCTTTTAGGAGATGATTTGCAGTATTAACATATCAACACACTATTTCTTGGAGAATTAATCTCTGTGTCACACCGAAGAGCACATTTTGTTATTATTAAAATTGTACCATTATGGTAACATTCTCATTTCAGCAAAAGGTCTGTACAGAGTATTCCACATTGCAAGCAGGCTACATGGAGGAAGAATGACCTACATTTCAACTGAGATATTGGGAGTTACTCAAGTAACTCTGTTTCAATAAATCAAGGAGCTACTTGCTTCAAATCCTAGACAGGGATGGTTTCTTGAAATAGCTACTATTGTAAATATGAATGTTTTTCCCATGGGGAAGCGGAGCAGACCTGCTGTTCACTTTCAACCTGTGTTGCAGAGAGTCTCATTCAAAACAATTGCCATTAATATTGGAAAGAGGGTATTACGGTAAGGTTTTTTTTCTTCTTCCATGCCGTTATTTTTATGACAAGAAAAATGGATTTTTAAAGCAATAAAATTAATAACAATTAGATCATGTCTAATGAAGAATGAATGAATTTAATTTGGGGTAATTGATCTCAGAAATGTTTGAGCAAATCATGAGGACACAAATAGAAACAAATGAACTTTTAGTCATGGGCTTTAGAATTCACGTGGTGCTGAAGTCTTCCATTTATGCCTAATGAGACACATAATGAGAAACTGGCATCAACCAAGAAAGCTTATGAATCAAAGATGCTACCCTTTACAGTCAGGGATCCATGGGGAGACTTAAAAAGAGAAGATGGGGGACAAAACTTTATGGCTGAAGCTCTGCCCCTTAACATGCCTTGCATGCATATAAAAAAGGGTGAGGCTTCGATCACACCCACACCTGCCATCTTGAATTTTTGACCCCCTTGAAAGTAAAGCTTGTGTATTGCTGCAACATAATTCCAAGAAGTCAACTTTTTAACTAAAACCAATTTATATAGCAGTATCATTTGATTCTTTTACACTGGTTTGGTCACATACACAGACTCCTTAAAGTAATGTTTTTCTGGGGGATGGTCAGCCCAGATGACCAGTTGTTCCAAACTACTGGACACCTTAGAGGTTATGAAGCAGTTGCTGTCAGTTGTAAACAATGATGACAATGATTGTAGGCTTCAACATTAAGTGTCAACCTACATCAACCTGATGCCCAAGGCAATTCATCTACTAGTGGAGCTCTAAGAGCAAACATATTTTGGGTTATGGTGCTTGAGTTGTAAACTCTATCCTATAACCAGACCAGAAATCACCCTGTGTTTCTGAGCACATTGGATTGATTTAGAAATATTTTCAAAGTCTATCTGGAAGTGGATCTATAATTAATATATCAACTGGTGATCTCATATTTAAAATACCCTTTTAACAATGGATTCAGGACAATCTTGAAACAGAATCTCATGAATAATGCACTATGAACAACAAAAGGAAATTATTTGAACAGTTCTTGGGGTTTTTAGTTTTTTGGAATACTGTTGGAAAGAAAGTTTTAGCTGAGATATTGTGTGCTGATAGATGTTCCTTTGACATTATGCCAAGTTGGAACAAGTAATATTCTTCACACAAAATTATTGACATTCTGAAATGAACTGGACTGAGGTTTTGCCAAATCACAGTAATTTCTTTTCTAAAAAATATATTAGAAGCAAACATCATGTATCTTTTGCTAGTTACTCAAATACAAATTCTTGGTTGGAATTCTGGAAGAGCAAATTAGCATTGAGACTACTTATTATTAATATTGTTGTATTTGATATATTTGATGATTCTGAATTATTGCAATGTACTGTGCAGTTTATATTGATGTTTTGCTATAATCCACTTACAGTCACATGATTAAAACATCAGAACAAAAGCCTGCATAGAACTTTTCTTTCTTTGAATGTGAAAAGGTTAAAACAATGAAGAGCATCCTACCATCATCCACATCCACTGTTTTCCTTGCTGTCCCACTAAACTCCAAGAGTCAAAGGTTAATGTCTCCTGCAGGAAGCCAGGCCTCCAAATTTCTTAGAAAGCCTACATTTAGGGTCCTGTTCCCATGACACTTGTGACCCAGTTAATCACTAACCCAGCCAGCTGTCCTTGCCAGTAATTTTGGCAACACACCAGCAGTACCCAGGGAATCTCAGGGCAAGAGGCTGTATTTTCTCTCACTATCCTCCTGGAGAGCATCTACCACATCATCCTACAGAGATAGGTCATCTCCTGACATTGAACTGCTACTCATTGGTTCCTTGGGTTGTGGCTACTTGGAGTAATTCACAGGCACCCTTAGATGGAAGGTAATTGCCTAGTTGGCCCATGGTTCCCCAGGAGAGACCTGCTGTTTTTGAGAGGTTGTGGCTCCTGACCATCGTTGGAAGCCTCTTTGCAAATAGCTAAGGAGTCAAAGGATGGCTATGCATTGTCACATCTTTGAACTGTCTTTTTTTATTTGTTTGTTTTTGCTTTCATCTGGTCTAATTTTGGTAGGATCAATAAAAGTCCTTCTCTTGTCGGTTTTTGTAATCGAGGTGATGACAGCATCTTTCATTAACAGATTCTGATTTTCTCCTTTCTGCTACTTATAAGTGATTTCCACAATGTCCCATGGCTTCCCTAATATCCTTTGTCTCAGATATATTTAGATCTTGGTGTGGCCGTTCTTCATGGTCAATCAGCTTTCTCTGTACTGAATTTGGGCCTTCCTGCTCACTCCAGGCACTGACTGGAAATCATGGGGGACTTGATGTTCTAGTGTTGATATTTCTTGGATCTGAAAGTCACCGATGCTTTGATCTAGGAGAGAGAGACCCAAGCATGGAAAGGGAGAATAGTGCTGGATTGGGTGGCTTTCAAATAATGCTACTGCTGTGAAGTAAGATTGGGAAGGTTGATTTTTTTTTCAACCATGTCCCAAGGGAATAATTGGCAATTTGCTTCAACCATTTGTTGACTCCGAGACTAACTGTACCTGCATCACAGGATGGGGACAATCTTTCCAGGTGAGGTTTCCTTCAGCTACACCTAGGGATATTTAGATTCTTGGGCGTCACAGTTGTATTTTTGAGCCCTGTTGCTTGTTTACCTTTGAAACAATATAGAACTATAAAAGATGCTTTAATTGTTCAGATACAAGAGGGGCCTTTTTATGTATTTGTTTTAATTGTTGGATGTAAGTATTTGCAAAGGCATCTCTGCCAGCATCCTGACAAAGAAGAAAATGGCTTCATTCCCCTGCAGCCAATAGGAATTGGGGGGGTATGTTCAGTGGCTCCCAAAATCCACCTTGTTTTTCAAAATGACAATTTTTCTTTTTCTTTTCAGCTGCTCTTTCTCTCCAGTTTTTTTTTTTTTTTTAAGATTAAGTATGCAAACTGGGTCACTTGAGTGGGTTTAGGTGTTCCCTCATGACTGACAGGGTGGAATTAGTTTAATCCTGAGCATGACTCAGTCTGTTTGGGGTCAAGTTTAGCCCTGCTGGGATTAGCTCCCTGGTTCAATTATCCAATTTGTGTCTTTCTGTGTGTGTTCCTATGTTAAACCAATTAAGCATACTGTAGAAAAAGAGCCAATGGAAGGATGAATGTATGTATTTCAGACAATATCGCCCTGATTCATGTAGAGTGACAAGTGGTGGAGAAACCAATAAGGTCACCTTAGGTTCTGGTTTCAGTATTAATGCTATTCAGAAGAAAGACAAGTGAATAGAGCTTTTTACTGCTCAGGGAGATTAAAATGGACTTTTCTACAGGGTCTCTGCTTATTTTGTAGCAGCCATGGCAAATCCAAAACCAACAAGCCATATGAAGCCCTAACCTTTTTTGTGGGGGGGCCCCAAAGCATCCCCTTTATTTTGTAGAAAATTACTAAGTAGACCTGAGTACAGGTAAGTCCTTGACTTACGACCACAATTGAGCCTAACATTTCTGTTGTTAAGTGATACATTTGCTAAGTGAGTTTTGCCCCATTTTACGACCTTTTTTTGCCACAATTGTTAAGTGAATCACTGCAGTTGGTAAGTTAGTAATACGGTTGTTAAGTGAATCTGACTTGCCCATTGAGTTTGATTATTAAAAGGTTGCAAGAGGTGATCACATGACCCCAGGACACACCAACGGTCATAAGTATGAACCAGTTGCCAAGCATCTGAATTTTGATCACATGATCATGGGGCTGCTACGAAGGTTGTAACTGAAAAATGGTCATAAGTCACTTTTTTCAATGCCATTGTAACTTTAAACAGTCACTAAATGAACTGTTGTACATTGAACACTACCTGTATTTTGACAAAAAAGAACTATTTGAAGAAACTACCCACCCTGGAAATCCAAGCATTGCCCATTTTGGTAACTCACTACACCATGGTCATATTACTCGTACTACCCACCTGCATGCGGTTCTCCCTTCTGTAAAATTGTTTTAAGACACCTCCCTGACATTTATTTGCAGCATTTTATCTCCCACAGTATTTCAGACCCTCTCATTGCAAGGCGGCAGTTTGGTGGATGATGGGGTAACATCTCATTTTTTTTAATGTTGTCAAGTTCCACAGTCCACAGACTTAGATCAGAAAAATAGCTGTGTTTTCCCCTCTGAATCTCAGAGATGCAAACAAGGGTTTCTGAGGGTGCAATAGGACTTCTAAAAGGATCACGGGAAGACACACACACACACCAGTTACCCATCCTGAATTAGGCCATTTGTTTGCAATATTTTGGGGGATTCAGTGAGATGTGTTAGGTTCCCCCCCTCTCTGAAATAAAGATATTTAAACGATTTGAAAAACTATTCCAAAGGTATTTATGGAACCTGTAACAAAACATGAGTGTTTCTGTTCAGAAATTGTGCCCTTTTCCAGAATTTCATGGCTGTGAAACATATGCTATGTTCACTGGCTTTCTCCTCCTTGGTTGTCCTTCTCTTCTGCTATTGTTTCCTCTCGTTCCTGTTATCAATTTATGGGTTGAAACTATTGCTATCATCCTCTTGGCTGAGTGTTACTGTTTTTGTTCCATGCGGCCTCAGACCACCAAAAATGACTTAGCGTATAGGTAACCTCCCAGTAGGACATAACTGGAACAGAAGGGTGCATTTGTTACCACAAAAAAATACAATGAAGTACCGGGTCTTAGAGTGACCTCTATTGGCCGAGCTTTAAAAATCCACATTAATCCGATGTTCATCCTAATAGCTCCTGTCTTCCTCTGCAGTTGGCTGACTACAACTTCAGCTTTTAAAGGGGAGGCCTAACCAGACTCCTTTTATGGCTGGGAGCCTCTTTTCCTCACCTAGATACAACACTATTTCTTCTCCATCAGGATAAGTCATTTTAGTTATGACTGAAGTTGTTGATAATGGACTCTGCTAGGACTCAGATTTTCATAAATCACCCGTTACCCTGAAAGCTGGGGGAACTGCAGCTATTATGCATTTTTTTTTTTTTGACATGCAGCTTGACCAGCTAATGGTGAAAATGTGTCAGCTTTCTAAAATTAAAAGAAATATGGCAAGGCCTTTCGATCAGAAGGGTTGAAGCAGCAAAGACAGAGCGCAGACAAAATGAGTTACGGCTTGCCTTTCCTATCCTGACAGCAGATTATGACAGGGAAGGAAAAAAATACAAATCCCCATAGAATAACATATCTGAGATAAACTTCCTTAGAGGCCAGAGGGTGGAACAATCTCAGATCAGGCCCTTATTTAAGATGGCCGGGCCTCCGTAATGGAAAAACAAATCTGCACAGAGAGAGGAAAATACTAGCCATCCACATTGTTTTCGGCTTGTCTGTCAATACAAGCATATCTCTTGGGATAGTCAGAGTGATTATGCCAGTATCTGCCTGATTAGGATCAGATCCTTATTAATCCAGAGGAACAAACCTTGAACTTTTCCCAATTAAAATGGAGAAGGAGAAGGGGGGAGAGGAAAGCAACTGCAATGACTAAATGACTAAACAGGGGCCAGAGAGCAAGAGAGAAAGACCAATAACTTTATCCATAAAGCAGAGTGGCATAAGCAAGTATAAATCCCACTTGAGTTATCATAATGGCTGCCAAGCTAATTGAGAACACATTCGCTTCTTTAACTAAATAAATTATGGTTGCAATTATATGACCTCAAGGTCACCTCCTCTAGGAAATGCCCAGCACTTGAATTAGCTATTCAGCTCTTCACAGTAAGTGGCCTTACCCAATCACTGCCAGATAAACACTGTTGAAATATGCATTTAATTATCTTAGCCTTTTAACTTTTAAAATCTTTTCATTGCCAGCAGTTATTGGCTAATTTATTTGGGAGTGGCAGAGAAATTCAGTGTCTAGTTAGGATGTGGTCTGTGGGTAGATTCTTGCAGCCCAAGCATTTTTCCTCACTGAAAGGTGAGGTGTTGAAAAACATCCTCTTCTCTGAATGAATTGAGTTGTGTGTGTTTTTTAACCACACTGTAACAAGCTTGTTCACAAGTCAAATATAACCAAATGAAGAATTCCAGAAAAAGCCAGATCCTCATTTTAAATCTAATCTTTTTGATAAAACACAAGGGTGATTGTCGTAGTTCTGAGTTCATTGATAAATAAGCAGCCATTTTCTCTTATTAATGTTGTTGTTTTATATAGGAAACATCCGTCAAAACATCAACTTATTTAAATTTAATCAACTCCTAATGTTTTCAATGGAAAAATGCCCAATCAAATTGAGTTAGCTTTTCTATGTATGTGAACACTGTTATAGGATGTAGGCCATTGGTGCTTTGTTTTCGGAATTCAAATAACATTCTTCATATTAATTCGAAACTAAAAATAATGAGCTTGGATCCAGATTGCAGTTCTTCCATGGAACAATTCCTCTCCATGGAGTAAAGAGAGAGATTCTTTTCGGAATTATGGTATTTTTGACGCTGAAATGGGATTTATGAAGTAGTTATGAGCTTCGTATTTTGGGTCACATTGCCCAAAGAGATCTCCCAATATTGCATATGGAAGGATGCAGTGGGCTGAAGGAGGACCCCCCATCTGGTAGGGGAATTACGTTCTGTTCTCAGTGATGGAAAAGTGGAGGAATCCAAGAAAAGCCTTGTTTGCCAATTCTACCCTTATTTTTGTTTTTGCAAGTATCTCATGCCACCTCCCACATTATCCTCCCAAGCTATTTATAGAGAGATGCCGGTAAAGATAATCTCTTTTCTTTTACCAGGAGAAGTTACTTGTATAAGAAGTCCCAATGGCATATTTAATGGATCCAAGGCAAAGTCTTCATTCTTGTAATCCGGTTAATGGCACAACTTCTTTCCGTTTAATAAGAATCACCATTATTGAGGGTGGTCGGTGTTCTCTCCAACCGTTTTAACTTTTCAACTCTTTAACTTTTAATATTTTAACCCTAACATTTTAACTTTGTACTTTTTTACGTTTTTATATTTATGATTTTTTTTATTATTGTAAACTACCCAGAGGCATTTCGGTGAGATGGGCAGGGTCAAAATGTGATAATAAAATCAAATTAAAAATGGTTTATATCAGTGGCCCCCAACCTTTTGGGCACCAGGACCGGTTCCATGGAGACACGTTTTTCTGCGGACCACAGGAGGAGTGGTTTTGTGTGTTACCTGATCATGTGGAAGGGGCTTTGCTTGTTTGCGTGGCCCAGTTTCTGGTATGCCGCGGTCCGGTGCCGGTCCACAGACCAGGGGTTGGGGAATCCTGATTTATATTATGAGTCTTCCTGTGCCTAGAATCAAAACAAGGCAATGGGAAGAGTGAACAGAAGATTTTCCTTCTCTGTCAAGAGAAGTACCCACCTATAAATATGGTATAAAGCAGGGGCAAGTAATTGAGCGAGGTTAACAATCGAAAGGGGCTTTCCTTCTATTTATAAAGAAAGACAGTTGGCTGCTGGGGGAGCAGAAATAAAGCAGTAAAGATTAAAGAAGGAAGCAAACTGATTCATTTGCTCTTCTTTTGTTCTTTAGATACTGAGCATCTCCCTTCTACCATGTTTCCCTGAAAATAAACCCCACCCAGAAAAAAAGACCTACCCTGATTTGTGGGGGTGGGCCTAATATAAGCCCTACTCCAAAAATAAGCCCTAATTAGGACCCTGCCCACTCTGTCCCACCCGGCTGCCGCAATGGGACAGGAGGCCACGCAGCACATCACGTCGCTGCTGCCCCAACGAGGCAAGGCAGGTGGGGAAAGGGGTGGAGCTGCCCCACGTGCCCTGGACCCCCCCAGCCAGGTCATTCCTTGCACCCTTTCACTCCCCTCCTGAGCCGGACTGCCATGCTACCGTATGGAGAATGGGCTCGGTAGACCTGGTCCCTCTCTGCTGTTTCGGAGCCAGGGGGGGGAGCGATGGCAAAAGGCTCCGCTGCTGCTGTGCACCACTGGAGGGGCTTTCTTCATGCTCCGCCTTACAGATCACCTGCCTGGTGGCAGCCGCTGCCTCCTTCTCCTCTGCCAACTCTCCCGTGGCTTGCGCCATGACCGCCGCCTCCGTCCACCAGCCCTCCGTTGCCGCCACTGGAGAGAATGGAGAATGGGGAGAGGAACGGCTCTGCGCAGCAATGTAGAGCAGAGAAGAGCACTTGCTTGCATCGCCCCGCATCTCCCTTCTCCATTTCAAAATGGCAGCCCCGTTTCCTGCCGCTTCTCCTCCTGGCGCTGCTATAGTATAGAGCTTGGCGCACCATCGCTCAGCTCCTCCCTCTTCCCGAAAGCAAAAGAAAATCTTCACTAACCTGCTTTCCAGCTCTGGTGCATTTCTCTCCTGCTGCAGGGAAACAGAGTTCGTGAGACTAAAAAATGTTCAGTCAGAACTTCCAACTTCACGAGATCTTTTTTTTTTTCCGCAAGAAGCCAGGCTCCTGCTGGATGGGGCTGTTGGTGCCGCTACCGTGAGGTGAGGCAGGTGTCACAGAAAATATAAGACACCACCCGAAAGTAAGACCTAATGCCTCTTTTGGAGGCAAAAATAATATAAGACTTACTTTCAGGAAAACATGGTATAACCATTTTCAGGACTCAGTACTTTCATACAAGTAGTCCTTGGCTTTAAAAAGTTCATTTAGTGACCGTTCAAAGTTACAACGGCACTGAAAAAGGTGATTTATGACCGTTTTTCACACTTACGACCATTGCAGCATTCCCACAGTCACGTGATCAAAATTCGGATGCTGGGCAACTGGTTCATATTTATGATGGTTGCTGTGTCCTGGGATCATGTGATCACCTCTTGTGACTGACAAACAAAGTCAATGGGGAAGCCAGATTCCCTTAACAGCTTCGCTACTGATTTAACAACTGTGGTGATTCACTTAACAACTATGACAAGAAAAGTCATAAAATGGGGCAAGTGTCTCACTTAATAACAGAAATTTTGGGCTCAATTGTGGTTGTAAGTCAAGGACTACCTGTACTTTTTAGAAGACATTAAATTGAACCTATATAGCCAGAGGTTCCACTGGACTCCCTTCTGTTTCTATGACTCTATAAAATCTCTCCTGCAATCTTCATAGAATGCAAAGATATATTTAACTAAAAAGTAAAACATGACCAATGCCAAAAAGAATTATGATTAAAGTCAGATTATGAAGTGGTTTCATGCAGAAGTATTATTTCTACCCAGTGAAACATCATAGAAAAGGATCCAGTGCAGGTCATGATAACAAATATTATTTATTTATTGTTCGTTTCATACATTCAACAGACATAAAATAAAAAGAATGAACTGAATTGAAATCATGGGTTTGTATTTTCTCCCTGGAGATGAGTAGTACCATCTTTTGCACTTTTACTGTGGCTGCTAATTTTAGTTTTGGATCACTATAATTTTAAAAGACTGGCATCATAATAAAGAACTGAGGCTTGGAAGAAGGGGGGGAAAGCAAAACATCACTGTTTCTATTAGAGACAACTTGATTCTAAAATTAACGCAGTTTCAGACAGGCTGCACATTCCTTTTCTTCCCTCGCTTTCTTCCTTTTAGTTTCTTGTCATTCTGCATGTAAATAAACAAAATCCATAATGCATACATACATTTAAATGTAGGGGGGGGGAAGCATAATTGTTCCAAATTCATTTATTTACATTCTAATTTCTATTAATATTAATCCCTCTTATATATATGTAGCAGGGCTGTCTGAAAGTGTCTGCAGGAGCCTGGCCGGGGAGAGAGAGATTGGGACAGCTGCTTCTGGTTTTGGGCACGGCAGGCGTGGAGGGGGGGGGAGAGACAGAAAAGGAAGGAAGGAAAGGAGAGTGGAGGTGGTGGCTGCTCATCAGAAAGGCCAGGTGAAGACAGAGAGGGGTTGGAGGTTTTAAGCTGATCCCTTCTTGTGGAGGAGGGGGAAAGGAGAGAGTGAGAGAGAGTGAGGGGGTGGAATTTTATTGCTTTCTTTCGCAAGGGGGATATCCCAAGTGGAGGCAAGAGAGTGTGTGTGGAGAAAGAAAGTTGCTGGGGCTGTTAACCTCAGATTTTAATAATAAATGATAAGGGAGGAGGGGTTTGACACTGACCTGGCTGAGACTGTAAGAAGCAACAGAAGAGGAAGAGAGGCTTCTCTGCTGCTGTGAAGACTGAAGGCCATCTGAACTGTGACTATTGCTGCTTGTGCAAGTTTTAGACATTGTGGGGGGGCAAGCCGTTACTGCAGCACGCTAACTGCTTTTGTTCGTGTTTTACTGCTGCCTGGAGCCGGGGGTTTTTCCCCTCCCCACTTGTTTCCAAAAGGTCGCTGAAGAATCATTGACTGTTGCTGCTATGACAGCCTGGGGCTGCTAGACACCACCACAGCATTGACTATTGGGGCTAGGGTCTGGTCATCTTTGTTCCTGGAAGCCCCTCCCAGAAGACAAGAGCCTGCCACCTCCTCACTTTGTGTGAGCCTCTGCTAGAAGAGACACTTTGCTAACACAGCTGCAGAGCTTGACTAAGGGGGGACGGGGCTGGGGGGGCCCTGGGCTTTGGCGGCCTCCGAGGAGGTAACGCTACATATATATGAGACTTCCTGCAAAAAGTAGAGGCTTTGTACCTTTAGGGGAAAAGTGGTTCATTGCCTTTTAAACAAGAGACATTCATTACTGTGCTTTCTCTGACAGAATTTGATTTCTTTTGTAAATGATGACCATAATTAAGTTTCTCATCATGAATATTGCTCTAGTGCTAAACAGTACAATTTATATAATGTCTCTTCTCTCAAAGGCTCAGCTTTTAGTGAAAAGTTAATAAATAAAAGGCTACAGTTGAGTTTAAGATAAGACAGCTGTCCAGGGAGTAAGTAATGCTTGTATTCTTAAGTACTCAAGAGTTAGTCTTCAAATACTAAAGGAGAATCAACTATAGTAGGAATTAAGAGTTCCACCTGCTTGGATATATGTTCAGAGGCCAGACAGCTTTCATTTAGATTCCTCCCTAAGTCGAATGTTCAATTTGATGGTCTAATAGGGCCTTTCTGATTCCTTACTGTGACTAACTTGGTTTAAATCCAACATCTCCTCATGACTAATTTAGTCTAGATTCAAATGTTCAGCATTTTCACAATATCTTGAGTCAACACCATATGGTGAGGGTTGATAATGAATACGACTACTATAGCAGCTGAATAACTCTACTGTTCAGTGAATATACCAGACATATGTTAGCATAATTAAGTTTTCCAGCTTGTCTGAAGTGTATTAACAATGGAACTCATTGTGTACCCTGCTAATTTAACCAGGTTTTCTTTTCTTTATCACTAGGACCAGTTCTATCTTTAGGCAGAGTGGAGCAATGACTGGGCAGTTGCTTGGTGAGAGGGTGGATAAGCCAAACCACTTTTCCTGGCCATTGAAACGAAGCTTCAGATTCTTACACCTTGTAATAAATTATCCCAATGCCTGCATTTTATTAAGATTCACCTGCCAGTCTTCTTGGCTTCTGAACTTGGAATGGAAAGGTAAGCCATGATTTAAAGCAGGCATGTCAAACTGCCAGCCCGCGGACCGGATGCATCATGCCGAAACCGCGCCCACCTCATTGCCAGCAATGGGGGAAAAGTCACGATACATCACACAAAGTCACATGATGTCACGAGTTTGACATGCCTGATTTAAAGCAATGTTTCTCAACTTGGCAACTTTAAGATGTGTGGACTTCAATTCCCAGAATTCACCAGCCAACATGCTAAGCCAAAATCAAATAAGTGACAACGTTTACTTTTTCTCCTATTATTGAGGAGGCAATGATGTTCAAAATGTGAGTGCACGGGGCTTTACTCCTTTGATGGCAATACATAATTATTCAAATGAGTTTAAATGAATCATGCATTAATATATAACATTAAAAACAATATCCCTGGCCTTGGGAGTATTAATGCTCAGCTTCATTAATGATCTCATGAATCTTAAATTTTCTTTTTGCTTGTTGCTTTATTGTCTATGGAACTGTCACTGGCTTCACTCATCAAACAGTGGTTTATTTAGCTATAGTTTGTTGATGGCAACTAGGCACTGATGATGTTATCCAGTTTGGTAATGAAACATCTGCAAGAAACCCCCCAAGCTCAGAGAGTATCAAGGACCCTTCAACCCTGAGCTACAAATATTCTCTTATATAATTTGTTGAATTAAATCACAGCTGGCTCAGTTCACATAGCATGTTAAGCCTGACCCAAGCAGTGGAGGTTTTCCTACAGTGTCCTCAGCTGAATTCCCATTCTAACCCATCGCTCTCCATGACACTGTTGCTTTTGGACAACAATATCCACAAGGTCCAGGTTTGGGGTCAGAATTGTGAAAGCAGCACCAGGTCCCTCCAATGCAAACTCCATGTCTTTTTGTACGTGTGTCCAGTGTTGTAACACATGTACAAAAGGTGGGGAGGGGGCTTGCATTGAATTGGTATGGCACTGTTCCCCCTACTTTTCTGGTCCTACTATTAAAAGAGGCAAATTTTCTAGCACATGATTCAAAGTCTCCAAATTTCTCAAGAACTGTGGAGGGGGCCCCAGGCAAAGCATTACACAGTGTCTCTTGGTTCTATCTGTATTTAGGGGCAGCAATGCTAATTTTGAATTGGATGGGTAACAGCATCACTCACTGATGCTCCTCAGCTAACTTCTCTGCATTTATTTTATAGCATCTTCCTTCTTAGATGCTGATTTTGCAAACATCTGCTTCACAGTTGCAAAGCCATTACTTTTATGAGCCATACATATTTTAGATGGATTTACTGTTGACCTTTGTTAGGAAATTGGGTCTTTTTGTTGTTGCTAACATTTCTATAATTGATAATGTTGTTACTGTCACTAGAATATTTTTTTTTGTGCAAGTGAAATACTGCAACTTCGCCAATCTTTGTTCTAAATATAGTTAATCAGATAAATATTATTTAACTTCTGGCTTTGAAACAACAAGTGTGATTAATCCTTTTAGAGTTAAATATACATATTTCCTCCACCATTCAGAGGAAATGAGTAGCTAATCTTTATTTTAGTTAATTTAGCACTTGTCATTGGGTAATAGGTTTGGTAATAGATAATATAAACAATCCAGAATAAATTACAAGCATTTAAGATTAATTTGAATCAATAAGATAAATAGGCTGATCTGCTGCTTGACTGAAACAGAGTTAAAATTTAGGATATCTAACTCACATAAGATTGAGAATTTAATCTGCTTAATTTTTTTTCACACTTAGTTCCATTCTATTACTCAATGTACAAAT
This sequence comes from Azemiops feae, assembly GCA_023970755.1. NCBI lineage: Eukaryota > Metazoa > Chordata > Lepidosauria > Squamata > Viperidae > Azemiops > Azemiops feae. The sequence continues at coordinate 787,373 of JALGBA010004215.1, read as the reverse complement.
TGAGATGAATGAATTACTGGCATTTTAAACACTTTTTAAATGTTATACTAACCTATTTAGGACCATACTAAATCTGTACACTAAGACATTGTGGTTCAAAGATTAAAATGTTAACAGAAAAACAGAGTTAGAAGGACCTTGGAGGTCTTCTAGAGCAACTCCCTGCTCAAGATGGAGATGGTACACCATTCTGGACAAATGGCTGTCCAGTCTCTTCTTAAAAAACCTTCAGTGATGGATCACCCACAACTTCTGGAGGCAAGTCATTCCACTGATTAATTGTTCTCGTAGTCAGGAAATTTCTCCTTAGTACTAGGTTGGTTCTCTCCTTGATTAGATTCTCTCCATTGTTTCTTGTCCTGCCTTCAGGTGCTTTGGAGAATAGTTTGATTCCCTCTTGTTTGGCAGCCTGCTTGCATTTATGACAACATATATTTCAACTTCCCTCACCTGGTTTCGAGGCTATTACCTTAATGACTATACTAAACTGGCTCTCATTTGCCTATGTCTATGTCTATATGTACATATATGTATAGAAGGACTGAACAGGCCGTATCTCTTGTCTAAGTCAGTGGTTCTTAACCTTTTTGAACGAATCGCCCCCTTGAGCCAATGAGGAAGTTGTCATCACCCCCCCTCCCCCAACATAACATCTCAATCACAACATAGGAAATAATTCTTCAATTTATGCAAACACTTTTTTTATTTTCTTTAAAATTGTCATCAGGACATATCGATGCAAATAATTTATTTCCAGTCTTTTTCCCATATCTCAACTGTGTGAAAATTTTTGGTGCCACCCGTCACTTTATTCCCAAACTTCGTGATACATGTATTTCATTATTATCTTATTTATTCAAGACACTTAAATGTAATGACCACTGAAAACAAAATTCAATTGCAAGAAAGTGAAATGCCTGAAAAGAAAAACTAAGAATTTCAAGACGAAAACTCTGAAACTAAATTAAGATTCGAGGAAAGTATATATAGTCACGCACACTGTAAAAAGGATTAAAAAGACACAAAGAAAATATAATATCGAACTGGAGTGCACGCTAAAAAAGTACAATACAAAGAGACACACAAAATGTTTTACAGAGCACAACAAAAATTCGAAAACAAAGCTGAAAACTCAAACTGGAACGTGAAATCCAATGCAAGCAAATACAATGATAAAAGCTCAGACAATTATTAACGAAAAAAATGTATGTACACAAAAAGCAAAAAAAAAGAACATCAATGGCTGCCTTGTGCTTGGTGAGCTGATGCCAATTTCTTGATGTCTGGAACCATTTCTGTTAATCGCATTCTTAAATCACCACGCTCAGAGATCTTCAACATGTTCCTTGACTTAGAAAGGATCTGTTGGATGGCGCTGAAGCCCCTCTCCACTAAGTAAGTGGAAGGAAAGGCTAAAAGAAGCAACTTAACTTCATCCCATAATATTGGGTAAGTGTTCCTCATTTTCAACCATGGATGCAGCTCCGTCGGTTGCACATGCCACGACGTTTGTCAAAGGGATGTTTTTCTCATTAAAAAATTCTTCAACCTTTTTAAATATCGAAGAACCTTTTGTGTCGGTGGCTAAATTTCAAACAAATAACAGTTCTTCCCCGATCTCTTCATTTCCGTTGATGAAACGGACATAAGCCAATAACAAGGCTTCATTTTCATGAATCGTTGACTCATCAATCTGCATCACGAATTTTGTATTTTTCAAGGTGTCAATAAGCCTTTCTTCCACATCAGCAGCCATTTCATCAATTCTTTTTGATACGGTGTCATTGCTCAAAGGAATCGATTGCGCGATAGTGCTTGCGCTGGGCCCCAACATAGTGGCAACAATCTGTTTCACTGCTGATAAAATCAGCGTTTCTCCGATAGTGTGAGGTTTGCCACATTTTGCTATCAACAAAGATACTTCATAGGAACAAATGAGCCCCTTGTCGGCGTTGAGTGACGATTTTCTAAATAACTTCCCAACAGTGCTGCGACCCTCAAACTTGGCCTTTAAGGATTGGAAAAACGATGCCGGTTTGTCGGCTTTATCCGAATGAATTCTTACCAAATGGTCTTTCAGTCGGGAAGGCTTCATCACTTCATTTGAAAATGTTTTCTCACAAAAAAGACAAAACGGAAGCTGTACATTGGAAGGAGATGGAATGAATCCCAATTTTAGGTATTCCGTCGAATATTGGCGACACTTCCTCTTCTCGGCCATGTTGAGAGGTCTTCGAAATAAAAGGCACTACCTGCAAATTAAATTTTCGACTCCACTGGAACAATAGAAAAACACACGTGGACGTCGATAAACCTAGTTTCAACAATTACGTTGACATTACAGCTGATGTCACAGGGGACAGCCACTCAGCATGCGATGTTTCGAAAGAAGCGCTCCCCCCTCCATCACTGCCCATTCTGGCCAATGGCGCACCACTGTATGGGTAGAGGCTGCTGCGCAACGCGCATGAAGATAAGCGATGCGTATTCACATATGTATGGCGTTCTGTACTGAAGCTAGCTGGAGGAACATTTGAAAACACAATTCAATCCACTAATAGTGAGCGATCTGATGTTTTTGTACGTCAGATATACAGCAATTCACTGTACGAAAAAGTCTCAAAAGTGTCCCCAAAACTACTCGCTCCATCGCCCCCATATCGCCCCCTTTTTGTTCCTTCGCCCCCGCATCGCCCCTTTTCGTTCTATTGCCCCCCTGAAAAATGAAATCGCCCCCTGGGGGGCGATATCGCCCAGGTTAAGAACCACTGGTCTAAGTCACTTTCCAGTTGGAAAATCTTTGGGATTCCTTCGCTTGCATCAGTTGTAGAGTGGAAAACTCTGAACATGTATGGCACAAGCATCAAGACTGCAAAAGCCTCAGAGAAGAAATGTCCTAGGGCAGGGGTAGGCAACCTTGGCTCTTTTATGACTCGTGGACTTCAACTCCCAGAATTCCTGAGCCAACATGGTTGCCTACCTCTGTCCTAGGGTGGATCCTCTGTTCTTATACAGGTAGTCCTTGACATACCACAACTGAGCCCAAAATTTCTGTTGCTAAGTGAGACAGTTGTTAAGTGAGTTTTGCCCCATGTTACGATCTTCCTTGCCACAGTTGTTAAGTGAATCCCTGCAGCTGTTAAGTTAGCAACACGGTTGTAAAATGAATCTGGCTTCCCCCTGACATTGCTTGTCAGAAGGTCGCAAAAGTTGATCACATTAAAGCAGGGACACTGCAATCGTCATAAATATGAGCCAGTTGCCAAGCATCTGAATTTTGATCACATGACCTTGGGGGATGCTGCAAGAGTCATAAGTGTGAAAAAATGATCATAAGTTGTTGTTTTTTATTACAGTGCTGCTGTAACTTTGAATGATCATTAAATGAATAGTTGTAAGTTAAGGGCTACCTGTACCGGTTCCATCATATTTCTCCATGCCTGGCTTCCAATTAATTCTAGATGTGGTGAAAAAGTCTCATTGCTGCTTTACTCAGCCTCAGATGGACTCTTTAGTATATTACTGTCCTATGCAAAGCAAGTGAATGGTCATCCCCTTCAGTCATTTGGTAAATCCAACCCGCCATTATTGAGAAGCAATTCAGAAGAACAGCTCTTATGGCCTTCTATTAATAATGGACATTCTTTTTTCAAGCTCTGACTGTTCTCTATTAATAGAAGCAGAAGCTTACAAGCAAAAACGTGAAAACTTTTCTTGGAATGTATAGTGTCATTGCATCATATTTTGTAGTGGGGTTGGAAGAATCATTCAGATGGGTTAAAAAAAAATCTTATCCACGTCAAGTAATCTTGAGAAGGTGCTCTCAGGAATCCAAACTCATGAAAAAGTACTTTCCCAAACTCTTGGTCTCACCCTTGGGATATCAGGTAAAGTATGCTTGCTTTAGAAATAAATGGTAGTTGTAGTAACTTACTTACTGTTGTTTTAAATAGCATGGAATAGGTTTAAGGAAATTTTAAAGAATGTTAAGTGGGCATATTGGATGGGAATAGCAGTTTTGCCTGCTAAATAGTCTCTGTTCCTATTATCAAATAAATCAACCCAGGCTGTTTCTGGATTTTGCTTACATTACTAACTAATGATTATTTCATCTCACGCCTGGGAAAAGTGACAAAAAAGTATGTGACAATTTATGTTTATTCTTTTTTGCTTTGGTAAATATGTGGGCTTATAACATATGCTCCTATGTTGAAAGATAATGAATAATAATTTAATTAGCTAAGAACCTGTTTAGCAAAGATTTAAGATGATACATAGCAAGGTGTGTTTTCGATCATCTGATTGCATATTTACTGAAAACACACTGCAGTATTTTATCTTGGCTACAAATTGTGTGCCTCTCTGAAAAATTCATTGTTGACTTATCATCAAGAATACTGAAAAACTTTAGGGGTGCTTGAGCAAGGAGGTTCGACTAGAAGACCTCCAAGGTCCCTTCCAACTCTGCTATTCTGTTACTCTAAGGATAAATATAAACTATAAATTGTGAAAGAATAGTTTGGAAATATTTGGGAAGCATTTTTAAAGGTCAGAGTAAATCTCAAGTTATTATTATTTATAATTATTCACATTAGTGAATAATATATGATAATACACATAGTTATAACATGATTTCTTTTTACAGAAATATAGGCAGACCCAGTAACAATACTGGATAAATCCTAAAAACAAACAAGCAAACAATAACATCACACGATTTTCTTTTAAGGTTAAATAATAACATGCAAAGTACAGAAAAGGAGTTAGAAATAGCAAAAGAAATTAAAGTTAAGGACACAAGAGAAATAAAAGGAAGCGTAGCTAAATCTAATTCATATTAACACCATTAAGTATATTTTACTATCCTTGCAAACCATCTCTGTTTCTCTCATATCCATATATTATTCCCTTGATTCTCTTACGTTCTTTAGAATTCTCACCTCTCCTTCTGAGGATGTTGTCAACCTCATTCATCCATAACATTTTCAGTTTTCAACTTCTTCATCAGCCGTTACATATTCCATTACATATTTGTTTTTCAGTTTGAACTTCATTCTCTCTAGCTGGCCAAATTATCTCAACATAATTATTTTGGACTGACCACTCCCTTTTCTACTCAGTCTATATTCATTCAGCGCACATTCATTTTTTACTCTGTCTGTTCTTATTGTATCTCACATTAATTAAGTGCCCCATTTTCACTGTATTAAACTTACTTTTATGTTTCTCCTGACTCACCCGCATCTCAGTTGCACGTAACAGTATAGGCAGAAGTTCATTCATAGGTATAACTATTATCACTTCTTTTGAAAGCATTTATTCCTTGAAAAAGACCATGTACTACCCTTTTTCTTTCTCCAAGCACTTGCACATGTTAAGATTTCTCAATTACTTTTCCCATTTTTTAATATACTTCCCATTAAGGTATACAAATTCTTCTACGTGCTTTAGTTTTTTCAATAGTTTTATATATAGTTTGCAATCATCCATTTCTTTGGATGAACATAATACCTTGGTTTTTGAAACATTATTTCCAAATCTATTCCTCTCATTGCATAACACAATCCATCTAATAGTCACTGCAAATCATCTGAGTACACAGCCAACAATCTGATACAATCTGCATATAACACATTCACATCTATAATTATAGAACTTAAATCTCACTACAAGCATGGCTTAAAAATTGCCAAGGAATACATTAAACAACTAAATGGACATGATATAGCTTTGTTTTACTACCTGTTCAGAGTTTTTCTAAGCCTTCTATTTATTCTCATACTTGCTATCTTCCCTTCTTTCTTTTAATTTTTGATGGTCACCAATGACTTTGGGCAGCTTATAGAAGGTTAAAACAATATCAATTAAAACAATAGGGAAAAACAGCCATGTGAGGCTAGAGGAATATAAGAATTAAAGAATACTTTTATTGCTTTCAGCAAGCAATACTCAGTTGTATATTCCTGCAAAATCTTCCATCAAAATAATCTTTATTTTAGTGATAGATCACCACAATATAATTCAAACTTAGTTACTTTATCACCCAACAGATGTACAGTATGTTTTCTGCTTCACATTCATATATTTTTCAATGATCTGCTGAAGAACAAAATTATCTTCTTGACACCCTCTGCTTAACATAAAGCCCCACTTAACTTTCCAAATTGTGCTCTTTGTCACCTTTCATACAACTCCCTACATATACTGTAGGTCTCATCTCTTCTGTTCCTGCAGTCATGGTATTTCCACTTTTCTTTCTTCCACTTTTTTCTTTTTCTTCCATCTGCATTTATCCCCCAAGAGCCATTTTTGACATAACCAAATAAAAATTTGTGAAACCCCTGACCATCTTTTCACTCGCGTATTCTTCGCTGTTCTTGCAACCTTTCCTCAAACTAAAACAAAACACTCCTATTTTTTTATCGATTTGTTTTCCGTGGTGGCGGAGTGGTTACAATGCAGTATTGCAGGCTAATTCTGCTGACTGCCAGCAGTTCGATCCTGACTGGCTCAAGGTTGACTCAGCTTTCCATCCTTCTGAGGTTGGTAAAATGAGGCCCCAGATTGTTAGGTGCAATATGCTGAATCTAAACTGTTTAGAGAGGGCTATAAAGCACTATAAAGCAGTATATAAGTCTAAGTCTAAGTGTTATTGCTATTGCTATATGCATGTTGTATGCACGAATAAATTTACATTTAAAGACTTATGCTTTACAAGACATAAAGCATAGTTTATAAACCACAATGACTGGATCCATACTATACTTGGAGCCAAAATCAAACAAATTATTATTTGGCTTAGGCTCATATTTAAACTTTTTCTCAATCTACAAGGCTGCTAAGGGAAATCATGGCTTCTTCTGCTCTAGAATAAAGACATCTCTTCCTGAACAAACAAAAGAAAAAGTGATACTTCTGTGGACATCATTTTCTAAATTTGAACTAGCAGTTTATATTTTCTGAAAAGGGAAAAGTCATTTAGCATTTCTGCCACTTGAACATCTGGCACATTTTAAAAGCATAACAGCAAAAGAGAACATCAGGGTATCTCACAAATATTTACTTAGGCTTGCTGTATTTCTTTAACTTCAAGAATGTTTTTGGAAATGAATTTTGCCAAGGTATCAGTAAAGTGAACAAGTGAGCCCAGGAGCAAATATATATGGGGCTGTTGTTATCACTCCCCACCTTATAGTCAAATGGAAACCCATGAACTAAAGGATAAAATTAAATTCTGGAGTTGTAGAGACTTGCAGGTGCTCGGCCAATTATATATTTGGTTTTAGGAACTTCTTTAATTAGTTCACTCCAAACTAGTCTGGGATTCCATGTGCTTCTTCTACAGTACTGTAAAAAAAACATAAGAGAGGCAGCTGCACATCACATAATTAATATAACGTATGGCTTTGTTTCTTTGGTTGGCCCATAACACTTCAGATTCAAAAGCAGGGTGATGAGATCTGGTCTGTAAACAATCAGGTTACTACTAAGGGATAGCAATGTGATACAGAAAGCTCTTTGCTGCCATCTACTGCTTATCCAGATTTTTACAAATCATATCTGTAGCACACTCAGGAGGGACTCTCATATTTGAATATCCCTTCATATAAAAATAAAAAGGATACAGCTATATAAAATTAGCAAATTATCCCTTTTCCATAAGAGATAAGAAATTAACTTAACAAATTAACTGGAGAATGGATCATGGATCAATTGCAAAGATAAAAGACTGATTATCCACAAATGCATCCACTCAGATTAAAACTTCGATACCAGTATTATCATATACAGGGCATGAAGACATTTACTGGAACTGAGCAAAAATAACCACAAATAAATAATGGTCAACTGGATGGTGCGTGAAACAACCATATTAGATGGTATTTGAGTAGTAGTATTTATAACTTATCCTGTTTTCAGAGATCACAGTTATGGTGACCGTTAACTTCAGTGTCATAAAGGCCTTAGGACATCAACTGACATACCAGCAGTGCCTGGTTGACCAAATTTGCTATCTAAATAGACACAGACTTAAGTGGCATGAAGCTAGCAGTCTTACTTATCAGTGTATTAGTTGTACTTTCCTAAGACCATCACTCCATAGCTATTATCTTCATATCTCCAGTTGCCCTTCTCACAAGCTGCCTTTGCTAATATCAGTTAGCAATAGCAATAGCACTTAGACTTAAATACCGCTGCACATGCTTTACAGCCTTCTCTAAGCAGTTTACAGAGTCAGCATATTGTCCCCCAACAATCTGGTTCCTCATTTTAATGAACTTGGAAGGATGGAAGGCTGAGTCAACCTTGAGCCGGTCAGGATTGAACTCTTGGAGTGAATAGTGAGTTAGCCTGCAGTACTGCATTCTAACCACTGCATCACCATGGTTCTTTAACTGCATTTCAGTGAAGGCCATGCACACCTTTGCTGAGAATTACTAAAGGTCATGTAATTCAGTGAAAATGATCAAATAATGTGTGAGCTGGCCTAAAGAGAGGAAATTACTCTGGTCATAATGATATTGGAACAGAGAGACAGAGAATGAATGAATGAATGAATGAATGAATGAATGAATGAATGAATGAAGAGCAATATATATATATCTGTTTTAAAGAAGGTGTTGCTGAAATTCATTTGGCCTATGCAGGTCTGGTTAACATTGTGAGCTCCTTTGTCCTTTAAAACAGTTAATGACTCTTATAAAATCCTAGAACGAGAAGCTATCGTCACTTGTCTAGGCAAATGAATTTCTCACCAGACTCCATATTACCACTACTGTTCAAAACCTGACAGTCTTAGCAAAACAACCCATTGGTTGTTAATTAATTATGCTCCTAATGAGTCTCTATGAGCACAATTGGAAAGTTAGGATCTTACAACTAGTGCTTCAAGGCCTATGAGTAGAAAGCAATTTCTAACTGGGGACACTGATACCATTAAAAACAAAGAAACACCAAATCTGCAACTGGGCAAGAGGTTTCTTAGACTAACCAAAATATTAACATCTTGCCATCACCTTTACCAAAAATCAAAAGATAGGCACTGTTGAGGTTTCTAGAACTTTTTGTGGCCCAAGTGATACAACTAATAAGAGAAACAGAGAAACATTTAGAAAAGTCCCCAAAACTGAGACAGGTGTTTCAAGCCATGAGATTTGCAAACTAGAGTCAGTTACAATAAAGTAATTTGCATATGGAATGTGACTACAGGTAGTGCTTGACTTATAACCATTTGTTTAGTGACCGTTCGAAGTTACGACGGCACTGAAAAAAGTGTCATTTTTCATCCTTACCACCATTGCAGCATTCCCATGGTCATGTGATGAAAATCTGGACCCTTGGCAACTGACTCGTATTTATGACAGTTGCAGTGTCCCGGGGTCATGTGATCACCTTTTGTGACCTTCTGACAAGCAAAGTCAGTGGGGAAGCCAGATTTACTTAACAACCATGTTACTAACTTAACATCTGCAGTGATTCACTTAACAACTGTGGCAAGAAAGGACGTAAAATGGGGCAAAACTTACTTAACAACTGTCTTGCTTAGCAACCAAAATTTTGAGCTAAGATGAGGACTACCTGTAGTTGTTGCAAGGCAGGTATCATATTATATCTAATATGTAAGGAGGGGCCTTGGTGGCGCAGTGGTTAGAATGCAGTATTGCAGGCTAATTCACAGCTCACTGCCAGCAGTTTGATTCTCACCGGTTCAAGGTTGACACAGCCTTCCATTCTTCCGAGGTGGGTAAAATGAGGACCCAGATTGTTGGGGGGCAACATGCTGACTCTGTAAATCCCTTAGAGAGGGCTGTAAAGCAGTATTAAGCAGTATATATATATGTAAGTGCTATTGCTATTTGTGGAGGTGTAAACACTGAGTGACTCTGCCTGTTCTTGTGAAAACAGGAGTCTTAGAGGCAGGTCCTGCCCTGAGTGAAGCCCTGGGGCTCTTGGCCAAGCCCAAAGCAGACAAATCCCTCTAAGCAATAACGCTTGCGTGTTTCCCATGATTCATCCTCCACCCGAAACACAAGCCTGCCTTTTAATAAAGCCCCAATAACAATCCGCGCTTCAAAGGACAAGGGCTAATCACTTCCTGCTTAGCATTCTAGCCACATTAGTGGAGAGAGGATAAATCATGGAAAGCAGCAAGATGCGGTGCAACTAATTTTCATGTTAAAAAAAGAGGGTGATTACCTTTAAAAAGGAGGGAGAGAGAAAAAAATCACACGGCTTTCCCCCCCCCCTTAAAACCATTAAAGCTCCAAACATTCTTGTCTATCAATGTATGAATTATTAATTTTTTTTTTTAAAAAAAGGAAAAACTAGAAAGGAAGCTGCTTCTCCTTCTCCAAAGGAAAAGAAAAAAGAAAAAAAGAGGAAAGCTCATCTGCTAAGCCACCACAGAGTGAAGTGCCTCATACTGATTCCTGATTTACATAGTCCCAGTTGGAAGCTAATGAAGACTGCTGAGGCACCTTTCAACGTGCAGCTAAACCTTCATGTATTTAAAAGCTGGGAAGGCGCGCTTGTTGCTGGCAAATTATTCATCTCAGATCTGAAGTTTCTGACACTGCCTGCGTCAGATAAACTGTCACCCAAATTGCAAACTAATTAGTGATTCAAACATTTTCGAGCTGATTGATGACAGAATAATTTACGCTTGTTTCTCAGTTTCCAGCTGGCAGAGGCTGCTGACTGGAGCCCTAATTAGCGTGAGTACATCAGTCATTTTCTTGCAAGGCAGCACATACAATTAAAAGGCCGTTTAAATGGAATATCACATTAAAAAGGCTGGTAGATGCAAATGTGAGGAAACAGCACTTTAGGAAGAAATGACAACAGAACCCCATAAACCAAAACAGAATAGAACAGGGCTTTTTTTTAAAAAAAAACAAAAACAAAAAAAGAGAAAGAACTTTTATTTTGCATGGATTATTTAACTAAACAAAACAAGCCAGGAGGCAAAGTGTACGTGCTAAATATTTCTTAACTGCAGAAGCTGTTCCTCATATGAAGATTCTGGGCAAATAACTGTTTTTTGGTTTTTTTTAAAAAAGATGTTGTCCCAGTGGTTTCTAGAATAAAGGGCAAGTTTGCAAAAGGATGCCCTTCTGCAAACACTTTCCAATTTGTTTGAGTTAGCTTCTTTGTCTTCCCTTTCTATATTTAAATTCCCATCCCCTCAGACTATTTACTTGATGCTTTTAGATTAATAAACTCAATATGTACTTAGCTTATTGAAACAGAACAAGTAGAGTGGAATCCCAAATATCATGCCCAGGGACTCTGGTGTGCCCACAGTGGCTCTCCTTGGCATCCACTTTACTTCCTCACCCACCTACTTTGTAACACACACACACACAAACACACACACACCAGATTTACTATAAAGCATATCAGTAAGTATTCAACCTTGGGCCGCATATAAAATATATTGTTGTTGTTGTTAGTTGCGAAGTCGTGTCCGACCCATCGCGACCCCATGGACAACTTTCCTCCAGGCCTTCCTGTCCTCTACCATCTTCTGGAGTCCATTTAAGCTCATGCCTACTGCTTCAGTGACTCCATCCAGCCACCTCATTCTCTGTCGTCCCCTTCTTCTACTGCCCTCAATCTTTCCCAGCATTAGGCTCTTCTCCAGTGAGTCCTTCCTTCTCATTAGGTGGCCAAAGTACTTGAGTTTCAATTTCAGGATCTGGCCTTCTAAGGAGCAGTCAGGGTTGATCTCCTCTAGGACTGACCGATTTGATCGCCTTGCAGTCCAAGGGACTCACAGGAGTCTTCTCCAGAACCATAGTCCAAAGGCCTCAATTCTTTTGCACTCAGCCTTTCTTATGGTCCAATTTTCAAAGCCATACATTGCAACTGGGAAAACCATGTCCTTGACTATACGTACTTTTGTTGGCAGGGTGATGTCTCTGCTTTTTAGTATGCTGTCTAAATTTGCCATAGCTTTCCTCCCCAGGAGCAAGCGTCTTTTAATTTCTTGGCTGCAGTCCCCATCTGTGGTGATCTTAGAGCCCAGGAAGATAAAATCTGTCACTACCTCCATTTCTTCCCCATCTATTTGCCAGGAATTGAGAGGGCCAGATGCCATGATTTTGGTTTTCTTAATGTTGAGTTTCAAGCCAACTTTTGCACTCTCCTTCTTCACCCGCATCAAGAGGCTCTTTAGTTCCTCTTCACTTTCTGCCATTAGAGTGGTATCATCTGCATATCTTAGGTTGTTGATATTTCTCCCGGCAATCTTAATTCCAACTTTTGATTCATCTAGCCCTGCCTTTCTCATGATGTGCTCTGCATATAAGTTAAATAGGCAGGGCGACAGAATACAGCCTTGCCGGACTCCTTTCCCAATTTTGAACCAATCAGTGGTTCCGTGTCCAGTTCTCACTGTTGCTTCTTGACCCGCATATAGGTTTCTCAAGAGACAAATAAGATGGTCTGGTACTCCCATCTCTTTAAGAACTTGCCACAATTTGTTGTGATCCACACAATCAAAGGCTTTAGCATAGTCAATGAAGCAGAAGTAGATGTTTTTCTGGAACTCCCTAGCTTTCTCCATGATCCAGCGTATGTTGGCAATTTGATCTCTAGTTCCTCTGCCTCTTCGAAATCCTGCCTGTACTTCTGGAAGTTCTCGATCCACATACTGCTGGAGTCTAGCTTGTAGGATTTTAAGCATAACTTTACTTGCATGTGAAATGAGTGCAATGGTGCGATAGTTTGAACATTCTTTGGCATTGCCTTTCTTTGGAATTGGAATGTAAACTGACCTTTTCCAATCCTGTGGCCACTGTTGAGTTTTCCAAATTTGCTGGCAAATTGAGTGTAGCACTTTTACTGCATCGTCTTTTAAGATTTTGAATAGCTCAGCTGGAATACTGTCACCTCCACTAGCTTTGTTGTTGCTCAGCTTTCCTAAGGCCCATTTCACTTCACATTCTAGGATGTCTGGCTCGAGGTCAGTGACCACCCCATCGTGGTTATCAGGATGCTAAGCTCGTTCTTGTATAGTTCTTCTGTGTAATTTTGCCACCTCTTCTTAATCTCTTCTGCCTCTGTTAGGTCCCTGCCATTTTGGTCCTTTATCATGCCCATCTTTGCATGAAACGTTCCCTTCATATCTCCAATTTTCTTGAAGAGATCTCTGGTTCTCCCTATTCTATTGTTCTCTTCTATTTCTTTGCACTGTTCATTTAAGAAGGCATTCTTATCTCTCTAGCTATTCTCTGGAATTCTGCATTCAATTGGGTGTATCTTTCTCTTTCTCCCTTGCCTTTCGCTTCCCTTCTTTCCTCAGCTATTTGCAAAGCTTCCTCAGACAGCCATTTTGCTTTCTTGCATTTCTTTTTCTTTGGGATGGTTTTAGTTGCTACCTCTTGTACAATGTTGCGAACCTCCATCCATAGTTCTTCAGGCACTCTGTCTATCAGATCTAATTCCTTAAATCTATTTGTCACCTCTACTGTATATTCATCAGGGATATGATTTAGTTCATACTTGAGTGGCCTAGTGTTTTTCCCTACTTTCTTCAATTTAAGCCTAAATTTTGCAACGAGAAGCTCATGATCTGAGCCACAGTCAGCTCCTGGTCTTGTTTTTACTGACTGTATAGAGCTTCTCCATCTTTGGCTGCAGAGCACATAGTCAATCTGATTTCTGTGTTGACCGTCTGGTGATGTCCATGTGTAGAGACGTCTCTTGGGTTGTTGGAAAAGAGTGTTTGCTATGACCATCGTATTCTCTTGACAAAATTCTATCAGCCTGTGCCCTGCTTCATTTTGTACTCCAAGGCCAAACTTGCCTGTTATTCCGTCCTACTTTCTTCAATTTAAGCCTAAATTTTGCAACAAGAAGCTCATGATCTGAGCCACAGTCAGCTCCTGGTCTTGTTTTTACTGACTGTATAGAGCTTCTCCATCTTTGGCTGCAGAGAATCAATCTGATTTCTGTGTTGACCGTCTGGTTATCTTTTGGCTTCCTACTTTAGCATTCCAATCCCCCATGATGATAAGGACATCATTTTTTGGTGTTGATTCTATAAGGTGCTGTAGGGCTTCATAGAACCGGTCAATTTCATCCTCTTCAGCACCAGTGGTTGGGGCATTTATCTTTTGGCTTCCTACTTTAGCATTCCAATCCCCCATGATGATAAGGACATCATTTTTTGGTGTTGATTCTATAAGGTGCTGTAGGGCTTCATAGAACCGGTCAATTTCATCCTCTTCAGCACCAGTGGTTGGGGCATAGACTTGGATTACTGTGATATTGAATGGCTTGCCTTGGATTCGCACTGAGACCATTCTGTCATTTTGGGGATTGTATCCCAGTATTGCTTTTCCTACTCTTTTATTGACTATGAAGGCTACTCCATTTCTTCTGAGGGATTCTTGCCCGCAGTAGTATACCTGATGGTCCTCTGAATTAAATTCACCCATTCCTGTCCATTTTAGTTCGCTGATTCCTAAGATGTCGATGTTCAGTCTTGTCATCTCTTGTTTGACCACGTCCAATTTGCCTTGATTCATGGATCTTACATTCCAGGTTCCTATGGAAAAAAAATCTTTACAGCATCGGACTTTCCTTTCACCACCAGATGCATCCACAGCTGAGCGTCCTTTCGGCTTTGGCCCAGTCGCTTCACTCTTTCTGGCGCTACTAGTACTAGCCCTCTGCTCTTCCCCAGTAGCATATTGGACACCTTCCGACCTGAGGGGCTCATCTTCCAGCGTCATATCTTTTTGCCTTTTAGTACTGTCCATGGGGTTTTCATGGCAAAGATACTGGAGTGGGTTGCCATTTCCTTCTCCAGTGGATCACATTTTGTCAGAACTCTCTGCTATGACCTGTCCGTCTTGGGTGGCCCTGCACGGCATAGCTCATAACTTCATTGAGTTACGCAAGCCCCTTCGCCACGACAAGGCAGTAATCCATGAATATAAAATATATAATGTAGTTAAATGTATATAACTTCCTTCCTTCCTTCCTTCCTTCCTTCCTTCCTTCCTTCCTTCCTTCCTTCCTTCCTTCCTTATTATTTATTTAATAATTATTTATTTTATGATCTTGTGGGGCCATCTTACTAGCTGTCCAGGAACAAATGCAGCCCGTGGGTACAGGCTGGACATACCTGCTGTAAAGCAAACTGTTGGTTTCCAGCATCACATTTATTTTGAAAAATATCCCAATGATTGGTGGTTGCAACCAAGCGCTTTGTTTGAAAATAAGTTCATTTGTCTGGAAAGACAGCAGAAATTCAACCTGAATAATAAGGGAATAACCTGTAGGAGAAGATATCCCTTACTGCATCTATTTTGTAGATAGGCAGATCCCCACCCCCAGGAAATATTTTGAAAGACTCAAACTAGACACTCTGGCAAGGGGCTTGTTTTCCTGAATACTTAACAAACTGTTGTTGCTTCTTCCAACTTGATGCATTGGCCTACAATTCCCATCAGTCTAACTACAGTGGGCACTGACTGGCTGGCTGGTTGGCAGATTTTTTAATTTATTTATCAAATTTATTTGCCACCCATCTCACAAGGTGACTCTTGTTTCTGAGTGTATTGGAAAAGCATCAGGATGGAGATGGGCCTGAAGCTTGGGTTAGCTAAACCTTAATTTAAATTCATCACTCAAAGGACTGTATAACAAATAATGTACAGTAGTGGCCAAAATTGTGGAAACCCTTTGGGAAAAGTGTACAGTAGAAATGCCACCCTTTGGTTAAGTTTCCACCAATTTTTCTTCTAATTTCTTTATAACTGTAGCCTTGTTCACTTAATAATACTATTTTACATTGCTTTCTGGGCAACCAGTCAACTCTTTTCACCATTACTTTAATTTTATTACGTTTTACAAGCTCACTAAATGAAAGAACACAAAAAAACCAACCAACTTGATAGCGATCACATAACACACTGACAAATGTCCTCCTCTCAGCTTCAATACATGACATCAATAACTGAATCCTACTGTGATCTGATTGGCTCATTGCCAAAACAAGATGACACCTGATTGGCTCTCTAAACACTCATGCTCATTGGCTACAATCAGATGAAGGAAAGCTACCTGATATCAACCTAAGCAAATTGTACTTCCTTTTTCTGGTTATTTGGCTATAACTTTTCATAGAATACAGTACAGATCATTGAACAAACTTTGTTGCATTACATTCTTGATTAAATTATCTTTCTATTGATATATAATTTTATGGTACTACTCCCCCCCCAAAAAAGTGGTGTTATTAGCCGTCAAACCTCAAAAATACACTTTTCCCAAAAGGTTTCCACAATTTTGGTCACTACTGTATAAAAGAATCCTGGAAGACTGGGTAAGAAAAGAGAGGTATACAAATCACAATAGATGAGAAACAATATCTCTCTATTTGAGGTGTCTTTTAGGGAAATTGTAAAAAAGAAGATCAGAGACCTTCCTTTAATGTATAGTACTCACTAATATATGAAAACTGGGGTCTGTGTTTCTAGTTTCCAACTTTCTGTAATCTAACTTCTTCTTGAGTTTAATGAGACACTACGAATCTTGCTTCCTTGGTTGCATGTTCTATTTGGGGCTACACATTGTAGAATTCATAGAAATCTAAATTCACACATAAAAAAAACTTTTGGTTCCTGTCTGTGTGACTTTGGTATTAAAAGAAATGCTGTAAGTGAAAGATCAGTCACTAATACTGTACCGATGAATCTTAATGGTCGCAAAATATATGAAGGGACTGCCTCTTTTCCCAGTTCTTTCTTCCTCCACAGGAAAATACTGAGTATCTTTCACTGTGTGCTTCAATTTTAACTCGGAGTGGGGATGCAGTAGCCTGAAGGAGTAGAATCTCAATTTGGAAGTTTCCCTGGCGTTATAACTACTGATGGACTTAGAAGTTGGTGTACCAATTAGAGCCATATTTGGAGTGGAAATTACTGGTGATCTGGATTCAAATCCTTATCACCAACAGAAGATATTATTGTACGAGCCCTTCACAGGATTGTCTTTGAAGACCACTCAGAAACTGAAATTGGCATAGGAGGCAATAGTCCACATGCTGCTGGATTTAGCCACAATAGCAACCTATTTCCAGTGTTGTTGCTATTGTACTGGGTCCCAATAGGCTTCCAGATTCAATTCAAGATACAGGTAGTCCTTGACTTACACCCATTCGTTCAGTGACCATTTGCAGATACAATGGCACAAAGAAAAGGGACATATGACCCTTTTTTCACACTTATGACCATTGCAGCATCCCCACGGTTATGTGATCAAATCTCAAGATACTTGGCAACTGACTCATATTTATGACGCTTGCAGCGTCCCAAGGTCATGCGATCACCTTTTGTGACCTTCTGCCAAGCAAAGTCAACGGAGAAGCCAGATTCACACAACCACCATGACACTAACTTAACAGCTACAATGATTCATTTAACAACTGTGGCAAGAAAAGTCATAAAATGGAGCAAAAATCACTTAACAAAAGCCACAGAAATTTTGGGCTCAATTATGGTCATAAGTCAAGGACTACTTGTACTGGTTTTACCTTTACAAGTTTCACTTTAAAGCTCTACCTCTGATTCTTCCTAAGAATCGTTAGATTTTTTTAGAATACCCCACAATCTTGGATGAGGGGAATGGAAGGCCAAAGAGTGTTCTTATTGTAGCCACCAGCCTGTGGAAAAAAAACTCATCCCTAAAACATTACAAACCCAATTACTTTTTATGAATAATTGGGCTAGTGCCACGGTTCTAACAGCTGCTTATTTATCATTGTTTTATTGCTTTTGTTCATTTTATGTGACAATATTTGCAAAGGGCTAAGCACTGATTGATGCTGATAGTGTATCAATTTAATAAACAGATATCTGGAAATGCAGTTAATTTTTTGGGCAATGCTGGAAAGAAAAAGCATTGGAGTGGAAGATTTATTGTAAAGGAGGGAATTTGGGGAGGAAGGGGATCATGCAAAGTAATTTTTTTGGTATTTGCAATTCTGGCTCATTAATTCCCATAATCATAAAAAGCTTCCCCTCTTCCTATAGGCTGACTTTCCCTACATACCTCTGTCTTCTTAATCTATTGATCCAAAAGACAAAAAAGAGACAAAATGATAATGATACTACATGATATGAGTAAAAGGTGCTGGAGAAGGCACACTAGTAAACATTTTATAGCCAGTGAAAAGTTAGAGACCAATTCAGTATTAAAATTCATGAGGAAGCAATTATTCTGTTCGTTTAAAGCACAGATCTCCAAACATGGCAACTTTAAGACTTGTGGACTTCAACTCCCAGAATTCCCTAGCCAGGATGTGAAGTGAATTCTGTGAATTGAAATCCACAAGTCTCAAAGTTGCCAAGTTGGATGACCCCTGATCTACAGCTATACCAGTGAGCTCTTTTGAGGGGTGTTACCCATGGTGCCACAAAACTGTGGCCTTGGGATATGAACCATCACAAACCAGAAAACAAATGGGGGAAATTGCTTTCTGCCACTCTGCCTGCCTAGGATACTTGGGTTTTATTTCTAGTGGGCATCAGGTCATTGCCCATGTGTTATTTTAGTTTCTTCAAAGCATCTGTGGAAATGCCTGTGGAGGCCAAAGCCCTTTTTGAACCTGAAGATGGCTGGGAATGTTTTGCAATCCAACAGTTTCCCACCGACATATATTAAGTGGACAAACACTAAATGGGTTATGCAGGTGCAACCACACACCAGTGTATGCTGATGATCATTTAAGCTTGATTTAGACTTGTCTGCAACTGCACATAGGCATCAATGCACATCTATGTTGCACAAAGGGGTTGATGGGTAAATATACGCTACAGATGGTTGCAGACGTGCACACCTCCTAAATCTCAACTACGCATTATGTGGAGATACGTGTCCTTCATGCTGATTGGTTGATCTGACTTCCTAATGGGAGGCTTTGTTGTTTGAGCGCCCTCTAGCCAGAATGTTAACATTCACAGAAGTATAAATGCAACAGCTAGGCAACCGTCTCCGAATGAGAGGTCCCCTGATGTACAGTGATGCAGAAGTCATAGCATGGTTTCAGAATGAATGGAGGGTTGAATTGGGAAAGCATCCTTCATGAGCTAAAAGAAGGAACTGGAATCGAAAGAGAAATGACTTCCATAAAAATAAGCGTTCTCCGGTTCTGTGTTGTGCATCTGTTACTGAATCAAATCACTCATGGCTACCATGTGCCTCAGCTGGTATTTCCATTGTTATCTTTTGGGAATAAGCACGTTGCAAAACATTTCTTGTGGGGGTGGAGCATCTTTATTTAACAAGGACCATGTTTTATTACTGAAGCATTTATGTCTCTTTAGCACACAGGTATGTGCCTCTAGTGGCTAATTAAGTTGTGCCACTTCAGTAAAAAAGAATGATGATAGCTCTAATCTCATATTTGTATTTACACTTGAAGTCTACAAAAAAAAATGCAATCTTTCTTTAGGTCCTTCCTGGCAATACGCAATAAAGCAAAAGACAAAAGGAACACTTTCCAGACTGAATAGCCTAGGTGTTAAAAATGACGACACCAGGCCCTTGTTGTAATGTACATGGAATATTTTATTATATGAGTTCCTCTTACTCCTCCATGACCTCTATATGAAGGAGGTTTTCATGAACATAAACTGCCTGGAGGTTCAAACCTTGTTTGCTAAGGTGTTTTTGAGATTATCTATAGAACATGACAGATGAGCTCTTGACTCTTACAACACTCTAGTTTGGAACAAAGAGGAGCCACTATGCTAAACACAAAGAGAATGCATAGAGGAAGATGTGCTAAAGCACTTCAATTTGCTTGGAAGAGTGGTGAAGGTTGAAAGCTCGTGCTATTCACAACTCGCAAAATGACATATGAGCCTGTGAGACGCAAAGTAGGTTAGGTGGGAACTGTCTTTGCAAAGAATTTGTTTAATAATTTATACCAGCAAAAATACACAGACACATACAATTTCAGCATTCATTTCCAGACTCTAATCTTTGGGTTGCAAAACCTAAGTGACAGGTTTATATAACTTCCTATTAGGAGGAGCTGTGCTACTTGCAAAGAGGTTTGCCAAACTAGGAAGATAAGTAAAAGACCCCTGCCCGTTATTGCAAGCAAAGGAAACTGTGATGTTTACAAATCCAAGCAATTGCTCGACTGTTGCTGCCTTTGTGTTTCTTGCAAAAGAAAACTTTTGGCTATTTCCCACAATCCTGTTCCAATTCTGATGACTGAAACATGTTTGAGGGCTTGCAAGTTGTGAATGGGCTGTCACAGAAAAACATTGAGTTCTTTCTCACTTCCTTTAAAATTCAGTATGAGGTGATTAGCTTGCACACTCAACTTCCAGCCACAAAGCGAAGAGGGCGTGAAACAGAACTCAGCTGCAAAATTCAGGGTTTATTTTATTTATTTATTGAACATAATGTGACAGGTAACTCCAAGTGGCTTTCAGTCTTAAGAAAGAGCCAGTGTTTAGCCCTGGGAACTTACAGAAAATGTTGGAAATATTCTTGTTGAAAACATAGGGGGTGCTAAGGATGATTACAGACCAAGAGTGGACAGCCTTTTCTGGATCAAGGGGAGCATTTGACTTTGGAGTGAAAGCCATGCTCCAGAAAATAGGGATTATAAGCAGTCATAAACTATATCTGAGTTCATGTCATTTACATTTAAGGAAAATGAATTCTACTTCAGCTATTGTGCATCTTAGTATCAGTTATGTACGAATTGTACCATCATATAGTCATGTATTGAGCATAACAATTTGATAACCATTTTTTTAGCCTTCCCAGGACTGTACTAAAGTCTTCCGAGGTCCATGCACAACATGCAGCCTCTCATTATACACATGAGCAATTAGACAATATTAAACTGGTAGTCCAATTTTCTGATTTAGAGAAAGACAAATTCTGATGCTTTGAAAAGTTAATAAAATCAAGTGATGTGGATATGTTTCCTTTGTCATTCTTAGAATCTCAGTAGTGAATCAGTTAACATGTCAGCATTAGTCTAAACTGGAACTGAAATGATAATAATAATAATGTCTGGATAAAAAAAAAGTCTGGATAGTGGATGTGGCAGTACCTGGACACAGCAGAATAGAAGAGAAAGAACTGGAGAAGATCACAAAATACAAAGACCTGCAAATAGAAATAGAATGATTGTTGCAAAAGAAAGCAAAGGGTAGTACCAATAGTAATAGGCACCTTGGGTGCAACTGGAGCATCACTTGAACACCATCGCCATTGACAAATTTACCATCAGTCAATTGCAAAAGGCAGCTTTACTTAAAACATCTTATATCTCTTAATGATACCTGTAACACCATCAATACTTGGAGGGACTCTATAGGCGAATAAAATGCCAAATCTTGTCTGAACGTCTGGCTGACAATACAATGAACAATGAACAATGAACAATGAACAATGAACAATGAACAATGAACAACAACAACAACAACAACAACAACAACAACAATAATAATAATAATAATAATAATAATAATAATAATAATAATAATAATAATAATAATAATAATAATAATAATAATAATAATAATAATAATAAAGCAACAATATCTGCCTATCCCAGGTTGTTGGGAAGGACTTGATAAGAGGATAAAACTCCTGAATCCAGTTTAAACATCAGGCTGACTGTGCGACAAACCATAACAATAACAAGAAAAAACATGACTATTACATCTAAATATTGAGATGTAATTTTAATTTTAATTAATGTAATTCAAATATTTACATTTTAAAAGTTACATTTAAATATTTTAACATACAATATTTGTATATATATAAAACGAAAACATTTATGTGGTAGAAGAGGCCATGATGATGCTTCTAAACTTCCCAAATGTGGGTTTTTGATTGGTGGGTGGAACTTTCAGAATTTTTAGAACTTTTTTGCCTTTATTCTCAAATAACAAACTTCCAAAGCACATTGTTAAGCACAAGCCATAAAGAGAGATTGAGCAGATTGCACCTGACGATTGTATATGCTATAGCAAATCTGGATTTTAAATCTGCGCTTCCTTAGTCAACATCGGCCAGGAAATTTGCAGCCTTGTTTGTTGGCAAAAGTCAGTAGGAATAGATTCCTACTGATATTTGATTACAATTTTTGGTGAGAGGTGGAATAGCAGCCCTGTCCTCCTTCATCTGCCCATGCTGGTAGATCCAGATATTCTGGATTTCTTTTGGATCCTTCTAATAATTCAGTGAGAACACTACAGTCAAATAATCATAGTATATGAACCAGGTTAAAAAAAAGTCCATGGAAACACCAACAAATTCATTTTTAGCATTAAAGCTTCTGAACTAAGTTCAGCGATGATATTCTTCCCAAATTTAGTGGAAGGCAAAGCAAAGATTAAACGAAAGCAACTTTACAACATAATGATGTGATGTGATCACTTTTATCCTATTTTAATCATACCTCCATAAAATTCTACTACCACTTTTACACATACTTGCCTTCCTGCCAGAGGTCAGAACTGTTGCATTCCCTGGGGAAACATGTCTTTAAGAAAAGCCTACTGCACTTCACAAACACAAGCTGAACTGACTCTCCTCAGTTAATTTGGCCTGCCTTGATTGCAAAAGAATCTGCATTTAATTAGGTCAATTGTGTCTACCCTCTTGCTATCAGCCCCTGTGTTTCAGTTGAAGTTTATTAATTCTATCTCTTGGGAACAAAGTTGGCTAAAGTGACAGTAGACTGTACTTGTAAACATTCTATGTTGGTGTCAGGAAAGTCACAGTAGGATTATTATTACTCTCTGTAGCATTATGACATCCCGTGCAGCAGGGGTATTTTTCCTTATCATCTTAATAAATGTTGCACAGAATAAGACGGCTACATCATGAACTGGAATGAGTCAACCACTTTCCTTACTGGACCTGCAAAAGCCCAAGCAACCACTAGATGGAGACAAAGAAAAAAAGGTTTCTTATTTTTCTGCAGCCCTCTAGTCACCCTTCGAAATTTATTTATCTATTTATTTGATTGGTTGATTTCTATAGCCATCCATCACAACAAGTAACTCTGGACAGCATACATCATAAAAACATAAAACAAAAACACTAATAAATGTATATGTTTGCTAAATAAAACTATTGGCCTAGATGTTAACATAGCAAGAAACAGGACCCTTAACTACTTGGGGCTCCAGGGCCAGGCACATAACTGTAGGAGACGACCAGGCTGAGCCTGAGGGTGGGGTCAAATGCATCATCAATTTGGGGGTCTCTATTTGCCCCTGTATGAGACTTAAGTCCAGCCCCCCTTGACAGACTTATTTGGAGCCAATTTGCCTTGACCACTAGTAGTTCAGATTCTCATGTATAGATAGCATGAATTGAACTTGTAGTTCTTTGGAACTCTATCCTGGCTGCTGACTTCTTGCACCTGACCAGGTCTTCAAGGCCTTATGAAAGGCCAACAGGTTCAGGATCATTCTATTTTCTGAATAGACAATATTCCAGAGGGCAGAGGCTATGACAGAGAGGGCACTTCTCCTAGTCCCCACCAGCCAACATTCTCTGGCTGACGGGACCTGTAACATGCCCAACCTGCTGGACCAAATTGGATAGGTAGAAATGACTGGGGGAGGATGTTGGTGTGGGAGGCACTTTTTGAGCTTATTATTTTTGTCTAGGGATTTAGTTTGACTGGGTATGCTTTGCCTTTGTCTAATGGATTACTGCTAATCCTTCTCTAGACTTCCATGATCTTAAAAGTTTAGATTTGGCCACAGAACAGGTCTGACTATTCTTGTCCCAAAGATGCTTTTTCACGAGGCAACTGGATTTTTTTGTTTTTCTTTGAAGACGTTTTGCTTCTCATCCAAGAAGCTTCTTCAGCTCTGACTGGATGGTGGGGAATGGAAGGATTTATACTCCTTGCAGACAGCTGGTCATTTGCATTCTTTTAGAGAGTCATTGAGGCAACCTGAAGGTTTATCTGTGTCATTAGGGTCACCTGAGTAGTGCAAGTCTGGAGTGTGGAGTGTGCAAGTGTGGAGTCTTCTTGGAACTGTTGTAGACTGGAGATAGATGATGTCATATACCTCCCCCTCTGTTGAGAGAGGGCTGTTCAGTTTTGACATAGATAGCCTCTTTGACCCCTGTTTCAAACCAGCGGTCCTCTCTGTCCAAAATATCTTCAAAGAAAAACAAGAAAGTCCAGTTGCCTCATGAAAAAGCATCTTTGGGATAACTATAACCTGGATGACTGAGAATCTCCATAGACATCTGACTATTCTTGTTTCTTCCTTTACTTACTATTTACAATTTATGTATTAGATTTCTACCCCATCTGTCATACATGAGCTCAAGGTGGTGTCCCTAGTTCTGCTTACTCCCATTTTTCCCCCACAACAACTGCTGTGGCTTACAATCAATGACCCAAAGTCACCTACTGAGCTTAAACCAGGATTTCTTGGGTTCTGTAAAGGAATCAAGCCCCATTTATTGCTCATAAAGGCTTCATCAAAAATAATCATGGTAAAGAACTGTTTAACCCACAAGAAATAAAGAATAGATGCCAAGAATAAATAGAGGAGCTGTAGCCAGCAACAAAGAGGCCCAGCTTCCTTGGGATGATAAAAAAATAAAAAATGAAACAGAAATAGAACCAGCCATTTTTCAGGAAGACATTTAGTGGGCAATAAGCAAACTGCTAAAAAAAAAGCAAGCCCCCAGATGTTGATACCAGCCACGTGAAACTGCTAAGGCCTATACATCCATCACAGCGGTGTGCCTCAAAATTTGGGAATCGAACATATGACCACAAGATTGGGAAGGATCAGTATTCATTCCATAGCCAAAATGGTAGCAGTGCTGCTAGCAAGATCCTTCTTAAGATTGCACAGTGTCTGGTGCCTACCATTGAAAGTGAATTACCAGATGTTCAATCTAGCTTCAGAAGAGGTTGTGGCACTCGTGACCATATTGCAAATCTATGCTGATGGAAAGATTTCAAGAGTATCAAAATAGTATTTACTTCTTCTTTATTGACTACAAGAAAGACTTTACTAAGTCAATCATGACAAGCTGTGGAGAGCCCTAGAAGACCTTGGAGTACCAACTCATCTGGTCAGGTTGGTGCAGTCACTGTACACAAATCAGGAAGCCACTGTGTGAACAATATATGGAAACACTGATTAGTCCAAGATAGGGAAAGGAGTGTAGCAAGATTGCATTCTTTCACCCTTCTTATTCAACCTGTATGCCGAAATTATCATGAAGAACCTGTAATGTGATGGATCAAAAATCAGAGTAAAGATTGGAGGAAGGATCATCAAAAGTTTTCAATATTCTATCAACCCAACTCTCCTCCTAGAAACCAAAACAGGCCTGGAATGTCTAATCAAAAGAATTTAAAAAGAAAATGAAAAAGTTGGCCTTTTCCTGAACATTAAAAGCTCATGACCACTATGAAGAACGGAAACATCATAGTAACAATTGACAGTGAAAAGACTGAATGGGTGCAAGAATTCATCTTCCTAGGATCACAGATTGATCAAAGCAGTGAACGTAGACTAGAAGTGATGAATAACACTGGCCACACAACAGTGACGAGTATGAATTAAATATGAAAAGGCAGGACTGGCAACTAAATGCAGATTGGTCCACAGTATTCTGTTTCTCATTATTGTTTTTCATAACTATCTAGAGTTGTAAAAGTTGAATCATGAAAAAACTAGACAAGAGGAAAATTAACTTGTTTGAGTTGTGGTGTAGAAGAGGCTCCTGCTCATTCCTTGGACAGCAAAAGTGACAAGCAAGCAAGTACCAAGGTGTTCAAAATCAGACATATCACTGGAAGTCAAAAATCACAAAATTTTGCTTTACTTATTTCAGTCACGTCATTACAATAAAACTTGCTGGAGAAGGCATTTATGCTTGGAATGGTCAGTGGTAAAAGGATATGAGGCCACCAAAAAACATGGTTGCTGGACACTATCAATCCCAACACCCAGCCAGAAGTGTAAAACAATTGAAAGAAGCCCTACAAGATTGGAAAATGTGGAGAGAATCTATAGAATCACCAAAAATCAGACATGATCGAATGGGTAGCATCCAATTTTGAGAAGTCATAAATTGTGGAAAGGTTGCCTTAAAAAAAGATGGCTGAAAGAGCTCCTTGGGTCAAGTGCCAGGGAAATCAGAAAATCCAGGCAGTTCAAATCGGTATAAAGATTTATTGCAAGCTTAAGCTCTGTACAAGTATCTGAACTACTAACAGTCAAGGCAAACTGATGGTAGATAAGAGTGAAAGGAATTCAAGGTGGGCTGGACTGAGCTCTCTTGTGGGTGCAAAGGGACTCATGACTGATGACGTGTTTGATCCCTCCCTCGGGCTCAGCCTGGTCATCTCCTACCACTTGTGTTGCTTAACTGCAAAGTTTAATCTACTTTTTTTTATCTCATACCAGAAAAGTGGTGAAATTTGAAGATAAACCCAGTTTGATTACATGACTGATTTACTCCACACTGGAATTTGTTTGCTTTTATTCTATGAGATGTGAATAATTACTTATGTTGCTTCTTTTTGTCCCAAGTGGATGATCAACACATTTGGTAGCTTCTTACATTTCCACAAAAAGTAACAGTTCAGTACAGACAGGAACACTGAATTCCCAACGGTAGTTGAAATATCTAAGGTGTAATGTAAATACAACAGGTGTTGGGAAGCTTGTTTTACAATAGAACAGTTTGTGCAACTCTGTTTCTCTGGTGGGAAATCTGCAAAAGTTTAATAGCTCAAAATAGGAGCATTTTGACTATATTCGGAATAAGAAAAAAAACCCCACGAACTTAATTTGTCCAACAATGCACCAACCTGTTCCATCTTCTAAAAATTTGAAGCTTGTATCTGTTCTCTCAAGTTGGCAAAAAAGGGTGTTCTGCAAATCCCTCGTGACCAATACTAGAAAAGAACTACAGTATCGGTAGCAGTCTCTGCCTAGGGACCTCTTCATCTGAAGTATAGCATTTAAAAAATGGCTGTAGCAACAAACATTGTCTGGGAAGAAATAACTGAATTGCAAGTCAGAGAAAGTATTTTTATTTCAGCTCACAATTTTAAAGACAGAAGCATTCACTTACAGGAATTTAAAGACCAGAAAGGAAGGAAGGGAGGGAGGGAGGGAGGGAGGGAGGGAGGGAGGAAGGAAGGAATCTACCCTTCTCAATATAAACTTTTTATGGCTTAGAGCAGGGTTCTTCAAACTCTGCCCTTTTATAACTCATGGACTTCAACTCCCAGAATTCCTCAGCCAAGCAGGCTGGCTGAGGAATTCTGGGCGTTGAAGTCCATGAGTCATAAAAGGGCAGAGTTTGAAGACCCCTAGCTTAGAGGCAGGAGAAATAGTTCTTCTTGAACTAAAAGATGTCAACTAAGAATCCATAATATAATTATTGAAGTGTATAACAAAGTCCAATTTCAAACCCATCAGATATATATTATTTTAGGGAGAGTAACTTATAAAATATTGAAAAATGACATCTTGCATTTTCACTATATCCATCCTTCACGTTTTGGTAAACACCATCAATGTACTTTTTCATGCTAACCAATGAAGAAAATCTGTCTTGGTTTGTGAGGTTCTGAGTGGCAGTTAGAAAGTTATTAAGGTTTTTCTGCCTCATTAAAGCCAATCACGCTGGTGAACCGCTGGTGAAGTACCGGTACTAGCTGTGTTGCAATGTTTTCAAGGGGAGCCACCTAGTGGACTCGGTGTGCAATTATTTTTTCTTTAGTTAGGGGATGTGCCCTCTCAAGGCCAAAGTACTTGTGTTAAGAGTATTGGGAGGAATAGTTGCCCTTTTACATTTTAATAATTCACAAGTAGCAGGAAGGGATCTGATACAGATGGCAATTGGGGAGGAGAAATTTAAAACTTGGTTCTTGGTTGCTCTGCTCTTCCTATTCAATCCCACTGTGAGAACTTTAAAAATGAGGGTTGGATTTACTTTGGTACCAAGGGAGATTTGAAAACTCTACCCCAGATTGTGTGCATGTCAAGCTTATTGACAGCTGCCTAAACTGGAAAGGGGTTGTTTTCCAAACATGATTATCACAAAATTCACTTTAGCAAAATCTATTGAGATGAATCCAACTAGAAGACAGGTCCCTTCACTGATAACAGAGAAGCTTGCAGAGAGTGATTTACATAAAGGTCTCCAGAATGTTTATCAATCTTGGGATCCTTGCCTTTACTCTAGAAGGCTACCAGATTCAGCTGCAGAGATCCAGAGAGATTCAGGACAGCATCAGCACTGTTTCTATCATTCCCAGATTTTCTTTGGACCAACCCAGTTCAGCCCTCTTTGAGAATTGAACTGGCAATATTTCTGGCTTTTTTATCCATTTATTTGGATGAACAAAGCAAAACTTTGTTTTATAATGTTGGGGCTTTGGGGCAGCCTGCTTTTCAATTGGCTTTTATTTTTCCACCACTATTCTTCCCAGGCTCTGCCGCATCTTAATTATGCCAGGGACGGAATAATAATGAGAGACGGGTTGATTTTTCACTATATCTCAAGCTGGTCCCAGTGTAATACTCAGAGCTCTTTAGTACATTTGGCTGGCAATCCTATCAGTGAAGCTGATTTTAAGCTTCCTGCCCAGTTGAATTTCCATGCTTAAATATGTATTGGAGATCAACAAATCCAATTTTAATGCTTTCACAATGCCTTTAAAAAGCTGCTGGCTTGATTTTCCCTGCTTACAGTAGCAACATGTGCTAAATTTTTGCCTCATCCTGGCTCAAGTGAGTCATTACTCTCTCCCCCCCTTTCCGCCAACACATAGTCTCTCCAGGCCAACCATGGTTTGAGTGACCGTGAAGCATCTGGTTGCAAAAATGCCACAATGGGCTGCACAGCGAGCAACGAGCAGAGACTTTTTAAGAGAAACAGACAGATTGGTACCTTCCTGCCAGGAAAGATTCAGCTTGTAACAATTGTTCATTTTCCCCCTGAATAGCTAGACAAATGCCTACAAGATGTACTGTTGGAAGGAGGGGGAAAGAGAGAGAAAAATAGTCTTTTCTTTTTTTCTTTCATGTGGAATGGATTTTTGTTACGGTAGGAGGTCGGTTTATTCAGCAATAGGGCACTCTTTGCATCCTAGTTTTTTCAAGTCTTTGGTCAACGTACTGACAATGGAGAGCAATAGGAAATAACTAGGCAACCCAATTGGGTCATCCCTTCATAGATATTTCCTTACCTAAACAGATAAACAGAATGTCCACAGGCAGACTGCTATTGTTTTGGTTTTAAAATTAAAGAAGAAAAGATCACTTTTGTCATGGTTCCGATAGATGAAACCAATCAAAAGAACTTCAAGGCAAAAATTTCTTCCTTAAAGAACATTTTATTTAGGAAACAAAGTATCGGCACTTACATAGGTGAACCGAAGACTAAAATTCCCTCCCCCCTGTTACAAGTAACAAGTTGCAATTCCCACCCCAGAAAGGCTGTCATAAATCACATTCACCAATTATTCTAAAACGCAGGATCTCCTCCCAACTTTTCAACCCGCAAAACTTTTTCTAACATTGACCTTGATTCTCACACAGTTGCAATTGTTATGGCTAACTGAAACAGCTCAAGCATTTCCCCCTCCCTCCTTCTCCATCTGAAAATACCAAACAACAAAAAAACCCACAATGAAAGCAAAAGGTAAAATGGCTACAGTTTCTCAGTTGTCGCAGCGCAAGACAGGTAGTTCTGTATAACAGTTCTTTTAGTGACTGTTCAAAGTTACAACCGCACTGAAAAAAAGTGACTTGTGATCATTTTCTACACACCGGCATCCCTATGGTCATGTGATCAAAAATCGGATGCTTAGCAACTGGCTCATATTTATGACAGTTGCAGTGTCCTGGGGTCATGTGATCACCTTTTGAGACCTTCTGACAAGCCAATGGGGAAGCCAGATTCACTTAACAACCGTGTTACTAACTTAACAACTGCACTGATTCACTTAACAACTGTGGCAAAAAAGGTCGTAAAATGGGGCAAAACTCACTTAACAACTATCTCACTTAGCAACAGAAATGTTTAGTTACGGACTCCTTCTAGATGCTATTTGTTTTAGGAAAGGATGCTTTTGATGACAATATTTATCATCAACATCTGCCATTCTTAAAAAATACTCTTAATATTTTCACTTTGTTTTCATTGGCTTAAAGCTGACCGTAATGCTGGAATTCTGGTTTCTCCACATAAATCAACACATTCTCCATTGTTTGCGGTTTATGTATAGTGAGAACAAAATGTGACTGTATTGGGAACTGTGTCCTCTGAAGAGGGACATCTTTACCTTCTGATAAAGAGCATAATTCTTAGAATCATGGCAATGTCATTTTTGAACACAATAATGTTTATCTTTGCTGCAGTAAGATTCTTGTGGAGATCTTCCACGATCATCCGTGTTCCATTGCATAGCTTTGGAAGATCCAAATTCCTCATAAAAATGATGAGAGATGCTTTTTTCAATTCCAGTTTATGTAGTGGCAAAACCAATCAGTTCGATTGATTCAAGGAATTATGTTGGAAAAGTTGTGTTAGTTCCTTCACTGAAACCACTGAAGGAGTAATATTCTTCCACCATTCCAGGAAGTGGCTAATGTATGTGGAATCAATTTTTCTCATCTTTTCATTGAGGGGAACCAAGATAAAGTTATTTGAGAACAATTCTATAGGATTGGCAAATATTGGTTGAATGAAATCTATACAATCTTCCATGGTTCTTGCTGGCAGAGGTCCAGAGAACAGAAACGCATGACAGTGTGAAGGCAGACTTTGGCCATGGCACTAACATCAGCAGAAATATCATATTGTGCAACTTCTGCATTTTGTCTGGCTCTTTCTTTGTTGAGGCCTTGTTGTTACAGGTATTGTCACGTTGAGGAACTCTTGCAGTAATCAGTATTTGCCACATACTCTTGAGTTGGTCTTCCTTTTCCTTCTGCATCTCTTCTTGTCTCCTAATTCTGTACCTGTCCTTATGATTCTGGAGATGTGCAATCCTTTCACCCTCCGTTTCTTCACGATATAATTATGCTGACAATATTTTATTTTAAATTGATTGTTTTTTTTCACAATGTTGTACATTGTCATTCTCACCCCAGAATAGTTTAGAATCCCTGTCAGTTTCTCCACTGAATTTTAGGAAACTGTCAGACAGTTTAAAAATAGGATCACATGACCCCTTGAGGGTTAGGGCTGGACCAGTCTGCCTGATTTTCAGCAGCTGAAGGAGGAGATAATCCACACTGTTTCAGAGTAGGAAGCAATTGAAAAATGTAACAGGATGGGCAAGGACTAAGATATAGTGGCTAATGTATTTGGCTGACGCCAGAGAGATTTAGTTTCTACTCCATTTGCAGCCACAGCAGCTTACTTGTTGACTTTCAGTCCAACCTATCTCACAGAGTTGTTGTGAAGGAGGATCCATAGGAAGATGGAGCACTATGTATGTGCCTTGAATTCCTGAACAATGATGGGACATAAATACGTATGCATGTTTGTGTGCCAGAGAAGGGGCACATAAAGCAACAAAAATATCCAGACCTTTCTTCATGCACCTTAAAGTTGTTGTTTCTTTTAGAGCTACATGATGGGTTGATTTCTTGCTGCTGGGTGGAGGAGGGACCAAGGGATTGTGAGACTGGCTGGGAAACAGTCATGGAAAGTTGAAAATGATTGTGTAACCATAGCAACAGTCAGTTGCATTGACGCAGCCACAACTGTCCTGAATATCATTCCCTTGGGAGTCATGGGTCCCATCTTTTGGATGCATTGTTAAGTTAGTCCATTGACGTACCTTGGTTCAAAGATTGTTGCCCTATGGGCACTATTTTGCCCAGATAAAGGTCATGACAAAGAGAGTTTAGTAGTACAGAGTCCAGAAGATGATTTTTAAGGTTGAGAGATTCATTATATCTGGTGGATAGCAAAGAAATGCTACTTTTCTCCTATATATTTACATACCATAATCACTAAATATAACCAGAAATTCCCAGTCTGATTTATATAGGGAGTTGGAGAGTTTTTCTGCCTTGTAACTTTCATCCACTAGTCTCCGTGTTTCCATATGTGAACTGGTGGGAAATGCAGCTGACTTTAAAAGAACCCTTTTGGACAAATGAAGGCGAATGACAGCAGAACCCTTTTGGATTTCAACTCTCCTTTAACTATATGATGGCCCAATTTTCTCGCTGGATAGTGTTTGCCCCAATTGGCAAATTCCCTGCATCTTTACCACGCTGCCCCCAAATGCCAGGAAAACAAGCACCATTTCCAAAAACATTGAATTTATTTGTCTTCATCCATTGTTTTGTAGACCTGTAGACTTGTATATCTGAGATCACTGTTTTGCTACACAACCTGCTGGGTTTTACTTTCAGTTAATGGACAGCAAATTGCAGCATACTTGGATGCAAAGCAGAATTCAAGCTTCCTTTGGTGATGGTCCAGGTCCTGAGGCAGCAAATCATCCCCAAATTATGATCCTATCATTCCAGTGCTTGACAGTATGAGGCTCTTAATATAGAATGGAGTGTTCAGTTTCTATTAGAAATAGCCAAACCACGCAGTGCAGAAAGTTCCACTTTTGATTCATCTGTCCATAGATCATTTCCCAAGACAACCAGAGATATTCTGTTTTTTCCCCTCAAACTTGAGATGAGACCAGTGTTCTTGCTGTGAAAATTAGTTCTCACACAAAAGAAAACAACCTGCTATCAGACTGGTCCATTACCAAAAACAACAGACAGAGGTAAACTGAGCTTCCTGCCCCAAACAGGCAGAATCCAGAAATAATATTGAACCATCAAGTGGAATTTTCATATCCTGTCACTCACAAAATCTGTCTTCGGCTGTAACATCCAAAAGTGTTTAAGAAATAACAATAACAACAACTTTATTGTCACTTTGAATGTACACCAATCGGCATACACCAAAATGAAATTTCATTGCATACTGCTCTCAAAGGGCCACCACCTCCGATATGCACTCCTTGTTCGTGGCTTCCAGCTGAAGTTTCAGATCGTCCATTTTAATCTCTAGGGGGTGAACGATGGCAAACAGGCCAGATAGAAACAGAGCCCCATGTGGATTAGCCCTCAAATTAGATTGTATTCCTGCACAACCACCTCGCCTCCTTCCTTTTTCTGATCCTGACTCTTCCACCTTTTCCTTAAAGAGGCCTTGCTTCTTTTCGCCCCTGGAGCACGCTGCCGCCGCCACCAACTTCTCCAAAAGCCTCTCTCTCTTCCTCTGGGCTTGCCGACAGCCTCATCCAGTTCCTTCACTCCATAAGCCCCGGGACCTCTCCTCCTCTGCCTCCTTCGGAAACAGCCCTGATTTGCAATAGAATCAGTCACTAGGCCAGCAGTCAGATCTTTCTGCTGGCAGAATAAATTCAAACAGCACAAACGACTTTTAATGGTCTCACCAACAGTTCCGAAACAGCTAGAAACTCGCCATGCCAGCAAAGATTGTCGGTCGTATGTTACCTTAGTTCCACCACATTGCTCAAACACATTAAAACCTTCCCGATCATGTGGCCTATATCCCTTATATCCCTCCCAAAATGTTTCACCTTCGAGACCCAATGCAGCCGCAGCCGATCCAGGCGCCGCCATCTTAGAACTCTTGCAAACTTTGTGTCTATATTGACTGTATTATGGCTGTGAGTTTTAGTGAATTCCCTCAATTCCCAGCCTCTCAACTCATGAGTCAACCACAAAAACCTCAGTTCCTGCAGTCTATTCACAAGGAACAGCTTTCTGGGTGCAAGTGGGCAATCCCATGATCTCT
Source organism: Azemiops feae (assembly GCA_023970755.1). Classification (NCBI taxonomy): domain Eukaryota; kingdom Metazoa; phylum Chordata; class Lepidosauria; order Squamata; family Viperidae; genus Azemiops; species Azemiops feae. The sequence goes on along the minus strand of JALGBA010004215.1, from coordinate 753,518 downwards.
CCTTTGTCTGGAAAGACTGTGCCAGCCAGAAACATCTGGACACTATGCAGTGCTATTCCTGCTCATTTAAGAAAAAATAGTTCTCCGTGAATCTTCCCCGGAAGCTCCCAACCAAGACTTCTTCTTCAAAGTACAAACTGCCAGGCTCAAATTATCGTATTTTGGACACATTATGGGAACAGATCAACCTGGAGAAAGACTACCCATTACTTCTAGTGTAAGAATAGTGTTAAATTGAAAAGAGCTGTGGCTCTCTACTGCAGACAAGATGTTGAGATATTGAGGGAGGCCAGTAATCATTATAGGGAACAATTGATGAAAATGACACAGTGTCAGTTTTCCATAGGATCAAAGAGGGATGTTGCTAAGAAGACTGAGATTCAGTATATTTGTCCCTTCCAGTATGTTTCAGTGGCATCAGTCTGCCTGGTTTCAATACTATTTCGTATATTTGGATAGAAATACAAATGTACAAATGTATTAATACCTTCAGATAACTGGTCCCACAAAAAGGTATTCCATGCCCTTCATACAATGGTTGGTGTATATAACAAGAACTTGAATATTTAGCATGAATTGAAGGGGGATAAAAGCAAGTTGATAATTCTTTTTCTTTTTTCTTTTTGGATGGCTTTGCTGCCATCAATGGCACTTCCAAGGCCCTTGAATTTAACAGCTTTTTTCATGGTTGCCCCATTTGCTACCATAGAAAGGACTTCAACTGTGTGCTCATTATGCTTTTAGTATGGTCCAACCACTGTACAATTAGTGAGTAGTGCCTCAAAAGTCAAAGTAGAAATCGAAATTGGATGCCAGCTTGCTAAGTGATATTCACTTGAGCATGTCTTTAGTCAAGAAGAAACTCCTGACCTCTTTTGGTGGGCAAAATGAATGCTACATCTTGTATGACAAGCCAAAATATTATGAAGAAATGTTTTATTCAAATTTTATCCATTTGTGGGAATGGGGCGGGGGAATGAAAAAGGACTACCAATTGGTCATCTTCAAATAATGTATCAAAATATTGGAGATATACAGCAGAAGTTTGGATTTCCTAAAATGACATAATGTAAGCTGCCCAGAGTTGCTTCACAGTGTCATGGATGGCATATAAGGTAGAGACAGACAGACAGACACCACAGTACTTGTTGTACTGTGATGAAAATGTAGTTTTGCCCTTACAAAGGCATACAGCTCGGTAACCCCTTCAAAGTCCCCCACAATCTGATGCTCAGCAGTGTGTATATAAACATAACATGTACTAAACAATTTATGACCTGTTAGGTCATCCTTCTTTCCACATATAACATAGGCTGGAACCATTTCAACCTCCCCCAGGATACTCAGCTAAGAACTAGTGAAGCCTCCTCCTCGAACTGCAGACCACAAGGAAAGTTGCACTCCCATCAACCACCCATTATGTCAACCACCGCTGTCCCCCCCCCCAGTCAGCCTGACCTCACCAGCAGGCATTTGAGTCACTCTCTTGTCCTTCCCTCACCAGCCATCACCATTAAGAGAGTCCAGATTTTGGGCTTGGTTCCAAAGCAGCCAATCACCATTTGCCCCTTTCTTTTGTTCTTTCAATTTGTATTATTTTTACTCTGTTAAAAAAAAAAAGCAACACTTCAATAAAAATTAATTTTAAAAACTGCTCACTTCCTTGGTGGCGTTAATTCTAGGATTGAAAAAATAGAAATCATATCCTTCAGAATGATGTCCAGTATTTACACAGCAAGAAAAATAAACCAATTACTTACTCACCAGGGGGTTCTCTAAAGGAGGAGGAGGGGGTTATTCACTATTTCACAGACTGCCTGGTAAGTATTACATAACATGGCCTCAGTTTTCCTCTGTTACTCATCAGCTTTTTCAGAATTGCAACACCATTTGTGACAGCCAAACAAGATCAGTCCAAAGAAATAATTTTCTCCAGAAAAACTCTGAGGAGAGATTTTGTGGCACTTTGTCAGCAGCATGCCTGCTTTTTACAGTGGCTGTACCTTAGTAAATGCTTAGATATGTGACCTTATATTCAGTAGTGGGATTCAAATATGTGAACAACCAGTTCTCTGTGTGGATACCACTTCCGGAAGTCCGCTCTGGGCCTGGGCAACAAAAAATTAGCTACCGGTTTTGCCAAAGTGGTGCGAACTGGCTGAATCCCACCACTGCTTATATTGCTTGGGGTACCAGAGGGATCATCAACAAAATAAAAAAATTTGAAGAATGTTTAAGCTCCTCTTTGGTATCTGAATTTGCCATATCCAAACTACAGGTAGTCCCTGACGTATGACCACCCTTGAGCTCAAGATTTCTGTTGCTAAGCAACTGAGTTTTGCCCCATTTTACAGCTTTTTTTTGCCACAGATGTTAAGGGAATCACTGCAGTTGTTAAGTTAGTAACAAGGCTGTTAAGTGAATCTGGCTTCCCCACTGACTTTGCTTGTCAGAAAGTCACAAAAAGTGATCCCATAAGCTTAGGACACGGCAACTGTCATAAATATGTGCCAGTTACCAAGCATCCAAATTTTGACCCCGTGACTATAGTATGAAAAATGATCATAAGTCGCTTTTTTTGGTGCTGTTATAACTTCAAAGAGTCACTAAACAAATGGTTGTTAAGTCAAGGACTACCTGCTTAAGGTTTTATTTTTTCCAAAAGATAAAATCAAAGTCAGACACATCAGGAAACCTAACCTGTACCCCTTTACTAAGTGACAGATGTTGACTTTTGCAGAGTGTGCCCTGGTGCTTGACAAGAAGATTTACTCTGAGCTTACTCAGATGCCTAGCAAATCTCCTCTTGCAAGCCAGGCCATCACTAATGGTTGTTCAGGTTGCACAGAGGTACCACATAGGGCAGGAGGGGAGGTGGCACAGCAGGATTTCCCTTTCTGAATAAAGGAAGAAAAAGTGAGCAATCCATGGGTGGAAGGCAGGACATTTGGGTAGCTCAGCAAACAGGAGAACTTCCCGCAAAGAGGACTAGTGGTGTTCCTGTGCAGAACATGCCCAAAATACTTGCTGTAGACATCCCTGGACATATAATAGCAATTAGCAATAGCACTTAGGCGTATATACCACTTCCTAGTGCTTTACAGCCCTCTCTAAGCACTTTACAGAGTCAGCATATTGCCCCCCAACAATCTGGGTCCCCATGTTACCAACCTCGGAAGGATGGGAGGCTAAGTCAACCTTGAATCGGTCAGGATCGAACTTCTGGTTGTGGGCAGAGTTAGCCTGCAATATTGCATTCTAACCACTGCGCCACCACAGCTCTTAATCATCTCCTCTTGAAGAATATTCTTTGCACATGTCTTCAGTCATTGTGAAGGTGTGTGTCAGCACAGCTACAATCCTGTACTTAACTCTTTTGCACATGAGAATTTAATTATTATTTTTTTGCTCAGTTTTTATTTTCCTTCAAACAGGCTCCAAATAGGGTTTGCTCTATATGTGATGCATCTAGAAAATCTATACAAGGTCACCATCTTCTGCTGTGCTTGCTTTTCAACAGCTGATGCTCATAGAGTGGCGTAACTGCTTCTGATGGTGACGGACATCATTGGCAAGATCTCGCCCAACTTTGATTTATTTGTGCAATCTTATGTCCTTCACATGTGCACTTTTCTGTATTTTATGTATAGGGCTATTCATTCTCTCTCTTTTTTTCCTCTTATAATTGCTGTGCAAATCATATAAGGAGATCTGTTGAATTAAGTCAAAGACCTATTTAGTTCAGCATTTCCTTTGTTGTACTGGCCAAAGTATAGGACCTAATTAGCTAAAGAACTAAAGGTCTTCTTATAATTTCTGCCTGATTGTTACAATCGAGCAGATACTCAGACAAGTTCTAGGTCCCATACCATTGTCATCCAGCAGGACTTAGGAGGCATGCCTTATCTGTCACAGCACCTGTCTTTTTGAATACCACTTCCCCCTCTCTGGCTTCCATCTTGACTGGGTTTAAAAGAGCTTTAAAAACTTGACTCTCCCACCAGGTCTTGAGTTGAGCAAGGAGCAGCCCCCCCCTCTCTCTCCCTCCCTCCCTCTCTCTCCCTCCCTCCCTCTCTCTCTCCCTCCCTTCCTCCCTCTCTCTCTCTTTTTGTTTAGAATGGGTGCTTTTTCTGGTTGCTTGGAGTCTTCCATTTGTATTTTACCTGTAGTTTATCAATGTTTTTATTGTACCCTGCCCAGAATCGCTATAAAGTTGAATGTGTTAAGTGTTATTTTATTACACATGTAACAAAATAAATAATAAGGCACTTAATATAAGATAATATAATATAAGGCAGCCAGAAAGCAATGGCCTTGCCCACTGTAATTGCCCACTTCACACATTCTTTTAAGAGGAATACTCCCTGCAATTCACAAGATTACATGACCCTTACAACATTTGCACGCTTACGGACACTGGAGTCCCTCTCGTCTAAAGGCTTATTTATGCCCACCTAGGTCAAATGTTCTATTCCTTTGATCTTCTGTCTGTTGTGTATTTCTCACAACATGCTTGATTTAACATGTTACAGTTTATTTTTCTGCTAAGGCTAAAATGTCAATATGCTATTTTAGTCAATGACCAGGTAATGCCTGTACATACACAAAACAGAATAAAACAACAAGGCCGTGCAGTGACCCAGAGACAGATGATTCTACATGCCCCAGAACTAGCATGTCTCACAGATTGGCAACCCCATAAATCAAACATAACTTTTCCTGGGACCACACATCTGCTTCTGCATGAACCTAGCCAAAGAGGCACTCTTTAAGGAGCTGCTGACAGGTGCAACATGAGTGACCTGTGGGCTGTGAATCACCTTTTCCCTTTGAATCAATGCATCACCCTATAAATAAACATTAAATATCTCCAAACCTAAAAATCACAAAGCAAATGTATCTCATCTTGACAGGTAAAAGGAGGTAAGGAAGCTGTCTCCTGACAATCAAGGACAGCAATATGTTGTTATTCTCTAACCCAGTGTTTCTCAACCACAACAATTGTAAGAAGTATGGACTTCCAATTCCAGAATTCTCCAGCCAACATGAATGTTAAACATTTTAAAGTTGCTGAGGTTGAGAAACACTGCTCCACCCATACAGATCCCTACTCAAAATTTGGTTTGCTGCTAAGACTTTCTGCCAGAGATATGTACATGGCACATACCTTTCTGAACACCTCCAAACATATGCCATAAACTGATAACTCAGCAAAATGAGAGACACTTTACTGAGAGATGATAATCCATCTGTCAGAAGAAATACGTCTTGTTTTCATATGCAAAAGCTACATAATGGGAGTCAGGATTGAATCTCTCTATATTATATAGGAAGTGGATGTGTGTAAAGCCCCACATATCCAGTCTATTGTTTTAATTAAAAAATGCTTTTCAATTTCCAATTAGCATGACCTTTCAATGGTGTTTTTGCCAAGCTCAGCCTTGTGTTGCCAACCTCTGTGATTGTTTTGTTTTGAAGTAAGAGGTTTTCTTAGTTCTTTGGTACCAAACACTTTCCTTGCCTCTGGTTCGCTAAGCAAACAGAAACAAATAAAAATGCATCATAATTAAAACAAGATGATAGTATGTATTACCTTTGCAGCTCAATTGGCTCCAATGCTTGGCATCATTTAATTTTCCTATTAGCAGACGTATCATTTTCAGTTTCTTTGTTTGTTTGTTTAAATTATTAACATCCGCTCTTAACTAGGCATATTTAGACTCATAATGAAGTGCAGAGGTAACGGATTACTAGAAACTACCTTACATAGGAATGAGAAAAAACTTCTTCATCAGAATCTGCAATGAACTGGACATCGATTTTACACACACACACACACAAATATTCATATGTATATATAAATAATGTGGCAATTTAAGTAGCAACTAATGAGATTTTTTTCCACTAAGAAAATGTAAAAAAAATAAACAAATACCAAAACAAGAATCATTCATATATCCTGGCATAGGAATAAGGCAATTCACAGTAAAGCTAGGCAACCACGGAGCCAAGCATCTTTAAAAATAACTACATTGACCATTTATTTCTATATTTGTATTATCCACAAACAATAAAATTAAACAATGAAATTCAGACTGCAGCATTTTAGATTATCATGCTATACTGCCGACCTTTCTATGAAGATTCTTTTTTTTTTAAACTTGAAAAATGAAGAATAAATAGAGCATGCATTGGATTCACTTAAATCCCAAATCAAATCCAATCAGTCTGCTTCAAACAAATCGTAACCCTCCTAGTTTCATTTTGATGACCTCAGTAGCAGAGAAATCATGTACATTAAGTACATTTTACCATTTCCTTGGAACCTTAGAAACTTAAATTTAGAAGTAGAATAAAAACTCTTCCAATCAATCAATCAATCAATCAAGAAAATCTATAAGCAAATAAGTTCAAGTGCATCAATGGGATATCAATGGTTAAAAAGGTTACCGGTATAAAATTTCCACTTCCTGATTTTCATGACTAGATGGACCCCAGCACGGTATGGACCACAAGCAATTTCTTGAGAGAAAGAACACACAACATCATCCTCTATTCCCCCCTCCCACTTGGAAGTCAACCACTACTCATCCTGCTATACATCATAAGGATTTTTTTTTGACCAACACCAGTATAAGCTCTAGTAGTTTGTCTGCTGCACTTCATTTCATTGTAGGCAAATATCTCCACTCAAATTGGTAACTATGTAGTGCAGCAGAAAGGGTCTAGGACAACTCACCACTGCCAACTCACTGCTGCCAACTCACCATAGCCAACTAACCACAGCCAACTTGTCATGGCCCAGTCGCCATGGCCAACTCACCACAAGACAATTTGCTGTGGGACAAAAGCCACATAATATCGAAGAATTGGATGGAATACAATCATTAAATAAAGGATGCAAAAGGACAGACAAAATAAAATGTGAATAACAAAAAGTAATTATTTTAAATCATTAAAGAAAACTGTTGAATTGTCCTGCAGCACATTGTCCCCTGGAAAGTTGGCCATGGTGAATTGTCCTGGGGCGAGTTGGCCATGGCAAATTGGCAGCAGTGAGTTGGCTATGGCAAGTTGGCTGTGGCGAGTTGTCCTATTCTGAGTAGAAATGCCTCCTCCCCTTGGATCACTGGTCGCTTCCATGGCCATTTTATCTTGGCTTGCTAGAACACAACTTTCACTAGACACCATGACACACATACCTAGACATGACACACATTCACTAGAGAGACACACAAATACATACATACCTGAATTTAGTATGGTGAACTGAATACATTCCCATGATAGCAGAGCTGACAACTGACAAAGAGCAAGGAACCAGTGAGTAGACTGGTTCCTTAGAACAGCTCTGGGTAAGAAGAGAATGGGAGATCACCCACATGTGTTCTGGACGGCTGCTCCTTATGAGGCAATCACAGGACAGTGGTTTCCTGTAAATTTGAGGCCCAGGAGACTAGACCTCTTGCTTGCAACTACAGCATAACCTCTTAAAGGACACTAAGCTCACAAAACCTTCCTTTATAATCACTTTCAGAAAATGTCTATTAACTATCTTAAAGCTCTTCGAGATCTTCAGAATGACACATCTGAGAAGTCACCAGATGAGTTTTATTTCTAACTTTGAACAAAAGACCTTGTGTCAGTCATGCTTTCTCAGCCCTAGGAAGAAGGCAATGGCAAACCATTTCCAAAATGTTGTCAAGAAAAATATAAGGATATATCAAGGCAGTCACCAGGAGTCAACCCTGATTCTAAGGAGGTGGGAAGAGGATAGAAGATCAGTCAATGATCTGTTGATTTATTTATATTTCTATAGTTCTTGAGAGTAGAAACTGTTATATATATATTAACTGTTATATTATATTAACTCAATTATAATCAATCGAGTTAATTGCTTTACCGATATTATAACCATTTTCTCTTTTTAAATCCTGGTACCTGAAATAATTTAAGGTTTTCTTTCTGTTCTTTGAACTCTTCATTATAACTCTATGTTCAAACGTTTTCTACATCATCATCTTTGTTTTTTTCTCATATAACCACAAACCTCTATTTTAAAAATCTTAAATTTCTCCATACTGTTTGCATTTCACTCACTGCTTTATTTGTTCCTTTCCTACTTTCTAGCTAAAGCCCATTATGACATCAGCATTTACAGTGTTAAAGAATCTGTTCTTGTAATAGAATCAAGATAATTGTAGTTAAGGGAGAATAGGTAAAGAATAAATAAGAGGAAAGTAAAAAAACTAAAGACTAATTGCATGATGTAGAAAAATATAATTTGTCAACAATGGCATATTTTAGGAAAGTAATCATATCTATCATTAACACTACAAGAAGTAAATAAAAAAATCTCAAAAATAGACTTCATTAAGTCAATAGCAACAATTTATAGTCAATAATTAATGTCACATACTTAAGAAAACTGTTGCATCTATCATTTTTTAAATGCTTTTATTCTCAGGAGTACAGGAAACATATCCTATTTTGAAAATCTATTAGTAGTCCTCGACTTAACAACCACAATTGAGCAGTTGTTAAGTTACTTACATGTTAAGTGAATCTGGTTTCCCCATTGACTTTGCTTGTCAGAAGGTCGCAAAAGGGGATCACATGATCATGGGACACAGCAACCATCATAAATGTGAGTCAGATGCCGGCTGCCTGAATTTTGACCACGTGACCCTGGGGGATGCTGCAACGGTTGTGAAAAGTGTGAAAAATGGTCACCAATCACTTTTTTCAGTGATGTTGTCATTTTGAACGGTCACTAAATGAACTGCTGTAAGTCAAGGACCACCTATACTTATATAGCTGATATGAGCCTCACACTCAGGATTCTTATTTCTCTTGTCTCATCTTGTCTCAGGGTTTATTTCCCAGGTCGAGCATCTTCTGACTTCAGTTGTATCTTTGTGCAGACACTAGTCTTTTATTACCTGATGAAAGGGTTGTGGGGAAAACGTCACACAAGATGACAATTTGCAGCTCCATCAAGTTCTTTCTCCCATAAACCACTTCCATCTTCAAGCTGTTTTATTTACTACGGTGCTGAAATACACCTTTCAATTTCCTAAAAGGTTTTTTGACCCATGAAAAAAGCTTCTATTTTTTTTTCCTGTCTCCTTTTCATACCACTGCACATCTTTTTTTTTTAAAAAAAAATTCTTGGCTATTTTTTCTGCATTATCACCAAAAAAAAACATTGGTCATTGTGGCTGTTGTCTATTAGGTAGTCCACAGATAGAAGTGCGTGATAGTCCTGACAAAAACGTATCGAAGAAATCACTCACATCTTCCCACAGATTTTGAAACGCTCCTTGCAACCGTATCTTTTACCTCACATCTATTGAGTCTATACAATTTTTTTAAAAAAATCATAGTGAAAGAAAGAATATAAGAGAGAGGGAGAGAGGAAAGAAAAAGAGGGGGAAAGAGACATGACAAAGCTAGAAAAATTCACATTTGAATGGAGGCCAATACAGCCTAAATATAATTACAGAAACGAGCAATTAGCAATTCTTAAGACTGTTACTTTGGTTTTCTAATTGGCAGGTCACTACAAATAAAGCATGAATTCCTTTAACTGACATCTTGAGGCTTCCAGTGACATTAGTAATACACAGTATGTGTGCACACTAATTATTACAAATATATCTTTGATTTCAGCTGTCAGAGATAAAACAAATTGGAGTATTGGAAAGTGGCATAAGAAACACAGCATTTCACTCCAAGGATGAATGGAAACATTTGCCTCTAAGGATGATTTTTTAAAAAATGATCCTTTCTTTTTATAGAGACGCTTGTGTTTAAATGCCAAACCAGGGTGGGGAAGGGGAATATTAATTTTAAATCATCCAGAGATGCTCATCCCCTCATATGATGACCACCACCACCACCTCCTCAGGCTGCTCCAGGAGAGGCCCTCCTGTGCCCCACCAGATGACTGAAAAAGTACATGGTGAATGCGTAGAACTGGACCTGCAGATTTTTCCATCAATAATCTCTTTTAAAATGATTAATTTTTAAAAAAAAAATTGTTAGCTTATTCAAAAAAGATTAAAATACAAAACATCACTATATATGAAAAATATAATAAAAAAAGACATTAACAAAAAGTGTTTTAAAAATACTAACTAAAATTAGGATTAATATTTGGGGTGATTGGAGATTGAAGCCATGATAAATTTGGGAAACTAATATTGTTATATCATACTAATCAGCATTCAGCTAGGGAGGATGTTAGGTGTATATGTGTTAGTTTTACTTAGTTAAAATGATTGTTTTTATTTCTAATCTTTGTTGATGATACTGATTAAATAGGGTCACCTTGCAGGACCCAGGAAATCTGCCTTCTTGTCTTGGTATCGGTTTGTGCACTGTGGACTGAGAATTTGTCCCAGAATTTGTACAGCCTCCATCCTGATGAATTTCTACAAATTAGTAAAGTACTTACTATTTACTTTTAATTTATTTAATTGTAAGCACCCTGAATCTTCATGGAGTTGGACAGCCTTGAAATAAAGAATAAATAAATACTTTTGTGGTTTAAATTGGGTATGCTATCTTGCTAGCTTTCAAAAAGACAATGCAGAAATGTTTTAAATAAAATATTAAGTGAAGTAATTCCAAATATAGCATTGTAAATACTTCCTTGCATTTTCCCCTGAATTTGATTCTAGTTACTATAGATAATTGGACGAGTGTCAAGGTTATAGGGGTATTTATGATGGAATGGAAAGAACTGACTCTGTACAAGGAGATTTGTCATTTAACTGGATTACCACCATCCAATGGTTGCTATGTTCATTTTAAGAAATGCCATTAATGTGGGTTTGATAATACAATCTGATATCCTTGAAAAAAAACAGAGTAATTTTAATTAATTCACATTCCACCTTCTTTCAATTATGAACTCCACTAGCATATACAAACACCTAAACAACTCTGAGAAGTAGTTTAGGCAGAGAAATAATGACAGATCCAAAGTCACCCTTGCATTATATTTTAATCATACCAATAACTGTTCTACAGTTTTGGTGGTTCTGCTCCAATTTCACTCTAGAGGTTTCAGTTGTTATGTATGGTTATTGTATTGTAGTAAAACAACTTAGAGGTCTTGGAGATTACATCAGCATACAAATTTAATTTAAAAATAAATTAATCAAATCACTCTTGCACAAGCCTTATTTTCAAAGATAACAAATGAACACACTTTCTGTGACTACCCAAAAGGCTTTAGATTAAAGAAAAGAAATTCAGATGTAATCTTTGAGGAGCTCAGTACTTTGCAAGTTCCACTGGGAGAGATGAAAAATGGGAGCCACTGACACTCAGTGTTTGAGAAAAATGACATATTATTAACACAATGAGGAAAGAAGGCCTTTGGCTACAGCTCTGCTTGTCATTCTGACTTGAAATAACATAATGAACCCACTGAGCACTTCCCTTATCAAGATGCTGAGTGACATCTGCTGAACACAATTTCCAGAATCAAAATCAGCAACTGTCTTTGGCTACAATAGGGCAATTATACTTCTATCCCCTGGCATTCCACCTAGCATTCTTCCATATTGTTTGCTACGGCAGCAAACAGTGACAACGTCAAGCTGTGATCAAGCAAGGCAAGAAGATAAACCTCAGGCACTTTTCTGATCCTTTTTTAAAATAACATGCAATTAATAAGCGACTTGTTTCTTAACAAATATCAGGGCTCTGGTAGAAGAGAATATTTGTAGCTCAGGGTTGAAGTGTGGAGTCCTTGGTGCTCTCTGAGCTTGGTTGTTTGCTTGCAGACATTTCATTAACCAACTAGGAAACATCTTCAGTGCTTGTGAGTGTGAGGTTTACTCCATTTTAAAAAAGGGAAAAAAAGATAGTAGCTTTCTTTGCCGGTGTTGGGGAAAATGTGATTTTTCTCCTTGGTAGTTCCTTGATTAGGGTATTTCTCCTTAGTAGCTCCTGGATTATGATATTTTTCCTTTGGTAGTTCCTAATTAAGGAATTGCAAAGGACAAAACCACACCCTCACCAACACTAGCAGGCCAGCTAATACAGACACACACACACAGAGAGAGAGAGAGAGAGAGAGAGAGAGAGAGAGAGACATATTCATAGGCAGCTATATATATATATTTGCTGTGTATATATAGCAAATCCCACACTCACTAGCACTCATGATGTTGTCTAATTGGATAATGAAGTATCTGCAAGCAAACAACCAAGCTCAGAGACTACCAAGGACTTCACAAATATCAGGGCCGCACAAATTTTATAAATGTTCATTGCTGTCAAATGAATTGCTCACCTATCTCACTGGGCTGATAATTCAGTTCTCTGTCCACTGATCATTGGTGAGGGTCACGTATAGACCATCTTTTTGCTGTTGTGGCCTTTTCAGTGGACACCTAAATAAATATCTGAACTCAAATACATATATCCACCTAGACCCTTTATTGTTAATTTTGTCATCCCAGTCACTACTTAAAGCTGACTTTCAATGGTTTGTGAATATTTGCAGGTCAGATTCTTCAAACATTCGCTGTGCAAAACTGTGACAGCTGGTAGGAGGCCTACATCCTCTCTTCTTGTTTGGTTTTCTGATAGAACCTGTCAAGTACTGCTTGACTGTAACTGAATTTGTCACTCTCTTGCTGAGGTTATATCTCTTTGTACAATAAAACAAAAACAAAACAAAAAAGAAAATGACACACATTCCTGGGCTTGATTATAAGGCAGCTATGAATGTGAATGACAGGATTTATCCAATTGCTACAAGACCATACAAAATACAGCACAGAGTTCACTTTAAGATTATTTTCACTGGCTTCATAAAACCCCCTAAAGCTCAGCTGCACATGGAAAACCATATTCCTATGTTCAGAAGGTAGAGGCATGTTCCCAAATCTACATGGAAAAAGAATGATTTGCTTCTTCTCATTGACAGCATGGGGTTTGGTCTCATTTACCCAATGCAACCATCTTATCTGGGCTGCAATTATTTTTATAAGAAGCAATTAATATAGGTAGTGAATTCAGTATGATCCTAAGTTCACTAAACCTTGGCTAATTCTTGCACAGTGAGATATGTATATACATATGGGATTGTTTGGCCAATTATTGCATTTCAATGAGAGTACTTTTCAGCATTTATTTCTGTAAAAGAAAAAACATAACACAGGAGTATCTCAGTGAAACTATAACAGGGATTCTAAATCTTGTATAAATTTTAGTTATATACTCAGTAGAAATAAGTACTAAAATGATGTAAAAAGTAATATAAGAGCAAATATGTGATTAGAGAACATGCAAGAATATTACATTTTATAGGATGCAAAGTTAAAAAGCATGTTAGTTAGTAATATTTGATTCAGGCTCAACATAATTGCCAAATGAAAAATAAACCAAGCAAATACTAATTTTCATACGATTATTTCCTTTTTCCATTAAACTGCTTCACAAGTCAAAATTTAAAACTATTATCCAACTTTATTTTATTTTAGGTTCTGCATTCTGTAGAAACATGCATCATTTGAGACCTGTTCCAAATAGGACATTTGATAAATTTGCTGACTCCTGATTCACCCTATACAGTCCTCATTCCAGATAATTGTTTTCAAGGTGTCAGTGGCAGAACAGCTTTTGTGTCTTGGAAAACTAAAAAGAAGGAGAAAGAAGGCAAGAAAAAAGTCATAAAAACTATGTATAGTAATTAGATACAGTGTAAAACCTAATAAATTGGTTTTGACTTTTCTACTGATCAAAAGGTACTAGAAGGGTTGAAATTTTAGAAAACATATTCCAGTAATTCAGGCAGCCCAAGATAATAAAGCAACAATCTAAGATCATGGTGTTATTCAGTCAATCAAGAATAAAAATAACCTAATACATTACAAAAAAAGTTGTTTATTGTTCTGTCAACTGTGTTTTACAAGCTGGAGAGACTTCAGAGAACAATAAGAGAAATTGAACATATAAAAGAGAGGGAGAGAGAAAGAGATTGCTATGCAGCCAGAATATCACTGTAGCATTGCTGAAGGCTGTGTCAAAAGCCAAAAGTAATTCTCTTACTGCCAACCTGCAGAATTCCAATTACAGGATCAGATTTAAATACAGTCTGTTGAGTCTATTGCCAAGAATGTATCTTCCACATTGGGGAAGTCGACAATGACTTTAATGCTATTGTAATATGTGCCGTAATCACTGCTTCCCCTCTGCCTTGCACTCAGTAGTGGGATTCAGCCAATTCGCACCACTTCGGCAGAACCGGTAGCTAATTTTTTGTTGCCCAGGCCCAGAATGAACTTCCGGAAGCGGCATGCACACAGAGAACCGGTTGTTCACATATTTGAATCCCGCCACTGCTTGCACTGTATGCAGAGAAATGGATCTGTTCACATTTGATCAAATTAGGAAACAATTCTCATCCACATGGAGAAAGGGGAAGAATTTCACCTCCTGTAACTGAGACGTAAAAGCAAAGCATGTCGGTTTTCACAAGGTCTGGCCTGCATTTTATTTCTGGACTTTCAAGGCTCCAGCGAGTGATATCCCCCAGTCAGATGGTGATAAGAGCTGGCTGCGCCACGACAGCATTTTCATGACCTTGGGTTTTAAGAGCTGGAATTGCCTCCTTGGGAAGGGATTCAGAAGAGGATGTCTGCCTACAAGAGACACCCAGGCATTTTTTTTTAAAAAAAATTATCAACTCTTTAGGCTTCTGGTGTCTCGTGGTATCATATGTGAACAATCAAATCAGTTCTGATTTGAACGCTGTCACTTGGATTAGGGCTTATCTATCGCATGGTAGCACTGAGTTAGCAGGCCGGGGAGATGAATAGAAGTTCTGATTGCTGAACTGACAGCCTTGAAGATGAGTAGTGTTATTTTATCACATCCTTCTTTGCAGCATGTGCCACTGGGTTTCGGCTGTCATCTTTTTGAAAATTATCCAGCTTCAGAGTTAAGCCACAGTGCTTGGATCCACGGCACACAGCCCAGGAATCTCTCTTGTGCAATCAGTACATTTTCTTCTTCTTCTTCTTCTTCTTCTTCTTCTTTTTTTTTTTTTTAAAGGGGTTAGCTGCAGATTAATTGAACTCCAGGAAAGCGATCATCTTTTCTCGGTGCATAATGCAAAGCTATTAACCTGGTGTGCTAAAACTGGGACTTCATTTCTTTAACTCAACCCCTTTCACCTGTTTGCCAAGCCTGACACTGGCATTTTTACAGATGCATGGAGAATATTTGAGGATGTTTTAAATTTGCCTCATTAGCAGAATAATCCTCGGTACGAAAAAGTAGCTACTGTGTTGTTTGGGAAGGGGAGTAAGGTTGAGATGAATTCCACACGAAAGCTGCTTATAAAATAATAGGTCTGCTGCAAAGTCTCTTTGCTCTTGTGTGTTCTTTTCATAACAACTTTCACTCTTATCCGGGTTCTATTTTAATTTTCCAGATAATATACACCTTCCTGATCTAGGATGCAGTACAGATTTGTAGAAGCTGCTTGCGATCTCAAGGCATCATGACACCAGATAGAAAGGTCGTGTTCCTTGTGCCATGTTGCCAGAAGAGGGAAGTGTAGGTCACCTATATCCTCTATCTGAGCACCACCAGTACTGTTCACATTTTGTGCATTTTGTTTGGGGCTCTTGGGAGCTATAGTTCAAGGGTGTCTTTAAGGATATAGGTTGTCTATCCTTAAATCTGTAACTTAGAATGAGAAATGGATAAGGTACTGTTAGGTATGTATTCACCTGTCTGCCTGCCGGTAGTTGGTGATAGGGATTATCTGTCAGGGCAAGCAACCAGGATAGGCCCCAGCAGATATTTTATTGTTGATAGCATTTCTCAGGTCTTATATAAACTCCTTTTAATCAAACTCTAGATCTTCTAAAGCAGGACTTCGCTTGTTTTTCCAATGTGGCTTTAACCCTATCTTGAAAGAACTCTCTTGCAATCCTGCGCTTCTGACTTCTGCCATCCGTGTGTGGAAATTCTGTCACCATTGTCTGAATTACAGATTACATGTTGCTGCTGCTGACAAGGACTTTCACATGGCTGTATTGTTTATGGGTTTTGCTACTTTAATGATTTCTGAGAACTTGCATGCGAGTGCTACCACTGTCACCTTGACCAATTGATGCTCATAGGACCAGTACCAGGCAGTTGCAGTTGCCATGGCTGTTTCTGCAAAGCACCATGGTTACTTAGGTCATCCTTTCAACCTAGCACTAAACCCATGTTCAAAAATAGCCTGACTGACAGATCACAGTTGCCAAAGTTGAGAAATACTTCACTATACTTTATCAAATCGTTATGGACTCCCTTGGTCAAGGTAGAGTTAGTTATGGGGTTCCCTCAGTCTCTCACAAAACCTCATCACATCTGTGAAACTCTGTCCTAACTCTGTCCTAACTTCTCCAGTTTCATCCTTGTACATAGCAAAAGGGAATATGAACATATGAACACGGGCATCTAGAGAATTTTCATGAAAGCAGCCTTGTGCTGCAAGCTCCACCCCTTTTTATGCATGCCCCATCATAGTGTGGCTTGTGTCAAAAGAGGATGGCACTGTTTTCTGAGACTGATCTATTTGACATGACCGTCACATGCTGTGGCCTCCATTTTCTGTTAAATTTTCCTGTAAAGAGATTTTGTGAACAATGTTTTGTGGAAACTATTGGTGTTGTAGTTGCATTCCTATGTATGTATGTATGTATATTTATTTATTTGAAAGTTCTTGAAAACAAAGTCACAAGAGATGGTACAGTAGCTATTAATAAACAAACAAAACGTTTTATGGCAGAGTTTTTCAAACTTGGGAACATTAAGATGTGTGAACTTCAACTCCACACGTACATGTTGGCTGGGGAATCCTGGGAATTAAAGTCCACAGATCTTAAAGTTGTCAGATTGGGAAAAAAAACACTGCTTAATAGATATGCAGTCTTCATTTTACTACTGCCCAGGAAAGAAGCCTGAATTACAATCCTAATCCTGATATATGGAGGCTGACCCAAAGATTTTCTTCTTCCACAGATCTATGGAGATTCTCAGTCATCCAGGTCATGGTTGTCCCAAAGGTGCCTTTTTAAAAAGGCAACTGTTTTTCCTTGAAAACATTTCACTCCTCATCCAAGAAAGTTCTTCAGTTCTTCCTCAAGTCTTCAGATCTTCAACAGAGGTTATGCTGTGAGTCATGATGAAACCAAGCACAGATTCTGTCTCAAAAGGCATTCACTCTGTTCCTATGCCTTTAAGGTACAAGCTGAAATAGGTTTTGCTTACTTGTGTTTGGAAATAGAATGCAAAACCTTCCAGGATTTATCTTTACATTATTTATTTGACACTGTCCTTGTGTCAATTCCATTTTACTGTTTCAATACATTTGTTGGTGACTCGGTAACCAACAAGTAAGTAATAATGTGAGCAACTATAAACCTGGCTGGAGCTCATTATCTAAATTTCAGTGCAGTCTTGAAGTCCTTCAGATTTTTCATGCAAATGTCACTGATTATACAAAAGTAATGTGTAAAGTCGATAATAATTGGCTTCTGGGGTCAATGGGGCATGTATTTTATCTCAATTCTGTATCATACATTAAATATATGTTTGCGTCTTATGCTAAAGGATGCACCAATTTATACACGAATATGAATTACCTGGAGCTTTGTTTGTCTGCTAAAAAAAAACAAGAAAGAAAAAAAAGCACCACTAGTGTGTCCCCAAATTAAGGTCAACACAGTTTAGAGTTTGGGGAAGATTTTTTCCCCACCCCTTTTGCACAGTCTACCAAAAAATTCAGCCATGCCGTTACTTCCGCCTCACAAGATATAAATGCCCAGAGGCTAATGACTCCATCTGTCTTGATTTCCTCTTTTGTAGATGGCAATTAAATTTCCCTCACAGGAAAAGAGGTTATTTCAGCCTCCCTTCCCCGCCCCATTATTCGAAATAGGTCTCATAGATGCATCTGTGACAATGGATCAAATGTCATGATATTTCCCACTCAAAAAGGGCAGAGCAGCCCAGGATCTCAGAATGACACTGAAATGCAAGCAAATCTCTCTTTTTTTTTTTTTTTTTTGGGGGGGGGGGAGAATACAAAAGCAATTAATCTTTTCTGCCAACTTGTTTGACATGTTCTGTTTTAAAATTGGAAATCATAGATCATAAACACTTCTGGGGGGGGGAAGTAAAATTATATGGCAAAAACAATGGTGCATTCTTCTTCTTTGATCTTTTCCATATGGCTGTGTTAAAATGCTAGCCATCATCCTGTGAGCCAGCAGAAAACTATACCATAAGAATGCTATACTGATAACAATCCTTTGGGACAATAGATTAATGCTCTTCCAGCACTAATCCTTTTGGACACGATTTTAGGGCTTCTTAAGAAGCTGAACAGAGTTTGGAACTATTCTAGAAGAATGCAAAACCTACCATCTTCAAAAGGAATTGAAGAACAGCCTATTGTGCAGGGAATTGCACAGCTGGTGTTCAAATGAAGTCAGAGATGCTGACACGAACTTGTAGTTTCATATAAATCAATATATTTAACATCTATATTCACAGCAGACAAGATAGTCAGGAACACAGGAACCTCATGAGGTAAATCACAGAGCATACAGAGCACACAGAAGAAAAAAGTGGGAAAATGTGGATGTCCCTTGACATCCACAGCAACTAATGATAGCATAGATTGCCTCATGCAGGTCCCAGCACTAACCAACCAATCAACTACAACTGTGAGTTCTGGCCCATTGTAGATTCTACTGCTCCAGCTACTAAATTTAAATATCCTAACATACTGCTTCTCTAGAAGTGCGTTAAAGCTATATTCAAAACTAGCCGAAATGACAGGCATGAGAAAGGGTGCATCCCAAAACAAAAAAGAAAAATCTAGCTCCTTTTCTTTTTCTTTTTCTTCCTTTCTTTCTTTCTTTCTTTCTTTTCTTTCTTTCTTTCTTTCTTTCTTTCTTTCTTTCTTTCTTTCTTTCTCTTTCTTTCTTTCTTTCTTTCTTTTTCTTTCTTTCTTTCTTTCTTTCTTTCTTTCTTTCTCTTTCTTTCTTTCTTTCTTTCTTTCTTTTTCTTTCTTTCTTTCTTTCTTTCTTTCTTTCTCTTTCTTTCTTTCTTTCTTTCTTTCTATCTCTATCTATCTATCTATCTATCTATCTATCTATCTATCTATCTATCTATCTATCTATCTATCTATCTATCTATCTATCTATCTATCTATCTATCTATCTATCAAATTTATTGGCCACCCATTGTTGAAGGAAAAGTCTTCATCAGGGTCCAGTCCAAGCTGGGAATAAACAACATGGCATCTGCTTTAGAAAGAAAGTTGTAGTTTATTGAAGAGGAGAAAACATGGAGACAGAAAGATGGCTCTGGAAGAAAAGAGAGAGCACGTGTAGAATGGAGTGGGTTTTATACCTTCTTGAGCTTTTGTTTGGAGTTGTTCCTGTGGCGTGAACTTTGACCTGAGTCTGAGTGTGCCTTTCTGGTATTCTGATGGTGGTGGGTTAATCCTATTATGTCCCAAAGGTCATATCCTGCTTCCCTAGGGCTGTGGCTAATGACTGTTGGATTTTTGGTGTGAGGGATTGTTGATTCTAGGGATCTTTCTTCCTAATCCCAGTTTCCTGACTCCAATCTTTCTGACAAGATTATCACATCTGCATTTCTGCAGACCTGGTTTCTGTCTGGGGCAGAGAGACTTGGGGAGGGGGTTAGTTTCTGCCTTTAAAATCCTTTGGGGAAATATATTCTGCCTTTTTAATATTTCCCAAAATATTTCTTTCTCTGGATTCTTCCCACACCATCTTACCACAGGGTAACACAGGGTAATTTACACACACTTCATGACCTCCCCCATCACTACCCTGATGGTTTGGAGATGTGATAAGTATCCCTGGAATGGTAATGGTATGTGAAAATAACCTTAGGAGACAGGAAGAAGAGCTGCAGACTGGATAACTGGCATGTAAAAGATACCTCAGCCAACAGAAGCAGAAGAAACATCGAAAGCATTTCAGAAGAGATCTTTCCTAATTTGCTGGGGGGGGGGGGAGAAAACAGAACCAGTCTGATGCAGTGATTAAGGTTAGAAACTCAGTTTCTAAGGCTAGAAAGTGGGAGACCATGAGTTCTAGTTCTGCCTTAGGTATGAAGGCCAGTTGGATGACTTTGGGGCAGTTTCTTTCTCTCTGTCTCTCTGTCTCTTCTTTCTTTCTCCTCTAAAAAGGAAGCAATGGCAAATCACTTCCAATATCTTGCCAAGAAAACTGCAGTAACCTGCCAGACAATCACCAGGAAACAAACCTGACTTGAAAACTCCAAAAAAACAAGAAATACTTTCAGTCTTGCAAGATTGATGTTAGCCCATCAATATAGTCTACACAAGAAGCAAAAATATGAGTCTATCATACCAATACAGGAGACCCCAGACTTTTCTCCTGCTAATCCAGAGTGGCCTTGAAAAATAGTGCTCAGGGACCAGAGTGGAGGGGGCATACCACCCATTTACAGTGATCAATGGGACATGGGATAATTCCAGTCCCTAAAAGTCATTTGACTGTATCAGTCACAGAATGAAAAATGAAACATTCTGAATTGTACCTATGGCAAAATTGGAAGACTAATTGCAACTGAAGTCTGCATTTGGTGTGGGTTAGGAAGCAGAAGTTATGAAGATATGGCACAAAAAGTATTGTTGAATTATGTTTCTGCTGCTAAGTACTTAGGTGAGGAACGGTTGCAATTTGTTGCTGCATAAATTGGAGTTATTTGAAAATTTGCAGATGATTAAAAACAATAACTATCAGGGGTAAGGCAATATAGCAAAGAATATTTACCAATGAAAAGAATCCCTCATTTGCAGAAAATTAAAATGTACCTGAATTGGGAGCTTAAATTGATCATTGATAACTACAGTTATGATATGGCTGTAATCTTAAACACTCTATGAAATAAGTCCCGTTAAATCCAATATTCTTCTGAATATGTTCTTCTGAATATTTTTTTTAAAAAGGATACATTTATATTCGCAGGGAGTTCAAGCAGTATACAAAACAATCCCTGTATCATTTTCCCATACCACAATAATCCTGTGAGGTATGCTGGTTTGTAAGAATGTGACCAGCTCAAAGTCACCCAATGAAACTTCTTGGCTGATGTTGCAGCCTGGCATCTGTACCACAATATGCCTGTAAGAGGCCCATAAGCATCACTCTACTCTGAAACTGATTGTCGGGGAGATTTCATATAGTCAGTTACACCCGCCTAGCAAATGTGTTGGGAGGGGAATAGTAGGAGATTAAGAAAACAACAGGATCCACAGGGATTTCAGAACTATAATGTATCTCAGAAACTGTTCATAACCCCTAAATTTATAGAAGATAATTGACTTCCTTAAAAAAGGAAAATACCTACACAAAAGAAAAATAGAAAATGTGTTCTTGGTACCAGATTTCTAAATGATTAATTTAGGACATTGGGCTGATAAATGGTGGACCTATTTTTAATGTTGTTTTGTATTAATAGTACTTAAAATTATTATTTGGTAAATTCTATATTGAGGATTGTATGGTTATAACAAACATGAAAGCCCTATGTGTATATATAGTATATATATGCCTAAGCTATAAATTCTAGAAAATATTACAGCAGACACTGGGTTGACCTTTAACTATAGGATTGCAAATAGTAATCCTATAATAACTATTCTTTTATTTTTGCTCTCCTTTTCCACCCAGGCAGAAAAAGGGAAATTATGGCCTTTAGCAATCTTTTAAATTGAAGGGATAAGGGTGCTGAACATTCATTCCCTGTTAGATATAACCCACATTGTATTATTTATACCTTGCTATCATCTGTAACAAACCAGATGATCCTAGGGTGGATGTCTCTTGAAAGAAAGTATTGGACATTTGTCCAATGTATAAAAAAAGGACAATAAGGCTAAAATACAAGAGATTTCCCCACCTTGATAGTGTCTAGATATATTGCGATTACAACTCTCAGAATTCTCAACTAATTGTCAGGCACAAAAGACCATGTCCACACACGAAGGTTCAATTAAACTGATTTATTGCTAAAATGCCTATGCACAGAAATCTTCTCAACTAATGGTTAATGCCTGCTTGGAATTAGATAAGTGTCTATAGAATTCAAAGGGGAATGGTCTTAGTCTGCTTGTGGCTATATAGGTATTCTAGGCTGATACCTCTTTTAACTCCAACCCCAGGTTCTGCCATATACATCAGTATGGCATTTGGTTATGGGACTCATATTCTCCCAACATCTGGAGAGCAATTCCAGATTTGAGAAGGCTATACTAGGAATTCCTCTTAAACACAGGCACATGTTCACAAAGAACCCACATGTAGAGATTCCTGCTAAGTTTTACATGCACAACAAAAAACTGTGGAGGATTTCTCACACTGCACATTCCTTGTTCCATGTCTCATCTGTTAAGACAATCTTGGGGTTTATATATCATTACTAAATCAGAATTATATAAACAGATCCTTTTGTGGTTGATTCATCAAATTTTGATTAAATAAACCATGGTATACTTCAGACATAGACAACTTTTGTTGGGCCAAAAATCACTCTCTTTGAGTATTTCACTGGGTCTATGCAATCAAAAGAAAAGGTGGATCCCAATCAAAAGCATTATTTCATTTCATTTGCCTTTAAATGAAATTAAAAAGAATTAAGAATTAATTACTATGCAATCTTTTATTTAATCACTTTTCTGTCACATTAAAAATGATAAGAAGCTAATATTGTGGCTTACGGCTTAAAATTGGTGAATCCAGCCAAGTGTGATAATTTAACAAACTATTATTAGCCCAGTGTGTGAATTCATCCTTATTATGGCACTGGTATCTGAACAAAAACTTACTTGCTCTGTTTGTTACTGCCTTTGAATTTCTGTGTTTCTACCAAGAAAAACTTTGAAGCTTGCAAGGGAGCACAAGTTTTTGCTTCTCTTCTGTTAGGTATGGAACTACATGTGAATGCTCTACTGGGCAATTTGTAAAAGGCGCAACATCCCATCAGCTGAAGTCCAGCAAGAGCTGGCTTATTTCTGGGTTTGCAGCTGTTGAAGAGGAGGAGCAGAGGTGGTAACACTTTCTTTGTGTTTCCTCCCCCTCTTTCTCTTATAACATACAAAGAAGTGATTTATCAGACCTTGCCCTCCCTGTAAACCATCTGGATTAACCATTAAGCAAACTAAGGAGTACTTAGGTCTCCACAGAAAAGGGACAACTCAAAGATTTTGCCTCTAGCTAGCATGCCCTTCACTTTTTCACTGCCGGACTTGACTTTAGTTTTCAGCATTTATCAAGTCTTGTCAGTTAAGAGCTGTGGTGGTGCAGTGGTTAGAATGCAGTATTTGGAGGCTAATTCTGTCAACTGCCAGGAGTTTGATCCTAACCAGCTTAAGGTTGACTCAACCTTCCGTCATTCCCAGCTTGATAAAATGAGGAGCCAGATTGTTGGGGGCAATATGCTGACTTTGTAAACCGGTTAGAGAGGGCTGTGAAGCAGTATATAAGTCTAAGTCCTCTTGCTCTTGCTCTTGCTGGAAGGGCTGAGAGACACCATTGTCAAACTGTGCTTAGGGCATCAATTGGCCTTAGTCCATCCCTGGTTGTAAGGATGTTCAGCTTTTGGAGGGTACTCCTAATTTTTTTTCCCTATATGAGAACTAAAGAACTAAGTCATGTCTAGACCTCAAGTATTCCACCTTTAACTTGCAGGACCCCCAACAATATGTTCTTAGATTCATATCCTTTTAAACCCAAATCATTACCTTGCATCTTGATTTCACATGGACTGGAGAGGCAATTTCCAGTCACCTCTAGAGCAGCTACTCCAAGCACTTGCACATGCACTTGCTTAAGATTTCATGCTAGCCAACAAAGGGGCATGCGACTTTGTGTCATGGATCCGCCTTGGAACCCTCTCCAGACAAGGGTTCAGAGGAAGAGGAAGAGTTTGAGTCGGCAGATGGAAAGCGCGGAGCCCTGCGATGGCCCAGATTGGGACTCAGAGAGTGTTAGCTTGACAGAGCAGCCTCAGCTGGTTGATCGGACAAGCAACAGGCTGAGGCTGAACAAGGTGAGCTGGAGCTGCAGCAAATTGGCCAGGAGGCTCCTGGTGAGGACTGGGAGCAGATGCTGACCATTAGCGATGAGGAGGAGGTGGACCCCACACCTCCTCCTGATCCAAAAACACATAGGGTGGAGAGGAGACAGGTGCAATGCCAGTCAGCTAGACTACTCATGAGGAGGCAACCTCGCCTCTCATGAAGGACCGCACCGGCACCGCCTACTTAATCTCACCCTGAGGTCTTGAGTGTTGCTGGAGCAACATGTCCAGTTCCATGCCTTGTGTGCTCGTGCTGTGTATCCTAACCCATTGACTTGTGGATTGTTTTCCTGGACTTCCTGTGTGTCCATTGGACTTGGTTTACCCAGTGACTCTTGCTGTGCTGAGCTCGGAATCTGAACCTGTGCAATTTCTAAGGACCTATTTGGGGGGGTTGAATAAACATCTTTTTGAACTCTCATTGTGCGTGCATGTGTGTGAGGGGAGTGGCCAGCACACTTTGTATTCGGGGGGAGGATGAGAAAGACAGAGTCCATTTGCATGCACATTTGTGTGTGTGTGTGTGTGTGTGTGTGTGTGTAACAAAAAGGGCTGGTAGGTGGAGGGATATTGTTCCCTTGTAGAAATTAGCACAGTGAAGCATCATGCGTAATAACGTCAGGCCAACAATCATATTATCACCCAGCCAGTAATTATGGGGTGGCCTCTCCTTTTTGATGCTGAATTCTTATTGTGCTCAAGGCTGATGAAAGAGACAATCCTCTGGCTGCTTCTGTCTCACTTCTTCACCTCCTCTAAGAGGCAGCGCCGCTCTAACCTTGTTCTTTATGCAGGGGCAAGATTAACTCACACATATAAAATAAAACGATTGAGCTATTTTAATACTTTTCCTGTCATGCATTCAGGACCCTCTAAAGTTGTCACCAGCTACTGTTTCATTTAATTTCCTGGCCTTCAGGGTAATGTAAGAAAATTGAAGAGATTAGGAGCTCTCTTTCCTGTTCAATGCATTTGTGTTGCGGTAAATTGGTACCAACCTTCAATCTCATGGTCAGGGCTCTCCAGGGTCCTTCCACTGATATGACAACCCAGTCAGCTTGATAAACGATGCACGGCCCCTGCAGTGGAGAGGGGGAAAAATGCTCGACTCCCTGAATTCACAATTGTGTCTCCCGGCCTAATAAGGAAGGAACACTGAGCTGTCTTCTGACGCTCAGTGACCGTTGTATTATGCAGAACTCGATCTCACTAATTAAAATATATAATTGTCCTAATTGATTAATTTATGTACCGTAACAAACATCAAACATCCAGGATGAATGGGAGGGAAGGAGAAGAACGTGACCATCTGGAGAACTTTCATTTAAACATGGTGTTTTGCTCTTCTTCTGGCCATTTAAAGAGAGCTACAGAAACATCAAAGGATGATCTAATGCAGAGATGCGTAAATGGAAACACGGGATTATATGGAATCGTAAAAAGGCTCAGATCTGTCTGCCAAGTTTCCTCCGGAGAGTACCACAAACCTTTAATTTTATCTTATAGAAGGGAAAAAATATGAAGTAGGTGGGGATTGATCACATCTGCTGCATTTAATTAACTCAATTTAAATTAAATCAACCATGGTTTTTGTTCTGTACACACTACTTTGTCTCAAGATGCCTAAATTTACAAAAGAAAAATTGTCAGTTTTCCACTCACAGGAAAAGTTTGGGTTTGTCCTTTAAATTTTTATATCCTTGATTTAGTGTGAATCATGGACATTAAAGGGCTTAGATTAGAACCTAGTGAACTAAAATCAAAACACTGTTATAATTTTAATTAGGGAACTGCTTCTACAAGGAAGTGTCTGAAGAAGTTTATGACATTGAGTAAAGACATACAGAATATAGAATAACAGAGATGGAAGGGACCTTGGAGGTCTTCTAGTCCAACCCCCTTCTCAGGCAGGAAACCCTATACCATTTCAGATAAATGGTTGTCCAATCTCTTCTTAAAAACTTCCAGTGTTGGAGAATTCACAACTTCTGGAGGCACGTTGTTCCACGCAATAAGTGGTGTCTTTCTTTTCTTGGGCCTGTAACCATTTTTGAGATGGTGAAAAACATGGTGCCATTCTTCAACACAATCTGAAATCTGTGAAAGAAGTATTTGATTTGTTATTATTATAATATCAATGGATACAGTCACCATTTCACAATGAAAACTCTGATGGTGAATTTAGAATTAAAAACAACCAAATTCTGCAACATTGGACAGGATGCAACCAAAGAAGGTATGTATGATGCAACCATGATTCCTCTGAAAAATAACAGGGTCTGAGGACATTTATGATAAATACTTGGAATCTCTGATGAGTGTGGATTAACGGTTTAGAGGCAACATTTGATGAACAACCACAACAACTTGCTATCTTCCCTTTTCCTCAGGAATAAGACATCAGAGGTGGAGAAAATAGAAGACAGGTGCTTCTTCATTCTTTGGAAATAACACAAGAAGAAGAGCATACACAGGCAAAGATCGGGGTGAACAAAATTGAAGTGGACATTAGCTGATTCCCCTTGATCAGACTGAGCAATAGGAATATTTTTTTTAAAACTGTGATGACAAAGTGGTTAGAATGCAGTACTGCATGCAAACTCTGCCCACAGCCTAGAGTTCAATCCTGATGGGCCTCAAGGTTGACTCAGCTTTCCATCCTTTCCAAGGCTGGTAAAATGAGGACCCTGATTGTAGGGAGAATATGAAATTAATGCTTCGACAGTGTAAACCACCCAGAGCACTTTGGGACAATATGTATTCCTAAATGCTATTGCTATTGCTCTATTTTGGAAAGACCTGCACCTGTAAATACAACCCTATTCTCTCCCTCACCATACATCAGGTGCTACGAATCAGGACCATACTTTAAGTTCCAGTTCAGAAGATTTATTGCTCAAGCTTATACACAAGAATCTAGTATACTAACAGTCTACAGCAGGGGTGTCAAACTCGCAACATCACGACTTTTTTTCCATTGCCGGCAATGGGGTGGGTGCGGTTTCACCATGATGCATCCGGCCCATGGGCCAGCAGTTTGACACCCCTGGTCTACAGTAAACTGCCACTAGATATGAGTCAATGGGTTCCGGGGGACTGGTCTTGGAGTATTTGTGGACACGTAATGCTTTTAAGCTGAGTTTTCTCTTGACTCAGTTCCCAGGCTCTACACCACATGAGCTATAAACACCAAAAGAAAACCTTGATGGGAGTATATGTTCTCAATTATTTCAGAGATGGAACTACTTTTTATATTGATCATTTTGCCATACCAAAGGCAGGCTCAGATAATCTTCTTGTTGTGATTTTTACTTAATATTTGACAACCATTCCTTGTTAAAGTTAATAATGATTTCATGCAGCAGCAGGAAAGCAAACGGATTATGTCCTTAACCTTCCCTCATCTGTTAAGTAGGCAACCCATGCCTTCCAATAATTAATTTCCATGTAAGATTAATAGAATGTCTGGAGATAGCTGGATAAAGAGAATTGCTCGAAATAATTATGGCATTGATCCCTGGGAAAAGGGATGTCTCTCTAGTATCTCTTAAGAGAAATTCCAAACTTGGTAACCTTTCAATGCAGGAGCAGAAAAAGTGCACAATGTGGGTTTGTTAAAAATGCACAAGAGCAGATATTTCATGGGAGACTATCTGGTGAAATCGCATTTCTTATTTTTAAATTCATCTCCTTGCGCTTCTGACATAGCGCAGGGCTCTGAGTGTAAGACACAATCCCAAACTTAACTCACCCCACTAGCAAATCCAGTGGGTTGACTTAAGGACGAATCAAGCAATCTAATTCTGCATTTTTAAAAAAAATGTTAAAAGCTTTTTGAGACCTAAAGCAAGCAATTCAATGCATTACATGTTTGTCACTTGCCTGAAACTACTATTTAGAATTGCAAGTTGATTTCTAGGTGATTATGCAAGGTTCCCCGAACAATTTTTAAAGGAACGTAAGAAAAGAGGAGAAGACTGGGGAACAATTAATTGGGGTGCAATTAGAAGATATCTCCCTAAACCAAGACAAAGACTGTCCTGGTGAATTTAAATGATAAAAATACACCAATAAGATACACTGCTGGCAGAGAATAGTTTATGAGAATTTGCTTTTGGTGGGCTTATTTTCAGGCAATTACACTTTCTCTCTGAAATTACACCAAAGAGGTGCTGGTGTATCTTCACCTTTTCCACTGCGATGGAATGTAGTAGTAGGGATTCCCAGGAGGAAGAAGGTCCATTCCAGAGGAGCAAGAGACAACTCAGTTCAGATATTTTGTGTGAAAGGAAGAGGGTGAAGACAGCCCCTCCCTAATAGTTCCCAGAATATATGCTTCACGTA